>JARHVA010000504.1:730000-897500 GCA_037957365.1 Torreya grandis | reverse complement strand
TCTAATCAGTAAGTGAAAGGTAGATGTATCACTTTACCAGGGCTCCACTATCACACTCAAGTAAGCTCAATTAGTTAGATAAATGACATCCATGATATGTTATGTAAATACAACATGTACATAAAGCCAACCATATCCTTAGTCTAGATCTATGGGGTTTGTAGATAGTGTGATCATCTCTCATGGTAATTCAAAATATCCAATCACTCCTACAATCAAAAAAGTTAGCATTAATCTAATTATATGATGCTACTGGAGCCTAAGCCTATCCTACTCAATCTGATTGACCCTCTTGTAGAGGTTGGACCCCTTTTGTGTCTTCAATCACTCATTTCTTACTTCTAGAGCAAATCCATTGGTTTCTCTAGGTCAAAACTATTGTTTAGGTGATTTTACACATTTTTAAGTGAAAGGACCTGTTAATGCCTAAATGTGTACCATAGATGCCTAGAGTGTTGAGAAACACTTATCATTTTAGAATTATAGGAATTCAGTGCATGATTTATGGGTTGTGATAATCTTGTTATATGCTGGTGGAATAGAGGTAGAATAAGTGACCGTTTCACAATATTTATATTAGTTGGTGATTGGGAGCCACCATATTTAAATAGTATATCTATGTAAAATATGTAGTATTCTAAGTTAAGGATAATTTATTATGATTAAGAACTAACCTAAGACTAATTTAAGATGAATATTTAAAATGACAATTAAACTAAGTGATCCAAGTTAAAAAAGAATCAAAAGGAAGTGTAGGGTAGAAAGAAACATGTTCCTGGTCTTTTTTCAAACATTATGACAAAGTTCATATTTCATCTAGATATGTACTTAACCAATTTTTAACATGAAACAAATTAATCCCAAATCACATCATGCATTAGGCATACTTTTGAGGACTGTGAGAAATAATGTATATTAGAATTAATCTTACTTTAAGGATTTATTCTTATAAGTAGATAGTTAATGCACATCTACCAATGCATAGTAAATAAAATGAATCAAACTAAGGAACCTTAAATTATCATAACATTATAAAAATTTAAAAACTTTGTAATCAAGTATACACACTAAAAATTCATAAGAACCATTCAAATCTAAAAGTCAAACTAGACAACTAAGAGAGAAACCATATAGTGCTTCACACAAGAAAATACTGGACAATCTTTGTATAATTCCTTGAGTATATAAATTCTCAAAATTTACAAATTAATTTGGATCTAAGAACTCCCTCCCCTTTTTTACAATTGATAATGCTCCTTTTATAGGATGCAATGTAGCATGTTGATCAATGATATAAAGTTATATTTGAACATGTATATAGGACAACTATACTTTTTATTACATTATAGAACAAATGATCTTTTCTAATTAAATGGCCTATAGAAAATGTGCTCTTATAAATTATACATTTCTATACAAAGAATATCCTATTTTAGAATTTAATACAATGCTGACTATAACATGAATACTATTATTTCATCTAACCTTAGGATCTACTAGTTGATGATGTGCCCTATAATTATTGTAGAGTCTTCATTTTTCTTAGATGCTACCCAATATAGGCATGGTTCCATATTCAAGACAAATCATTTTTAAAACTACCCACCAAAGGACAATAGCTTGACTATTTTACACAGATGGTAGTTCAAGCTCTCCTTTGCATTACTAGGTCTCTAGGATCTCTAATTTGGCACATTGCCCTTATATAGCTTTGACATGGTAAGGCCATGGCATCTCAGATCATTCTATTCATCACTATCCAAAAATAACCTTTTCCTTTTAAAATTTTGATCTAATTTTACTATTTCAAAATTTATGTATGTGTGGCCATCATTTTTCATCCACAAAAATGTCTTTGATGGTCACGTGACTGTCAATTTTAAACACATGAACTAGGATATTTATTATGTTAAAATTAATGTTTGCATGACCATCATTTTTCATCCATGCGATCATATTTAATGGTTGTGTGACCTCAATTTTAAACACATGAACTAGGATCTTTACTATGTTAAAATTGATGTCCATGTCACCATTATTTGATGTCCATAAGAATGTTTTTGATGAGTGCACGACTGTCAAATTTAACCATGTGATTGGGACTAGATATTGTCTTAAATTTAACATCCACATAACCATCATTTGACATCCATGTGAACTTCAATAAAAAGTGTACAACTTTCAAATTTAAGCACATCTTTATTAATATTTATTAGGTTCAACACTTGTCATTTTTTATTTCATTCTATGCTCTACATGTGTCATGCATCGACTACTCAGTGCTTATAATTTTTGAACTATGGTATGAGGTTATGCCATGTAGCAATCCCATGGGATCTTTGAGTTTCATTTAAAAAGTTTTCATTAATCTCACTTCATTTGATCTTGGTCCTCCACTTAAATGTAGGTCATCAATCCTGCAAGAAGAATGAAAGTTAAGCTTTAAGACTTAAGATAAAAAGATTAAGCTAAGTTTAGAACATAATATATGGGACCCTATGGTTTTAAAAGGACCTAAGCACAAATATCTTTGACCATGGTTTTAAACATAGAACAAAATGGACCCCATTAATAATTAAATGGACTAAGTAGAATATGACTTAGCATAAGGTCTTAACCTAAGGTTTCATTATATAGATAAATTTGATGGAACATTGGGATAAGGCCTTAAGCTTAGTAATAAAAGTGACCCTAAATTTTCACTTAGTAGGGCATTTTCCTGAGATAAAAGTCTTGAAGGGAACTTCTCATGGGGGAAAGGGAACTTGTAGAAGTCTGAAGGATAATTGAAGAGGGAAAAGGACCATTTCAAAGAACCTAAAGGGCAATCTCGTAGAGCAAAGGACCATTTAAAAAAACCTAAAGGGTACTTTACATAGATCCTAAAGGGAACTTTTGAGAATTTTAAGGGCACTTTTGAAATTTCTAAAGGATCATTCTTTTGGGGAAATGGTCTCAGACAAAATGTCAGACACATTTCCCTTAAAGACTAAGTTTTGTCTGATAAAATGTATGAAGGAAATAGAATGTTGAAAACACAAATCCTAAAAGGGAGATCTATTGGAAATTTTTTTTGAAAGAAATCCTGGATAAAAGGCTTGAAATATATTTGACTTAAATAAAAGGTTTGAAGGAAAACTAGCCTAAACATAAAGTCTCAAGGATATGTTTTGAGGGCTCAAAGGATTTTTTTATAAAACTCAAAGGGTATGTGCCCTTCATAAAAATCTTGAAAGATAAGCTTCGGCAAAATTCTCAAGACAAAAGTCTAAAATCACTTGGAAAAAGTGTCTAAAACATAAACCTCAAAGGGTAATTCTTTCAGGATAAAGTTGTAAAAGAAAATCCAAAAGGTAAAAACATAGCAAAAGGACCTTATAAATAATAGAAAGACCAAAAGGGGGCTCAAGACATAAAAGTGACTAAGCATAGATGTTATACTAAGGTTTGGTTGTGTTGAAAAATAAGACTAAGCCTTAGGAAATAAAAAGAGACTAAGTCCTTAACATTATTATTTTATTCCCACCTAATTTTAAATAAAAATCTCCTACCAAATTTAAATTTAAATTAAAAGGTCCAAGTGAAATATTAAGATAGGGTTTCAAAATATTAATCCATTATAGACCAAGGTTAGTAAATATCAAAACATTGAAGCACAAAAACCCTAAGCATGTTCATTCCCATATGGGCTCCTTTAAAACTATAACTTAAGACACAAAGATCTAATGTTAGTACTTTAGATAATATTAAAGCAAAACCATGAACAAATAGGTCATTTAGACCATGGTGTGGATGATACTGAAATAAAAATAATGTGTAATCATGCTAATGATATTCTAACCAGGTGATTTTCAATTTCAAATTACAAATTTTCACAATATGACACGTGGGTCGCCATTTTTAAGAAATGGGTCTATGTTGACTTCAACAAATGGAGACTTCTAGGGGGAACATAGCAATATGTTAGAATTCAGAGACTCTAGCTTAGACTAATAATTAAGCTACTTATTCCATTTGATCAGGCACCGTTATTAAGATTAGTTTATGGTTAGAACAAATCTTGCATATGCAAAATTAGGATCAAACATAAAAACTCAACCATGTTGTGTGTGTGATTTGATTCCACGTACTAATTGCCAAAGGATTTAAAGAACAACTTATAGGTTCATGGCTTGATCATTAACATTGGTTTTTAGCATACTTGAATATTCATTAAAAACTATGTTTTATCTCAAAGAAGGATTGGGAATTGTGATGATACCATTTAGGCATCTATAGCCTTGATAGAGATGCTTTTGGCTCCACTCAAGGCCTTGCTCCACTACTAGTTAGGTGTCCATAGCCCTAGTGGAGATTACCAGAATCACCTTTGCTTGGAAATATTTTGATTTTGTAATAATCTCTTATTTTTGTATTTTTAGATCATTTTGGCTTTCCATCAAAGGTTAGGAACAAGGTTAGCTAGGTTTAGGGAATTGGTCAAGCATATGATTTTAAGACAATCATTCTTGGATGTGAACTTTGTCCTAGGTAATTAATGTTTTTTAAGCACAAGCATGATTATGTCCTAATAGTTTAAACTTTCATCCTACATGTGAAATCATTATTAAACCACATTTAGATTAGGACAAAGTTTAAAATCTCAAGGAATAATTAACTCATCCATCACTCTTTTCTAGTTTCTCTAAACTACAACATCAAGATCTTATTTCAATGCCATGATCAACAAGAGTTGAGAAGTCATACTTTTATTTCTAAAATATGAAGCTCTTAGGTAGTTAAATAAAAATTAAAGTGAGAATTTTCCAAAAGGAATTATTTAAAATCAAGGAACAAAGCAAGGGAAAACAAATGAATATAAATATGCACTATATACAAATAAGGGATAGGAAGGAAAAAGTAAGAAAAAAATAATAAGAAAGAAACTAAATAAAGCCCTACACTAAATGCATAAATTACTTACATCTTGAATCATATGAAAAATTATCTAGTCTACTACATAACCTTGAACCATGATCACTTCCATTCAATGGCCTCTTCTTATGGATATAAGCACTTGTATGATTATGTATTTTAGGAAATTTGGCTTGGTCTCCTATCAACATTCTTAGATGTATAGATCGAAGATATGAACCTAAGACCCCATCATATTCTTTCCAAATCATATTACTTTGCAATAAGATTGATAGTTCCATTTCTTCCATAGATTAATAGTGGATTAAATCATCTTCACTCAACAATGGTAACTCAACTAGTATATTTAGACTAATGTCTTCATTGGGTTCTTTCTGAGGTGGACATAGATTACCAATCTTTGTTAAAAAAATCTTCCAAGTCATGCCAAAAGGCTTCTTCATCAAATTAATGGAGTTCATTTGGAATCTCATCATTAGAAACATGATGGTCCCATACTCCTGACCTCTTGATTAAGTCACATGAAAATTCTTGATCTATTTCATCTTCTTTATCTTCATTTTTGGTAAAGGAAGGAAGATCTTCTATCCAATCAGGCTCCATCTTATCTTGGTTCATGACCTCAAAAATAATAGTCTTCTAGGAAATATAGATCGTTAGTGGAATTTTTAGATGAATCATCCATGTGTTATTCCATCCCATCTTCTACCATCTCTAGCTCTTTGATTTCATTTACGAAATCATGGTATGACCTCTACCAGTGATCATCTTCTTCAGGGGTATTCTCCATTTCATAAATAAACCTATGTGGGATGTCTTTCTAGGTACCTTTTGAATAAATATCATCTTATACTTGATCCATATTTATTTCTATCAATTATTCATCATCATCTTCATCTTCATATTCATCTTTGAATGCAAAATCAAAGGCCTACATGAAACCTTGAGATGTTCCTACAATAAAGTCTTGATTAGGCAAAATTTTAGAGGTTTCAAAAATATTGTAGTGATCAACCAAATCAATATCACAGAAAATCATTTGTATTTCTTTAGATGATACATTATTCCTACTATCATGAAACCTGTTTGGAAGCCTATTGCAATTTTGAGAAGCATAATTTATATTAGAGCATTCCCTTGTATTTCTTACTTGTTTTTTCAACTAAAAAAAGTTAGTGCTTAGTTTTTGGACCATTTAAAGTATCAAATAATTTGAAGTTTTTTGTGTATTAGGATCATGAATTGGAGCATTACCACTAGCTATGGGCATTAGAGTTATATGATTTTATGGATGAAATTCACTAGCAGTGATATTTAACTCTAGGTTTTGGGCATGATATATATAACTTGAGGCTAATTGGTTCTAAACTAGTTTTAAAGTGGGTATAATAAGAATTACATTCTAGATGGGCTAATTCAAATTAACATTAAGCATGTAATATCCTATCCGACCCTAAGGTTGCATTTGGTCATTAATGATTATGGCCTTAGAGTAGGCATGGGTTAATGTATTTATGACTAGAAGAGACCTTTTCAAGAACATGGAGGTCATAGGATCTATAACATCTTTATAAATTTCTAAGGCTAAATCCTCATTGAGTCTATAAGGGGCTATGGTTCTACTGAATAGTTTTTGAAAACAAGCATTAAAGGCCTTGATGGTTTCATTAACATCCATTTTAATTATGATGAGATAAAGATACAAGATAGAGGGACTAATATTTTTGCCAAATTAATCAATGAAAACATTGTTAAAGTCATTCCATTTAATAATTTAGTTCTTAGGTAGGTTAAGAAACCATTCATATACAACATCTTTAAAAGTAAATGGGAATAATCCACATGCTACATCTTCATGAACTACATTTAACAATCTCAAAGCAACCTTGAATGAATTAATATGCTCTTCAATAGTGATAACTTATTAGGACTAAAAGAATGCAAATACCTTTTAGGTTTTCTAATAATATCATGTATTATTCCTGGCATGTTGATTGAAGAACCACCTAGCCAATCCATACCTTAAACACATTAATACCTTGAACTGGTGAAGTGTTTACGAGTTTGGTAATTTTTCTCACCTAAGCCTTGCCTTGGGTAATTCTAGCTTGTGACTTTGAAACCTAATTAAAATACAATGCATCAAACCAACCTTTACAAAGTATAATGATTAAATTTTCACGTTAAGCCAATTTTGCACAAATATATGTAAAGCATGACTATCTTTAACTAATTTAGCTCAAAGATACATCTAAATTGATGAATAAGATGGATATTTACATCTTTAATCTTAAATAAACTCAAATTTGCAAAGAACTAGTCAATATTTGTAAAAAAAAATTATTACTAACCTTAAACATGGGAAATATACAAATCCTAAACTACCTTTGCATGAATATCTATCTTTGGATAAAGGAAGCCTAAGACTAGTTGAAAAGCATAAATATCAAAGATATTTAAACAATTATGCTCAAATAATCACAAACATTCAAAGAATACATCAATCATTGGACATAATTCACCAAAATGAGCAAAAATTCTACAAATTTACAAAGATCTAACTAGGCCCTCTTTCTAGTGCTAGGAAAGCTCCTCCTATTAATGCCTAAATGTGTACGATAGGTGCCCAAAGTGTTGAAAATCACTTTTCATTTTATAATTCTAGGAATTCAGTGCATGATTTATGGGTTATGATAATCCTATTATCTATTGGTGGAATAGAGGAAGAATAAGTGACTATTTTAAAATATTTATATTAGTTGGTGGTTGGGAGCCATCGTGGCTAAATAGATCTATGAAAATTATGTAGTATGATAAGTTAAGTATGATGAATTATGATCAATAACTAATTTAAGACTAATCTAAGATGGATATTTACAATGACAATTAAACTAAAGTGATTAATGTTAAAAAAGAAGCAAAAGGAAGGGTAGGGCAGAAAGAAAGATGTTGTTGGTCTTGTTTCAATGACAGTTCAAATTTCATCTAGATATGTACTTAACCAATGTGTAACATGAAATAACTTAAGCCAAAATCACATCATGCATGAGGCAGACTTCTGAGGACTATGAAAAATAATGAAAATTAGAACCAAGCTTACTTTAAAGATTTACTCCTACAAGAAGATAACTAATACACATCTACCAATGTAGAGTAAATAAAATGAAACAAGATAAGTAACCTTCAATTAACCTAACATTAGCACAAGTTAACAACTTTGCAATTAAGTGTACACAAAAATAACTCATAAGAACCATTCAAATATGAAAGTCAAATAAAAAAACTGAGAGAGAAACCATATCACACTTTACACAAGCAAATACTAGACAATCTTTATAGAATTACTTGCTTATATTAAATGCTCAGAGTTTACAGAGTAATTTTTTTCTAATAACTCCTTTGCCTTTTTTATAATTGACAATGTTCCTTTTATAATATTTAAGGTAGCATGTCGATTAGTGATATCAATTTATATTTGAACATGTGTATAGGACAATTGTCCTTTTTGTCACATTATAGAATAAATGATCTTTCCTAATGAACTAACCTATAAAAAATGCGCTCTTATAAATTGCACATGTTTATATAAAGAATATCCTATTTCAAAATATAATACAATGTTGGCTACAATAAGAATATTATTATTTCATCTTTGGGATCTACTAGCTGATGATGTGATCTATAATTGATGTAGGGTATTTATTGTTCTTGGATGCTACCCAATATAGGCATGGTTCCATTTTCAACCTACAAATTCTTTTTAAAAATACCCACCAATGGATAATAGCTCAACTATTTTACATAGACGATAGTTCAGGCTCTCTTTTGCATTACCAGGTCTACAGGGTATCTGATTGGGCCCATTTCCCTCATATAGCTTTGACGTGGCAATGCCATGGCATCTTGGTTCATTATGTTCACTAATATAAAAAGAGCAATATATGATTAAAAAAATACTAAAAACTTCATATAAATGACCAAACATGATCACATGACCATTAGTAATTTATTACCAGTCATTTATAATGTGACCAAATCGATGATTAAACCATTTTAGTCATTTATTAGTTATATTGATTGATAAATTTGGTAGTATATTTAGTCATTGATTTTTGTAATCTAGTCACTTATTTAGTCAATTTTATTCACTGATATATTTAGTCATTAATTTTAATCATCATATTGATCAATTTGGTATTATATTTAGTCATTTTTATTCATTTTAATTCATTCATCATTATTGTGTACTCCTCATCACATTTTTTTTGAGTATTTTGACTAAAAAAATCAATATCACACAAGGTAGCCTCAATCCTTTAAGGCACATTCTTGCACAACAAATCTTGGCAAGCTCTTTCACATGTTCAATCATGAATCATGATACATTTTACTAAATATTGGGTATGGGATTTGAAAGCTTCCAAATTTTTTGATTCAATTTTTAATGTTAATCCTTGGTGGTGGTAATTCACTTGGGTCTGGGTCCCTTTTTAGTTTTGCAACAATTCAGTGAAGCTTTAACAGTCATGGGAAGAGAAAGAGTCAGAACTGAGCCATATCATGTGATGAAACCAAAGTAAATGCTATTCTCTAGAGTATATGTTATGAAGGTGGAATTTCTCATTTTATTGAATGTCTGAATGGATATGATGAGAACATCTCCATTTATTTTGCTTTGACCTGGAATGGTGACCATAAAGTTTAGGTTGGAGGTATAGAGTTTATTGTTAATGAGGATTTAATTGTTAAGGCAATGGGTTTATGCTATGAGGGTATAAGATTGAAAATATGCACCAAAGTTTAAGACTTTGAAGGGTTGAGAAAATTATTCATTGAAGGAGAAGCACCAATGAAGTTGTAGGTAGGCTTTTATAGAGAGAGCTTGCTTAACCCTTGGGATAAGGTATGCTTCACCATCATGAAATATTTTACACTTGAAGGTCATTTTAAGTGATTTTATCATTACCATTTCTCTCTTTTGAATCACTTTCATCACAAGCTATTAGTTAACTTCCCCTTCTTCCTCCTATCATCCCTAGAGACATCTATTAAGTCTATCAAAAATTCCCTAGAAAAAAACCTAGCTACCTCTACCATTCTACTCCACCAAGGTCTTATCTTCAGGATTTATCACTTTCACCTTCTGTTGTGTCCCTCTAAGCCTTTAAAATCATAGGTGTTTGATAGTTCCCATGATAGTGACACTAATGATCACATTCCCCTGAGTGTTAGATTTGGTTATGTGGGTCCCCACAGTTGCCTACCCTTTTCCAACAACCTTGTTCCCCCTTTTTAAACCTATCCTCTAAGTTTTAAAGCTTTTTCCATCTTAGGCTGGGCTCTAGTTGTCCCTCCCTGATAGTTATGACTTCTAGATCCTATGACACTTCTAACTCTTTGACTATCGAAGGGCTATGGGAGCTAAAAAATAACCCTTCCTTTTTTGGTAATAAAAAGAGGAAATTGATTGTTCAGATCAATTTTGAGAAGATCAATTAGGGAAAGAGTAAGAACAAGAAAATGGTGAAGGTGGAGCCTTAGAATTTTGCCAATGACAAAGAGCACCTAGAGGCATAGGTGCAAGGTGAGGATGTTATGGAGGAAGAGTTTGATTTTAAATTTTAGAGCTGTATGGAAAGAAAGTCAATGAATATCAGGAGATCCAACAAACTGGTAGGGGAAATTTTTCATTATTAAGGATTGTGGATGATCCCTCTACCTTGAATCAAGGGGAAGAAGTAGGTAAATTAAAAGATAAACCTAATCTTGATAAATAATTGGAGGAGGGAACCAATTATTTTGAGGATTTGAATGACTCCACTTATGATTCTGACAAAGAGGATTTCATGGATACCAGAGAAGAGGAGAGCTCGATTGAAAGGGAGTTGAGTGAAGTGAAGAATGGTTTACACTCCCTTCAAAATAAAATGAAGGTGCTAACTAATATTTGCTTAAAATTTATTCACTATGCAGTCTCTTCCCTAATGATTTTGTAATACCTCCCAAAAGAAGATAAATATATAGAAGGAAAAATTGCTAGCATGGAGGACCTTCTCAAGTTCATCAAAGAAGATTGGAAAGATTTGATTAAAAACTAGTGTTTTTGTTATCGTTAATCCCTAGTTTGTTTATTGTTTCTTATTTTGCTTTTGTTTATCCACTATTTTTTGGTTGTTAGTGGCCTTTGGCCTATTTTGCTTCCCCTTGGGATTTTTCTAATTGGGATCTACACCCTCTTTGTAGACTTATAATATCAAAAACATATAATCTATGTAATTGTAAATTCTCATGAGCTTGAAAGAAGAATTTAGAAAACCTTCAATATGTATTACAAATGATGATTATAGACACCCATTACACTTTTTTATTTGTTACATTTTACATATAGGGGTATCTTTTTAGTTTCCATTAGATTCATAAGTAGTAGTAGTACAAATATTTTAAATATATCTATCTAAAAATGTAGAGAAATGTCAAATTTTAGACTCTTATTTTAGATTTTTTACATACCATACTGATTAAGACTCTATTCACTTCTTCATTAATTTATAGCTGACAAGAGTATGAAAAAATTCAAGTCCTAATATTAAGTACAAGAAAGGTAATTCTAATCAGGCTACAAATTGCTTAAGTCACCTCTAGTTAAGTAATAAGAGTACCCTAATATAAGGCACAATAAAAGTAGCTCCAATTATGATGGAAAATAATTACAACACTAACAATATTCCTAGATTCATGTGGCCATGAGAATTTTAAATGGCCCATGTTGTATGGCAGTGATCCTTAATTTTATTCATAGACCACATAAAATGCATAAATATTATTTTTATCAATATGTAGAGCATGACTATGATGAATCCATTAATATTTCTCATGAATCAACATTTACAGCATTAGGGATACAACTTAATCTAATTTGAAACTCAGGATGAAATAATAAATGTTTGGGTATTAGATACAAGTGCCATGAAACATATGACATAATGATGAGACTTCAAAACATATGACATAAAACATAGAAAAACATAATCAATAATTCATTTTCACATATGAAACAACTATTAAGAAGGCAAAATACTAAAATTTTATTGAGAAAAGGTGTTCTTACAATAGATGTAAGATAGAAATATGTCTTTGCTTTGGAAATGTGTTAATACAAAGTGTGTTTCTCAATGTTGTGACTGAGAAAATTGAGTTAAAATGCCTTTTTTTCTTATAAAAATCCAAAATAGACAAAAAAAACACTAAGAATATCCCTAAACATGAACACATTCAAACTAATGCATAAAGTAGTGGGCCATGTTGTCTAACAACTAGTACATGATAAATATCAACTACGTCATTTTTTTCAAATATTTTAGTGGCCACCATGTTAAGGTCCCTTATTTTTATTTCAGATGGATAGATCCATCTATTTTTTATTCATAATTAAGGGTTATGTTACTTGTGACCTTTAAAATATTTACATTTGCATCTCTTATTTCTTTCAATTTGACTCCATGTATAATAGATAGTGAGTGAATCTGCCCAATGCCCACAACAATACCATCAAATAAATCCAACACCTAGACTTTATCCCTTTCTTGGAGTTTATCAATAAATTTCTAAAAAATTAAAAAAATACATATTATATTGAGATATAAAACATTTTAAGAATGAATAATGACAAAACATTGGGACAAATAACTGATAGCTACTATATTACCTCAACTAATTCAGCATAACTATGTTGATTGTGTTGCACATTCTTGTCTAGTTCATCATGAACACTATCAATATTAGCAGATCTATCGACATCATGAAGGATTTTTTTTTTTCCTCTTATTTTGATAAAATTTCTCTACATGTGGTTTAACCATCATGCAAAAAAATATACAAAGTATTCAATAGTCAAGTATAGAATGCAAGTTATAAATTTGCCCAAAAGAACATTTTCTAGATCACTCCAATAATAAATAAACTGGGTTGGATTATCCTACGCTCAGATTTTAATAATTTACATATTAAGAGGAATTTATATACAAAATTTCCAAATAATAAGAAATGAGATCAATAGAGCCTCTTACATCAGATGAATCCATGGATTTATGCTCATTCCATGCAGAAATTATAGGGTAAACAGAGGCAACCAACTGTGAAACTTGTTGAGTGAGACTGAATATGCAACTTATTACCTATTGGTACCTTTAATATAAGTTTGCATGATCTAGAGAGGCTCATATTGGGCATTTAATAGATTGCTATGAAATATCTATTAACGAACTAGATTTCTACTTCATCCCACTCTTAGATTTACTAGGTCAATATAGTGCTTCCATATAATTGGCAATATCTTTTTCCCCTATTTCTCTATTATTATTTTCCACCTAAAATACAATGTCAATTTCAATATATATTCATTTCAATAAAAAAACTAAAATAAATAACACAATGTAAATTGAACCAAAAAGAGATACACTTACTAAACATTTGTTCATTTTGGCCTACAACCCACCTCGGCCAAATGTATATCCAACCCTCACATTATCTCTTGTTCTCTTGCCTCTATTACTCTTTGCCAAATATTCTTTAGAATGTATACTTTCTTTCAATGCCTAACACTATTTTGGAGATAGAGTGGAGTCTAACCTCTCTTTTCCCTCCATGATTGTTTTTTGCAATTATATCTAAATTTGTTCATCAAAATTCTCATCTTTTTCTTGTAATATTTTCTAGAGATTTGTCCACCAGTAGTCTCAAAAGAATTTTCCATTTTTTGTATAACATTTTCCATAGTTCATGGATCTTGATATGAAAAACATGATTTGAAAATATCCAAATGGTCCCTATATCTTACACCCAAATCAGAGGCCACTTTGGAAAAATTGGCCCAATGGGCTCACCATCTCTCGATACCTCAACCAAGAATGGCTTCTTGCCTTCTAATTTTATTTCTTTTTCATTCCTATCTATAGATATGTACAAATTTTGACTCAATATTTTTCTTTTCACAAATGCAGACACATCTTCTATTAAACCACTACCAATATTTTTGGCTGATCCACTAGTTCCATAAAAAGTTTTAGATGCAATAGGTGTACTCTGAGGCATAGTAGATGCAAGCAGTCTCTCTTCATGACTTTCATTAATCAAAATTTCATGCTCATTGGCCACATAAAGTGTGACATGAGTAGGTGGATTAGTACTACTCTCTATAGATTTCACTTCAAACACATTCTTTAATGATGAATAAATCATCTGTAGACCTATTTTTCCTTTGCTTTATTGTTTTTCATAATCTCTCTTAGACTTTGTGCTAAGAGATCATCACAAAGTTGCACATCACCATATGTTATATCAGGCTACACATCACCATGTGTTATATAAGGATGCACATCACCATGTGCTATATTAAGCTACACATCATCATATGCTATATCAAGATGCACATCATCAAAACTATTATTTTCACCAACTGCATTTGTTGAATCACAAATGCATTGGCTTCTATAAGATGGTAACATTGTATCTTTTCTTTCCTTTTGTTTTTTCTCCACATTTTTTTTCACTCTTTTGCTTGCCTATAAAACAAAAACAAATATCATATTATGTCTTATATACATAAATCTCTTGCCTATAAAGTTTCATTAAACACTATTAAACAAATAATATACTACTTAGTGGATTTACAACTTGCATATTTTTCAAACCAAGACACAATAAATATTCATTATTCTTAGCCACTTTTCTCTATGAAAACACTCATCATCCATCAATAAAGCTTCAAAATTATGATCACTATTATCAACTAATTTGAGCCTTATAGTCCATTTCTTCATTTCCTAAAGTCCAAATAAATAATAATGTATAAATCAATAACTTGAATCAGTAAAACTTTATTGAGTTCCTAAGTTGATAACTATTGACTTTCCAATTCACTGATAACTACAAATGGAAACTTAAAAAAGAATTCAATTTATAGATTAAAAATCATTTGTAGTTAAAAACCAAGAAGATGTTTACAATTACAGGTATCAGACTATCAATATGACTATCCCTTGTTTCAATTGGATATTAACACTTATGAATCCTAATCACTCATGTCTACATCTTATTTATTTTCTTCCTCATCCTCATCTATGACATGCAATACATTCTCTCTCCCAATCTCTTCATTGGTAATTAAAATCTCTTCTTCAAACACTCCATCATCATCTTCATCCACTTCTTTGAATGTTTCTTGTAAATCAACATATTGCCCATCAAGCATTATACTGATAACTTCCATGAATTTTCATTTGGAACAAGACTCTATTTGAATGGCATACAACCATCTTGGGATTCTAACATCAATTATAAATTATTGGTTCATTTGAAGAGGGGAAACATATGGCTCATTTGTCTCTAATAAAAATTATCTTGTATTTGTGCGTACAAATCCATACTCATCAAATTGTACTATGGATGGTTGGATCCACTTACATTTTAATAATATAGGACTATTTTCACCAAAATCCACTTGAATAATTTCTTGGATGCATACAACATAAAATTTATTCTCAATTTTGTGAAGAAATTCATCACTAAAAACACAATCACAATTTGTCTTTCCTTTGTCTTTTTCTTCAACTCTTAAATGACTACCATAGGCCCATATTCCACTAAAATGCATAGCCCATAAATGTAGATACCTTGAAATCTCACTTTCATCTATTTTTATATTTTGACCTTCTTCTTTTTCATCATGGACTGCATTAACAATCCATTCTTCAAATGGATGAAAAGAATTGCCTCCAATCAAATCATGATGTCTACACTTTTGAGGTTGATGTTGCATCCAAGCTTGATTCTCTTCTTCATGTTTTATATATAGAATATTAAAATACAAATATTAATATTAATAATATAAATGTGTAAATGTAATTGAGTAAATAAATTATTGTGTAATTTTTTTTACCTATGCCACTTATCGAATGAACATGTGTTTTAAAGAATATAGGCATGTATCGCACTTATTTCTTGATGTGATAGATTGAAGTGACATAAATTTCCTTTTAATACTTCACCTATAACTATTTCATCTTCATCATCATCCCATACAAATTGATTGACATTTTTAAAATCCTTCATCTATTCTATGCAAAATCCCATGGCCTCTTGCATTGACTATCCCTCAGACATGTTGCCTTTTAGTTTTGCCATAGTATGAACAACTTTTTTCAAAACCTTCATATATCATTCGATAGGATCCATCCATCTGATTCTTACTGGACCACAATGCTCTAGTTCATATTGTAGATGTATCAAAAGATGCATAGAAATATTATTGGTGGAAATTCTTGTTCTAATAGACAAAGGACTTCAACAACCTCTTCCCTCAAACTATCAAATTTCAAAGGATCTAATACATGTAAACTCACTCTCTCTAATATTAGGCCCAACCTTATAATTGCCAATCTTGTCGCCTTTGCCAAACTTGATATATTTACCACAATATGTAAAATATTCTTGAATATGACATGATAGACACAAGTCTTGAGGCCTCTTAAGCCATTAATATCAGTTTTTATTCCAATAATACTACTTACATATCCAGTGGAAAAGTGAGTCTAAGACATCAACTATAAGAATTGTGCATGTTGTTCCTTTGTCTAGACATAAAGAGCACTAGGTTTACTATATTTTTGATCATCACATTTTTCAACCCAAATATTTTAATGAATCTTTAGTTGTTGAAAGTCTTCACATGATGAAATAGTATCAAAAACACCAAAAAGAGTTTCTATAATAACATAGGCTATATTTTTCTCAGTATGCATAAAGTCAATGGTATGCCTAATGGCTATATCCTTAAAGATGGAAACTTATAGAATATACACAACCATTTTACACCAATTTCATTACATGGATCATATTTAATACTATAAATCCCACAATTTTCAATAAATGTCATTCTTTTTTGTCCATTCTCAATAATGTAATCAACCATTATCAACAATAGTGCTTCACAATTCTCTTTTTGGCCATTGAAACATGTTTTTCTTTGATGATATGGATGATCCATTTTAAGGTAACTATAATGTCCATAATAAATACACTTGCATAAACTTATTGACTACCTCAAAAAATCATTAAAGTTTCAAGTAAGACATCCATGGTATCCATGAACACTAAGACCAGACAATGTGCCATATGCAAGAAGATCATGAATCGTAAATAATAAAGAAGCTCTTAAATTGAATTTGATTGAATGACCATCCCTTACAGATTGAATTGATTCAATTCCTTTCCAAAATTCCATTAGCTCATCATATAATGGCTCTAGATAAGCATTGATTATATTTGAAGTCACACCTTTCTTTCCTGGTATAATCAATGATAGCATTAAGAAAAATGGTCTAGTTGCTAACCATAGATATAAGTTATAATTTATTAAAAACACTGTCCAAGTTGACCATTTATTACTTTGATATGAGAATAGGTTCACCCCATCTATATCCAAACCCAACCTTATATTATGAGGATCTTGAGAAAAAATAGGCCATCTAGTATCAAATTCCATCCATGTCTTAGAATTAGGCACATGTTATTTTCCATTAGTGCTCTTATTTTGGGTATGCAATTGCATAATTTCAACAATGTTTCTACACTTATACATTAGAATTAATCATGGGATTATTATAAATTAATGAAGAACCTTTATAGGAACCATAGCTGATTTCAACCCTTGTTTATACCTCACTTTATGACATCTCAGACATTCACTCTCACTTGAAAGGTTATTGCAAAATAATACACAACCATTCACACATGTGTGGATGTTTTCATACCCTAATCCTAGATTAGTTATTTTATTTTTACATTGAATTCATTTGTTGGTAATGTGGAGTCAAGTGGTAACAATGAACTTAATAATGCTAGTAACTGATCTACACTCTTATTTGTCCAACCAAACACCACTTACAAGTTAAGAATTTGAAAGATTGTTTTCAAATGACTTAACTTGAAATTATCATACACAATATTTAAATCATCCTCCATCAACTTGGCCCAATCATCATTGAGACCCTCATTCAGCATTCTATCAACTTTAAACCCTTTATCTAACATCTTTGCCTCTTTATCTATGTTTGGTGCCACTTCATCTATGTTTGTTTCCTCTTCATCTCTCACACTTTGTAATTCTATCATATATTCATAATAATTTTAATCCCAAGGGACTATAACACTATGCCCATATCTTATCATATGTTGATAAATCAAAATTATTTTTCTCATCTTTCCACCAAGATAGTCATTACATGAATATGGCTATTTGTCCATGTCCCTCTCATCAGCTACTCTCTCATCAAATGCATGGTATTGATCCATAGTAAAACTTAAAAATTGATCCATATATAATGTTATACACATAGAAATAAAAATATTTTGGGGAAAATTTTGGCAAACCAAAAGTTCAATATTTTTTGAAAATATCGAGAAAAAATAAGATTTTTAAAAAATTGTAGACTAAGAGACAAAAACTATTTTTTCTAATTGAAATACATTTTAATAGAAATAAAGCTATAGAGATAAAATAAAATAGAGAGTTTAACTAATAAATTATAAAAAATATATTTTTGTATTTTATATTCAAACTGTTGATTACATTGCATTGCATATCTTTCAAACTCAAAGCATTAATTCACCTTACATAACTAATAGCTAGATGCTAATAGATGAAAAAATTTCAATTACAATATAGTTTTTAAAAATTCAACCTAATCAGTTATATAATTACTTCACATTGCATAACTAATAACTAGGAGCAATTGCCAATTGCATTTACTTGTCATGGCATTCCATGACACCACATTTCTTTGAGGCATTTTTTCAAATAGTTCACTACCTTATCTATGCTACCACATTTTTAATACATGCCTACCAAATCATTTTATTAAATAGTTCATTGCCTTTTTGCTATGGTTAAAATCCTAAAACAAGTGCTTTTGAATAAGCTATGGATGCTTGGAAAAAATCTATCAAAGCATAATAGTAAGCAATAGCATAGACAAAGTAGTGAACTAGTTGAAAAAATGTCTCAAATAAATATGGTCTCATGGTGATGGAATGCCATGACAATCCATAACAATTCACTTGTCATGGCATTTCATCACCATGAGACCATATTTCTTTGAGATGTTTTTTTTCTAAAATTCATCCTAGGAGTCCATATCCCTTTTTAAATTATTCTAGGAGTCATTTATAAGCATCCCATATCATGTCCATGTGAAAGACATTTGTATTTTGACCATTGATGTATTTTTGGTCTCTTACCACAACCATGTAGTACATTCAAATAGCTTTGGTGGGTGTGTGCGAACCAAAATAATTGAAAAGATAGTTATTACTTCTTGTAGCATGCAGGAACTTCACTTGTGGTGTTACAATAGACAAAGATGAGTTGCCACAACACCATGATAGTTTAGAGAAGGTCGTGCGGGCTAGCGATAAGTGGTAATAGTTATATAAATTGTGTCTCACACTCCTACCATATTTAAATCCAATGCTTACAGTGGTATGATAAACAATGAAGGGATGCCAAAGAATCATGTGGTCTCGTGATGGTTAGATCAAAGGTTGGTAGTAACGCAGTATGAGGTATAAGGTGTAATGTGTATCTTGCCATCCCACTATTCATAATATATGAGACATATTTTTTTATTTCAATATTCTCATTGATTTTATTATTCTATCATATAATGTCTTGATGTTAAAGGGTCAATTAATGGACATTAGCCACCCAAACCCTAATATACATTGTTAGAGATATTGACTCTCTAGAGTCTATAATCTATATTTTCATACATTTTCATTGACACTCCAAGTCAAGAATTTAACTATAGAAGGTCCATATGAATTGTAATGAATGAATTCTCTACTTGAGAACCCTATTAGGAGCATTTTAACACATATCGTAGCCCTGTGATAGTTTATATAAGGTCTTGAGGGCTAGTGGTAAGCTTTAATAGTTATATAAAGTATGTCTTGTGCTACCACCATAGTTAAATCCAATGATTATAGTGATATGATAAATAATGAAGGGATTCCAAAGGATCCCTCGGTCCCAAGATGGTCAGATCAAAGGTTGGTGGTAATGTAATATGAGGTATAAGGGGTAACATGTATCCTTCCATCCTATGATGATGTGTATCAAGGCTTGTAGGGTGGTGGTAAGTGGTGAAAGATGCTGTATAACCATCCAAAAGCTCATGTGGTCCCATGATAGATGTAAATAAGTCTTGCAATGATGTGTTAAAGTATTAAATGCTAAAATGACTATATCACCACCCTATAGTTGTTATCATTGATGCTTGTGATTGAAGTACCTACTCAACCATTAGATTAGACCAAATCAATTATCTATGTTTGAAAGACTTGAATGCTGAGATTTGTCAATTTCATGGCATGAACTAGAGTAATGGTGAAATGACTAGCTCCATAGTAGAATAAAATTTGGAATTTATATGTATTTCATCATTTAAGCAAATTCAGTGGTGATTGTAGATGGTGAATTCGAGCTCTATGTATGCACTTTGGCCATCTTCTAATCAGGTAAGTCTATCGCATCACTCTCTTAATAAAAGTTGTTATTTAGTTTATGCTTTATTTTCAACTAGTTTGGTAGAACAAGTGATTATCAAAACCTTAGTTCAAACTATGGCACCTAAGAAATATGAGTCTACAAGTAAGAGCAGTAAATCCCCTAATCTCAATAAGTGGCCCCTTCAACAATCACTATTGGACATTTTTCCAAATTTTGTTGACAAAGGGTATTATAAAATATTCAAGGATGTAGTAGAGGGGTGTCAGGATGCTAGAGTCCTTATCTCAGGATGGAACCCTTTTTGGTATTTTTGTGAAAAGCAAGATGGATAGGGACTGGTTGTAAACCCATGGAATTTAAATTTGGCTAAGCCTATGGTGTCAAATGTATTAATTGATGTGGATTTGATCAAGATATTGATAAATCACTATCATATATCCACCAAAACTATTAGGTTGCCAAATGGGTCACCATTAGTGGTTATGGATAAAAATGGAATTATTAATTTCTTCATGCTCAACAAGCAAGCCCTCATAAAATTTGACTTGAAGAAGAGTGAAAAATAATATACCAGTCTAAGAAATATACATAGGAGTGATGAGTTACCCATGTACATGAGAAAAGGGGCAAATAATAGAAGGATTTCAATCCCAACCATTGTAGTTGAGTATTTTCTAGTTGATGACTTTGTTATGTATTTCAAAAGGACATATTTTGATTTGTGTTAAGTGTTACAAATTGATGCCCAAGATATAATTCCATTTGGTATGATGATGATGGCCATGAGAATATATATCCTAGAGGTTAATGTTAATTATGATTTTACATCATTTATTGAGCAAAAATTACATGACATATTTTTGTAAATAAGGGAGAACAAGACACCTATGGAGTTCAAATATTATTATTTGTTGTGTCATTTAATTTTATATCAGAATATAAGGAATCAACCCAAAAGGATGGAATTTACCATGATTGATTAAAAGGGATAGATATTGCCTACACAGTGTTGGTGTTACAAATGGGACACTCATTGTTAGAATAGTAACTATGTTGTGTTCCATGATGGTTTCTCTATCATAATAATGAATTCCCTTAGTATCTTTTTTCTTAGATTGACCAAAGAGGTTAGAGAAATGTTGAGGCCTCTTGCTTATAATCCAGAATAGGGTCACAAACATAACTTTGCTGATTGGTATTTCTTACTTGACCATACTATAATCATAGTATATGGGTGTACTTAGCCACCCCATGTGTTACCAAAATTTGTGCCCAAAAAAATTATTTTTCTTGAATTCATGAGGTAGGTGCTCTAAATGGAGAAAAATGTGATGAAAAAACAAAATAAGGGCACATTTATTATAGATTGTACTATGTATGGTGAATGCTACATTGGTGAAGATACCTTAGAGGAGTTTCAAGCCTATTTATATGCTAAATATTCTTTGAAATCAAGGATAGAAAGGGTTTATGATCTAGAAGGTCACATGAACTTTGTTAGAGAAGTCATCCTTACCAAGATGAGGATATCCCATCAAATCAATTTTGATGAGGATGTGATAAAAAATTGTGTCACTTTTCAAGAGGTATATAGTAGGAAAATGAAATGGAAATTATTGAAGAAGATTGAGGATGAAAAAAGAAAATAAAACCCTAATTTTTCAAGATTTTTTGTTAAAGAGGACCCTTTGAAAATAATAGATTTAATAATTGATAATTTTAAAAATATATATGACAAATCTGAGAAGAAATATATAAAGGCTACCAACCTCCCCATCAAAAATCCAATAGGAGTTATGATTCAAGAACCTGGTCTAGATGCAATGTTAGTATAAGATCTAGCTATTCCTAGTTCACCACCTACCAAAAGGCAAAAGACTGATGATGTTTCTCCACTAGTTTCATATGAAATTACTGAAGGAGTTGGTGAATCTAAGGAGTTCGCTAGTATTTTGAGGAATATTAGAGAGGAAAAGGAAGTTGATCAACCCCTTGTTGCTCAATAAATAGAATCACAAAAACCAGAAGTAAGAATGGATGAACAGGTAGAAGGTGAGCCTAAACTAAAAGAAGATTAAAGGGTTGTGGCTACTATGAGGTTCATCGAGGATGATGATTTCATCAATACCCTAGAATTCAAAGATTTTTGGCTCAAAATTAAGATTAAATAATTTGAAAAAAGGTGGAAATAAATAAAATGTGTGCTGATGAATCTCAACATGATCAAATTGTGACACATACATTCAAGGATTTGAAAATTGATGAAATAAATGTTAGCTCTGATGAGGCTAGACAAATGGTTTTGAAGAGTAATATGCTAATCATCCCTAGACTTGAATTTAAAAAAATGCTTTTATTGGACCAAGTGAGAAATCAAGATGACCCCATGATGGTTTTTGAGTTTGATTATGACGATGGTGTTAGTGATTGTGGGTTTAACCCAAAGATAGAGACTCTAGCAATATGGGCTAGATAGAAGAACACCAAGAAGCCAAGATTGCTTGATGTAGTCTAAGAGTTGAGGGGAACAACTATGGTGAAAAATTTTTAGGATACATCAGTGCTTGAAGATACCACCCTTACTATGCACTTTGTAATGTTCACATAAACTGCTATCAAGAAAATGGAGTAAAGATTGCTTGACTATGAAAAAACTCACATTGAGATGAATGATGAAGTGAATAGACTATATTTGGAAAATGTCAAACTAAAGAAGTTGAAGGGTGGTTATTCTCAAATCCAATCAATAATGCCATACCATGACCCTATGCAACAAATAACCATTGATAGTATAGTCCCAGTTGATTAGTTGAATGCATTAAAGTTGAATTTTGAGAAAGAAATTGAAGATTTGAAAAAATAAAATGAGAAGACAAAGGATGATGCCAAATCAAAAATCCTTGAGGTGTTTGAGAATATTTTGGAATACAGAGTAAAATTGGTTGTTAAAAAATAGGGATATGTGTATGAATGCTATTATTCATTATCTTAAGCCATTGATCAGTTGAAGGTCAATAACTTTTTTTAGATCCAACATATAAGAAATTGAAACCTGCCTGCCATACATTGGTAACCTTGTGCAAATTTCTACAAAGAGATCCAGGTGATCCAAACTCACTCAAGCCAACAAAGAAGACAGTGAAAATGATCTTGGATGAATTTCAATATGTGAATGGTGAGAGGTAGAAAATACAGGAAAAGATTGATTCTTTTGCTACCTTCAAACACCAGTTTATTCCTTCTATTTTGATAGAGGATAAAAAGATCAAAGGTTTTGATGCATGGAAAAGTGAATATGGTCAAATAATTTATCAAGTCATTAATTTCTTGAAACATATCAAAACATTAATATTCTTAGTTTCAATGTCATTTTGCATCAAGTAATTACTCTAGATGATGGATATATAAATTTCATCATTGATTTCAAAGTGTTGATGGACCAAAGATGGAAAGATCACTAGGCCAACCTGCCCAAGATCCAAGAATATAAGTGGCCTATTGATTTAACAATGTACCAATGGGAGAATCAATATTTGACAACTAAATAATAAGTAGACCAAGTATACAGAGGATAAGCATCAAGCTATCATCAACATGGCACCAACAAATCTTGGACATCTTCCTATTTTGTCTTTTTCTTATTTTTATGCTTTCTACTATGTATTCAAAATATATTTGGTGGTCGTTTTAAGACTTGTCAAAAAGTACATATTGTAATAGGTCATATTAAGGGGTAGGTATATGAAAATTAATTTTTTGGATTGTGAAAGGTCTGAAGCTTATAGCTTCCTTCACCCCTATAAGAAGGAAACCAAGACCTTAGGAAAGCTCTCTTGGAATTTATAGCTTCCCTAGGGAGAAATTTTTGGAATGAATATAAAACCCATAGGGTTTTTTTGTAAGAGAATGAATTTTTAATCAATAATAAGAATTTTTTTAACAGAATGGAATGAATATAAAATCCCCATCTATAATAATTTTTTGAATCAATACTAAAGAAAAAATAGTCCCCTAAACCCTAAACTGTCTATATGGTTCTGGTACTAAGTTGCCTATGTAACTCCTGTAAGCTGTTAACTAAAAGCTATAGATTTTATGTCTAATACATTGAGGGTTTTGAATTACCTCTAAATTCACTATAGATGGCATCCCTAAATTTGAATTTTCTATAATGGACCTTTTTGACTTCAAATTATTTACAATACACTCTGAATTCCTTGCCCACCTTTTTAGATGTCTCTAGGTCCTCTCCAAACATGCTTTATCACCCATGCAAGTCACTTTTATAACCCAAAATGCCTTAGTGCTAAGCTAATTACCAACTAACGAAATGAGGAAATATTCAATTGATACACTCCCACAAATAATATTTTTTTTAAGTTTCATCTAATTTGTATTTGTGTGAGTAATTATTTATTCATTTTTATTTGTATGATTAAATAATTTTTTAGTTGATGAAAAAATTAGTCATTTATTTACTCATTTATAGCTGAGTTACAAAAAATTAGTAGAATTTAGACATTGTTAGTTGTTTTGACTAAATTTTTTAGTCATGTAGTCATTTATTTACCAAATTCTACTAGTGGTTCATCATTGTCAAAAAATGACCTTTGTCTTTTAAAATTTGGATCTAAGTTTAATATATTAAAATTAATGTTCATGTGGCCATCATTTATTATCCATGGGAATGTCTTTTATGGTCACATGACCATAAATTTTAAACAAATGAACTATGATCTTTACTATGTTAAAATATATGTGCATATGGCCATCATTTGTCATCCATGGGAATGTCTTTAACAATCACATGATCATTAATTTTAAACACATAAACTCGGATCTTTAATATGTTAAAATGGACATCCATATGGTCATCATTTGACATCCATGAGAATGTCTTTGATAGGTGAGAGACCATTAAATTTAACCATATCATCAAGAATGGCTACTATCTTAAATTTGGCATTCATTTGATTATCATTTCATGTCCCTAAGAGTGTCATTGATGGGTGTGCGATCATTAGATTTAAGCTCATCTTTAGGACTATTTATCAGGTTTGTCGCTTGTCATTTTTTGGTTCATTCTACACTCTACATGTGCCACATGTTAACATCTTGATGCATCTACTTTTTAAACTGGGGTTTTAGGTTATGGCATGTGGAAATTATATGGGAGCTCGGAGCTTCATTTGAAAAGTCTACACTAGTCTTGCTCTATTCAATCTTGGTCCTCTGCTTAAATGTAGGATGTCAATCCTACATAGAAGAATGAAATTTAAGTTTTGAGACTTATGATAAAAATATTAAGCTAAGTTTATAACATAATATATGGGACCCTTTGGATTTAAAAGGACCTAAGCATGAATATATTGGACCATGGTTTTAAACATAGAATAAAAGGGACCCCAAAAATAATTAAAAGGACTAATCAAAATATGACTTACCACCCCTATCTATCCCATATATAGAGAGAGGGTGCCTCCCCTACCCCTACCCTACCCCATCCCCATCTATATAATTCTATCTAGATAGAGTGGGGTGCTCCCACCCTCGTATATATATCTAATTTAAGTGGGTGGGGATTAGATAGATAGAGTGGAGAACCCCACCTCCATATTTATATCTAATTTAAGTGATTTTGACATAGATATAGATCTATACCATCTCTTATGACCATACTATTGAGACCAACATACCCCCATTTTTTTGCTTTTGCTGAAAGGGGACCCTTGTGAATGTTTCAAAACATCTGTGTTCTGGATTGAATGTGAAAGAGTTATTCTATCTTGAAATTTAAAGGCAATTCAATTTTAATAAAAATATAAGATTTTGTGTATCTAGTTGTGATTATGTTTCATGGACTAATGTTTCTAATTATTATCTTTGAGGTGATTAGTTTCAGGTTCCATGGAGAAAGCTAGGGTTCCTAAGAAGTAAACCCTAAGGGTTTAAATTCAAAAATTCATGGGAAAAGTCTAGCAAGAAATTTTATTTCCTTTCATTTAATAAAAATATAAGTCTAAGCTTCAATTATGTTTTTGAACATGACCAAATGTTAATAAAAAATCAAGACTTGGACCTTTTTCACTTTTAAAACTCGAGAGCCCTTTTGGATTAACTAGGTCTTATTAAGGTTTAAATGTATTTATGTTTGTAAGAGTGAATAAATTTTAAAGGTATAAACCTTTATACATATTAGGGCTTAACATAAAGCTCATGTACTTTTGAAAATCTAATGCTTCTCACTCAACTGGAGATTTTGATCCAACAATGCAAACCAAAGTTGACATCAAAAGGGAAGCCAATAATTATCAAGAACACAAATTATGATCCAATGGCCTTTGCTACCTCAGAAGATTTAAATTGATGGTGTACATTGACCCCAAAGCCTTAAGAATTCCATTGTTTTAAATTTGGCAAGTTTTCTCTTGTCATTTGACATCTATGAGGTTGTATTTGATGTTATCGACCCTGACAAATTTAACCTTGAGAGTTCGATGCATGACACTCGATCATTGGACCAAAGTAATTCCATTGTCTTAAATTTGACAATTTTTCTCCTATCATTTGATGTCTATGAGGATGTATTTTATATTACCAAACCCATCAAATTTAACCTGGACAAAATTTCAAATCCTAAGCAAAAGGGGCATTTCTAAAGACCCTTTCAAGGAATTATTAGCATTTTTACATAGGAAAACTTAGAATAAAAGGTCTTAACCTAAGTTATTTTGTTTTTCTTAACATAAAAGGACTTTAGGAACATCATTTTAAGTCTAAGTTTATATAGTCATGGAACTGGTTAAAAGGTGTGCATCTTGTAAGATCCAATGATGATCGCTCACTCGCTAGATTTGTTCCAATGATGCATTGAGCTTGAGGACTTTTCAAAGGCTTCACAAGATTGACACATGACCAATGTACATCTTAATGGCATGTAGTTAATGATCCAGGCCTAGCAAAGATCTAACAGTGATTATTTGCTCACTAGATTTGATCCAATGGTGTGTCATGCCTGAGGACTGTTTAGAGGCCACATTAGCTTAACACATGGCATAACCAATGAACTTAAGGATAAAAGTACCAATGAAATTCAAGGACCTAGATTAAAATTTTTAGGGAAAAATAAAGAAGGCTTTTGAAGGCTAATGGCTAGTCTCTAACTAGCATTTATGAAATTTTTTGTGAAAGGCATAGAACCACACCACATAGGTTCCATGTAAGCATGGAAGATAAAAATCAAAGATATCTTAACATGAAAAATGTAGAGGGAATGAAAATAAGGTCCCATCAAATCTAAGGAACATATAATATTAAGAGCTAGATATTTCCACCATTAAAGCTCAAAAACCTTAATCCCTCTATAAAGAAGACTCGAGTCAGCTCAATTAATCATAAATCAATCAAAATAGTGCAACTAAATCTTGAAGTAAGTGCCCTAGTGAAACCCTTAGTGACCTTACAAGTATAATTCAATGTCATCAATGGTGGTAGGTAGGTAATAGATGAAAATGGAAGTAGAGCTTTATCTTACTTTAGATAGTGAATCCAAGATCTTCAAAGACATAGAGTTGGACATGACAACATTGAATGTACATGGAATTAGGAATTGGTCTAAGTTATTCTTCCTCAAAAAGGAATTATAATTAATTTACTAATAGGAAAATAATAATTCCACTATGCACTAGAGATATAATGACCTAGTCTCAATTCAGCTGGTAGACCTCCACCATGCTGTAGCCAAACTAGAGGTAATGCATTGTATCGACCTCCTTGCTCCCATTTTCATTGATTACAGAATAGATAGCGAATGAATCATTAAAGAAAGAATAGCTGAAAAGGTTTCATGCATCACCCCTATGGCCTTTGCAACTTATTACAAGCTCCCTTTGCCTCATATTGATCTCCCATCCCTGAGAGAGTGGATAAAAACACAAAACTTAGATTCAATCCTCACACCTTGGTTAATCAAAGGCTCCCATGTTTTTAGGTCCCTTAATGGTGGGATTCCTATTGTCTAATTTATGGAGGGTGTTAGGATAGCTATGAACTTACTAAATAGAGCCTTTTGTGCCCCTTCCACTACTTATGTGAGCAAGGTCTAGGTATCTTATGTTCATTGCATGTTGGAATAGAATTTAACCCCTCCCATTGGAGACCTAGTAAGCTTTTTCTTGCCCAAAAAATTCATAGCCATAAAAAGAAGGACCTATAATCAATTATTTATGATGTCCTACCTTTTGGATTCACTCTTGGCCTCTGTAGATTTCCTTGGCATCCAAAATTGGTCCCCTGATGGTAAGACCACTATCTCTCACCACTACTCTAAATTACATATATTCAATATAGGAACCATATGCAATTCATCTATAATGGTTTATTCCCAACCATTTATTAGATAATCATCAATGTTTTTATGTGAAGACTTCATGATTTAATCAAGTGACAAGTGGAAACCATGGGGAATGTATGGTTCTATTCAGATTGCACTATAATAAGGATAGAAGGAATCATGATTCAACCATACAAATTGTCCATTTATGTCCCTAATAAGATTATAAAGTAAGAGATTGCGTATCAAATCATCCAAGGAGTGGATGGGATATGTAATAAAAATAATAAGGCTCAAGTCCACCCCTTTCCACTAGACATTGGTAGGATTGTGATCAAAGATTGGGAGCAACTAGAAATTATGGTGATCCACAGGAATTATTTTAATTTCCAACTAGATGACCTTAAGATGTGGGACCCCAATGATAGAGTGACCAACCACATCTATGATAAAAAGGTACCAAAGACTGAGTACAAACATAAACCAAGTGTGGGAGATGGTATTTAAAGGCAAAGAACTTTGAAGAAGTCATGTCTAGGGTTAAAGGCTATAATATCCAGTCGGAGCATAGGCTGGTTAGAGAAAATAAACCCTCAGGATAAAGATGGAAAATACATCAATTGCATTATCACTTTTTTCTAGGACCATGAGGGATTGTTCATTACCAAAGTAACCCCAGGTTGGGCAACCAGAGGATATAAAAGGAAAGGGTAAAGTTATGGTTGAGGATCAAAGGATATAGCATATACTTAGAGAAGGTCCTCAACCCTAGGCATCCCCATAGAGGCCTCCTTCCACAGTGGATGTCATTAGCATGATTGCCTTGGAAGCAAAAGAAATAGTGGAGAGTGCCCTTGTTAACATTACAACTACCTATGGTTCTAATAGGGAGGAGGTTCCCTTTGATGCAATATGAAAGGATTTGATCCCACTAGATGGAGGAAAGAGACAAGCAAAAATGGTCTTGGTGCCACTGGCACCTAAAAATAAGCCTAGGTTAACCTTCACTCACCCTACCAGTGAAGTTAACCTCTTCAATGGTGAGAAACCTATTTATAGACCAACCATTCTTGACTAGTTTGTTTATGAAAAATTACAAAAAATCCCATCTCTCTCCATCATGGGCCTTAATCTAAGTTGGCATAGATGTGGAGGAAAATGTCAAGCTATGGATCCAAGACATTGTAAATAGATAGGCAAAGAGAAGGATCCAAATCCTTCATAACAAAGAAATCTAGAGAATTGACACCCCAAGGACCTCTTGGAGTTTAAATGTAGAAATTCTAGAGTAGCTACATTAAAAGGAGTCTAACCCAAAGTTTTACTTCAATCCAAACACATCAAGTCTTGAGAGAGTAGTGACAAAGAAGGATAATATTGGCATTAAGGAGTTAACCTTTCAAAAGATGGAACCATTTATGGGATTAACTCTCATTCAAGGGTAGGAAGGAGGAGAACATCCTATCTTTTAGGAGGATGTGGCTAGTTTGGTAATGACACAATCAATAATGACCTTAGCTAGAATCTAAGGAATGAAGTAGAGGATCCTCAACTTGGAGAAGGAGAAGTAGGATTTAGAGGCTAAGGTCCTACTTTCAATTCCTAAGGACATATTAAAAATGATGAATAAATATTTTTTGGACACATTTGAGAATTTAAATAATATCAAGCTTAGATTGAGTGCTTTAAACCATCAAATTGAGATAGAACAAGCCTTAATCACCCAATGGTAGGATTCTCAAGCTCATATGATAGAACTCATCAAGATACTTTGGACAAAGTAGGCCCTAGACTTCAATATCATCAATCTTAGACATTTAGACAACCTCATGCTATTTTTGATAGATAGGCAAGAAGATTTGATCACCTAGTGTAGTAATGTCAATAACTTCATCAAGGAAGACAATGACTTTGTAAAAAGAATGGAGAAACTTTTGGGGATTCTGTTGGACAACACTTCTCAAACCACTGCTATGGACCTAATTAGTGATGAATAATTCAAGTAAAGAGTTGGTGTCTACATCCAAGGCATTCAAAAAATCAAGGCTATTCTACCAAGGATAATCAAAAGATCCTTGACACCATCCTTACTTTAGGGAAGAAAATTACAGAAGCACAATGTATCAAGGAACTCATGGCTAAGGCTGATAGTGAATTTGACAAGTTAGCAAGTCAAGAAGAGGATTGTATAATGAAGCTTATAGTGGATTTTGAGCTAATCAAAGAGAAATACACCAAGGTGAAAGACTTCCTTAGATAGGGCTAATTGAAGGGCACACTAATGTAATTTGTAAAAGAATATTTTTTTTGTAAAGTATATGTTAGTTTATTAGCATATACTTATTCTTGTCAAGTTGTCATGAAATCCTTTTGCATTGTGTCCTTGTATTAAGGACAACTATCCTTATCATGCATGTGGATATTTTGAGAAAGTTAACTAGTGAACTGCCTATGTTTCCTATAAATAGTCAAGGATTACCATTTTTTAAAGAGAGATTTTAAGCAATTATAAACCAAGAGAATTTAAAATAACAAAGGAATTCTAAAAATATTGTCTTTATAGTTTGTTAAATTTTAATGATGTCTCTCAATTTCATGTTTTCATCTCAAGTTTGAAGGATTCTCAGTACTTTGAGTTACATTCTCTATCATAGGAGTGTTGATTTGTGCTAATGTTAGATTAACTATAAATATCTCAAGTATACTTCATTTTTTTTTTCTCTGCATTTAGATGTGCTTAGCCTATTCAGACCATAGTAGCAAACATTTAAAGTAAACTTGGTTCTTATGATTTTTATATTTCTTATAAATTTTTCCTGAATTGTGATGTAATTTGAGTTCATGCTATTTTATAACATAAATTGGTACATGTGTGCTCAAATTAATTATAATTTTTTCATAATATTTGAGATGATAATTTGCAATCACGTTTCCTTTCTACCTTAACCTTATCTTTTCTTACCTTTATAAATACTCATTTTATATTAAATATCATGGTTAATACTCATTTATATTAGTCTAAAAATTATCAAATTCAAAAGGATCCAAAGATTCAAACCCTGATGGCTCCCAGCCACTAACCTAAACAAATATTGTGGATAGTTCCCATACGCTACTTCTATTTCACCACAGACATCATTGAATTGTCATGAACTACAACTCATGCCTTGGATTTTTCAAATCCTAAAATGAGAAGTATTCATCAACACTAAAGAGCACCCGTGGTACATTTTAAAGCATCAATAGGAAGCTCCATTGGCACTAGAAGGAGGGCCACAAATATTTAAAGATCTTTGCTACTTTTGGTATATTTGGTCAAATATCACTCTATATTTTACATTTTTATGTTTCTTTTAGCATAAATTGTGTAAATATTGGTCTTTAGGTTTATTACAACAAGGTCTGAGATTCTTTGAATACATATGCTTAATTCTACTAAATGTAGTTTTTGGTGTTAAGAATTCATTAGTATTTGAAATTGGAATGGTTTATTCTAGTTAAAATTGACAATTATTTGTCAATAGGAAGTTTATTTGAGTCATAAGTTGCAAATAATAGTCATCTTTGCATAATTTAGCACATCTTTGACCTTGTTTAGTCAAATATTGATGTCCTTTGTCCTTTTATGAGTAAATCCTTGCAAAATAAGATATACAAGTTGATTGTTGATTATCTGTGAAGATTTAACTTTACTCATCATATTTCAAATATGATCTTTAATCTTCAAGCTAGAATTTCCAAGGATCAACACTAGATCACATTCAGAGACTAAAGAACCCTTGCTCAAGCAGAAGTTTATAGAAAAACTAGGAAAGATAGAGGAAGGCATAGGCATTCTAAGTCTCTACCATCTTCACCCTTAAAAGGGATTATTGTGTTCAATATTCATCCAAATATGGTGTGGCTTGGAAGTTCCTCCATCAATATACCAAATGTGGTTCATGACTTATCACATAATCATAAAAAATATTTGCTAATATTTAGTCCAATTGGTATTACAACTAGGGAGGAACATGTTAAATCTTTCAAAGCTACATTAATATTGTTAAATGTTATTCATGAAGATGTATCATGTAGGTTTTCCCATTTACATTCAAAGATGCTACATATGAATGGTTCCTTAATTTTCCTAACAATTGTATTATCTCATTGAATAACTTTGGCATTATCTTTATTGATCAATTTAGAAAGATCATAAGCCCCTATGTCATCTATCATCAATTCACAACTATTAAGAGAGATAAAAGTGAACCTATTAGATCCTTTAATGCTAGGTTCCAAAATATGTTTAGTCAGATCATGAATCCATATAAACCTAATGAAGTTTTATCTCTAGAGGTTTAAAAAGATGTTGTTGACCCCATGACTTTTGTATTTCTTAAAATAACTATCCCAGTTATCATCACATTGGCTCAAGCTTATTCTAAAGTAGTGGTTATTACTAACCAAATGTATCCCCAAGGATAAATAGCTTATTTTATCCAAAATGTTAATCCTCAAATTCTTGTATTAAACCTTTTCCCAAATAATAATCAAAATACTCCAGCATTAAACTAGTTCCCTTATTTGAATGCATTACCTACTAGCCATGTTGGCCCTAATTAGAACTTAGGTTTCTTGAGCCATCAAGCTACCAATTGATCTCATATCAATGACCAAAAGGCTTTAGAACCTGTTAATGGCATTAGTAATAGCTAGGGTCAAAATTCTGAGACTCTAAAGAATGAGAATGAATCTATATTAAAAATGGTCTAGAAGCTCAGCATATATTTCTTACAATTGCAAAAATAAATTGGTAATGCTAATGACAACTCTAGAAGTAAATTCACTTTCCAAAAGTTTAACGGGCCCAGAAATGGATTTCAAAATGATAGTTTCTACAATAATAAAGCTAATGAGCCTTCCTCTAGTAAAAGGACTATGGATATCAATCTCACTGATATTACCTTACCAGACTATTTTAGGGTATATGCTACCTCCAAGCATGGTGAGATTGACTGCATTGAATTTTACAAAGCCTTTGAAGCTTTCCAAGAAGAACTTGACACATTTGAAGTGGTTTCAAACAAATATGTTGTTATAGGTCTTTATGAATCTAAAACATATGACCAAGTGCATATGGTAAAAAAATTTCAATTCCATTTCCAAAAAGATAATGAGCTTGAGAATATCCTTGAAGAGATTCAAGCATTCTATCAATTCTTAAAGACATATCCTCTGAGAAATAGGCAGCAAAAATAGCCATTGACTACTTCTACTCCACCTAATAACTATGGGACTCCTTTAGACATTGTATCAAAGAATAACCTTGAACCTCCTAAAGGAAGCTCTTCCAAACCTACTACTGATTCTTTAAACAAGACTAGTTACAACATTGTGGAAGATATGAAAAAGATTAAAGCCAACATCACTCTGCATGAGCTAACTCAAATTATAGAACAAAGAGATTTACTCTTGGAATCATTTTCCAAGAAACTTGGGAAGCCCTCTAAAAGTGATGGTGCTAATGTAATTATGTAAGTAACCAAATCAGAGTCCCCACCTGTCTTACTTACAGTTAATATATTTGGGAAGAATCTTTATAATTGTCTTTTAGATTCTAGAGCTTCAACCAACATTATGCCTATTACGATATGTGAAAAACTTGGGTCAACACCAATAAAGTCTGATAGGGTGGTTACTCAATTAAATAAATCAAGAGTCAAGGTCATATGGGAGTTATTGAATGTGCATATGCAATTGGCTAGTGAACCAAGGGTTCAACAATTCATTGACACATAATTGGTGGATATTCCTAATGCTTATGGATTGATCTTGACTAGAGAATGGAATAAGGCCTTAAATGGTTACATGTCTACTAATTGCTCACACTTGTGGCTACCTTGGAAAGGTGTACCGAATTAGATAAGATTAGAAAGGGAACCTAGAATGAAACATATGATAATAGAATACAATTTTGTTAATGAAAGCGTAAACTTCCTAGATTCTGATCTTGGAGTTTTCACTTTAGAAACTACAAAGTAACTTGGTTTCAAGAGCTCTCCTATAATTCCTGGCCTTTGGAATTTATATGTTGATGCTGCAAAATGCAAATTAGGATTAGGGGCTGGTATTGTATTTATAGACCCTACAAAAAAATAATACCGTGCATCTTATAGGTTATAATTTTCCTACACCAATAATTTGGTTGAGTATGAGGCTCTCATCCTAGGATTATAGTTGGTCATCAAGCACAAGGTCAAGGAACTCCTTATTTATGGATATTTTGAAATTGTAGTTAATCAAGTAAGGAACAAGTACCAATGCAAGCTATCTTACCTTAAGAGGTAAAAATTTATAATTTAGGACTTGGTGTAATATTTTGATGCCTTCAATATCTTGTTTGTCCCTAGGGAAGAGAATAAAGTTGTTGATGAGCTTGGCTCTACTACAACTAACCTCATGCCTAATCATGATTCTCAGAACCTCAATTTTGAGCTTGTACCATGTCCCTCAGTCCCTGACAACATAAATCACATCCAAGTTTCACTGATGATCAACAAATTATGGATTTATTGAATAATTTGGGAGCCTTTGAAGCTCACATTATTGATGAAACTAATGAAACTTTTTCTAAGAAGGAAATTAATGGTAGAATCATCCAACTAAGTGACAATAAGATACCCAAAGGGATGATCTCAATGGAAAGACTATTTGATCTTGACAAGATTTTTAAAGCACCTAAGTAACCCAAGGTAAGCGGTAAGGACTATAATGCAATGAACCTTGGCCCACATGATCAACCCAAATGGTGAATATAAGGAAGGCTTGCACTAAAATAGAAAATATAAAAGCTAGAGAACTACTTAAAAAATATAAAGATGTAATATTTTGGTCTGATGAAGATCTAAAAATATTTAACCCAAGGTTTATTACTCTTACTATACCTCTCCAAGAGGGTTATAAACCCTTTAGATAAAAGCAAATACCAGTTAACCCTATTTTAAAACCCAAAATTTTTAAGGAGGTTAAGAAACTATTGGATGCAAGGATTGTGTTTCCTATTAGGCATGCCACTTGGGTTGAAAACCTAGTCCCAGTGAAAAAAAAGAATGGGTAAATAAGATTATGCATAGATTTTAGAAATATTAATAGAGAATTTGAAAAGGAAAATTACCCCTTGCATTCTTTGGACCAAGTTATCCAAGTTGTTTTAGGATCTTCCATGATGTCCTTTTTGGATGGATTTTATGGATATAACTAGGTGATTATTACTCTAGAAGATAGGATGTAAATAATTTTTACTACTAAATGGGGAACATATATTTACAAGAGAATGAATTTTGGATTAATTAATGTAAGGGAAACTTTTTAGGGGGCCATAGAACATGATTTCCAAGGTCTAGTGGGAAAATGCATCATCATATATATGGATGATCTCACAGTATTCTCTAGGAATAAAGAAGAACATTTCATGCATTTGAGACAAGTATTTGATAGATTTAGGAAGTATGTTGTATCTCTTAACCCTAAGAAAATCATATTATGTGTCACTGAAGGAAAATTGTTTGGTCATGTCATTACCAAAGATGGGATATCTATAGATCCTAATAGAGGGGAGGCCATTTCTAAAATTGGGTTGCCAACAACTAAAAATAACTAAAGTCATTCTTTTGCAAGATTAACTTCATGAGGAAGTTTATTTTAGGCTTTGCTGAGATTGTCAAACCTTTGAATGATATGCTTAAGAAAGATGATAAAATTTCTTGGAATGAATAATCTAAGAAAGCATTTGCTAACATTAAAAGAACAATTAGTCAAGCCCTAGTCTTGATAAGTCTTAAATTTTCAAAGTATTTTTCTTATATTCATTTACTTCTGACCACACCATGGCTATTGTCTTAACTCAAAAGGCTGATGGGAATGACCACCCTATAAACTTCATGAGCACTAACTTCAAAAATGCAGAGGTGAACTATTCCATCATTTATAAGTAAGCCTATGCCTTGGTAAAGGTAGTAAAAAAATTTAGACATTAGCTCCTTAGAAATAAGGTGCATGCCATTTTACCTGGCCTAGCCACAAATCTTATGTTGAGTCAAAATGAGCTTGGGGAAATAAGAGACAAGTGGATGGAAATCCTAAAAGAGTATGATATAGAGATGAAATTTTCTAAATTAGTGAAATGTCAAGGAGTAGTTCAAATGATTACCAATATTAACCCTAATAGAAGTGAAATGTCAATGAGTAGTTCAAATGATTACCAATATTAACCCTAAGCTCTATGTCATGCAAGTGGATCAATAGTACTTCCAACCCAATGAATGGTATGACTATCTAATGCATCTTCTTATCAGAGGTAGTTATCCCCCAAGACTCACCAGAGAATAGAAGAGAGCTTTAATGCTCAAAGCATCCCATTACCTCATCAAATATGGAGTCCTTTATAGGAAAAACTTTGAAGGGATCTACTTAAGATGTGTGTCGAAAGAAGAGGCCTCTCAAATCATGTCTACTTTCAATGAAAAGTTGGGAAGTGGACATCTTTTAGGGAGAACCATAGCCCACAAGATTTCCTAGGGCTGGGTATTATTGTCCTACCCTTTTCAAAGATGGAAATAAACATGTGAGGGAGTGTCATTCATGCCATATATTTAGTACAAAAGAGCTAAAGGTAACCATGCCTTTACAACTTGTGATGGTGGACAATCCTTTTGCATAATGGGGATTAGACTTCATAAGAGTGATCAACCCCAATTCTTCTAAAGGTCACAAATATGTCATAACTTCGATAGACTATTACACTAGGTGGACTGAGGTAGTAGCCACTAATCAATGTATAATAGAAAAGGTGATTAATTTTTTAGAGAAAAATATTTGCACTAGATTTAGAGACTGAGTTTCCTTATTTTGTGATAATGGATCTACCTTCATATCCATTGAAATGATAGAATCAACTTATGACCAAGGCATTACACTCAAGTTTTCCTTCAATCAATATCCTCAAGAAAATGGTTTTTCTGAATCCACAAAAAAAAACATGATGAAGGCCATCCAAAAATCTATTGAAGATAAACCCAAAACATGGCATAAACTCCTTAAGTTTATATTATGGGCAAAGAAAATCAGGATCAAACAAACCCTCAAGGCTTCACCTTTTTTGTTAGTAGATGGTTAGGAGCCTATCTTTCCCATCAATTTAAATTTTCCTACATTCACATTCATGATAGAATACATGAAATACAATTAAGAACTTGCTAATTCTAGCCTATTGGACATCATTCAAATGGAATATGCTAAAGAAAAGGCATTTATAGACTACAGTAGGCACCAATCAACCATGAAAAGATGGTTTGATAAAAGGTCCAAAGTGAAGGTGTTTACACAAGGAAACCTAGTCCTCCTCTAGGATAAGGCATCAGAGCCTAAAGGAAAGAATGGTAAGTTCACCCCTTTATGGATTGGCCCATACCAGATTGTAGAAATATTAGGCAACAACACTTTTAGGTTGAAGGATCTTGAAGGAGTAGAGTTTACTTTGCCCACCAATGGGTAATGCATCAAGCATTAATTTTCTACTACCCCACGAAGGGTCTTCATGGACTAAATTTGTAAGATTGTTAAGGTTAGAGTAGGTAGGATAGTTATTTTCCTTTCTTGCTTTGTTTTTTTTTTCTTACTGGGCTTGTATATATTTGTTTACTTGTGCTTGTCTATTTTTTTTTGTTTATTTATTTTTTTGTGTTTCATGTTTTCTACTTAGTGGTGTTCCTTGGTTATACTAAAGTATTGTAGATTATATTTGTTTGGAATTGATCAAAAAGTGTGAGTATGAATCTTACAAAATTGAACATAAGGTGGTGATAAGGCATCATAATGCAACCAAAGGCACTAACACAAATAGGTATAAGAGATAAATGCCCCATAAATATTCAAATCTTATTTTGGATCAAAGCTTACTTTTAAGAAGAATCATATGTGTATAATGTGAATTTAGCTTGTTAATTCACATTAATGCTTACACTTAAAACACATCCTTGTCTGGGATTAAAGTTTCAACTAAAGGAGAGTATCTTAAGAACAAGACATTTGACCAAATCCTTAAACTTGGTTATCCTAGCTCCCAACCTTTGTTTAAAAAAAAGAAAGACTTAATGCTAAATCAAAGATGCAAAGTCATAGGTGATTTAGGAAATCTCCATCAGGGCTATGGATGCCTGGCTGGTAGTGTAACAAGGCCATGAGTGGAGCCAAAGGTATCTGTATCGGGGCTATAGATGCCTGGCTGGCAGTAGAGCAATGCCCAAGCCTCTCCTAAATTAAGAGAAATTGTTCCTAAGAGAATATTTAAATATGCTCAAAGTTAAATTCAATGGCCAAAAGTATATGAACCTAGATGTTTTTTCTTGAAGTCTCATGAAAAATAGTAAGTGGAATCAAATCACACACTACATGTTTTTGTTTTAATATCCAAGTTCAAATTTTACACATAAAAAGCTTGTTTCAACTAAAAATCAATTTAGGAGATGGTATATGTCAAAATGGGATAAAAAAACTTATGTACAGTTCTAAACCAGAGCCCTAAGTTCTAACATATTATTGTGTTCCCCTTGCGAGTCTCCATTTATTGAGACCAACATACCCCCATTTTTTTGCTTTTGCTGAAAGGGGACCCTTGTGAATGTTTTAAAACATCTGTGTTCTAGATTAAATGTGAAAGAGTTATTCTCTTTTGAAATTTAAAGGCAATTCAATTTCAAGAAAAACATGAGATTCAGTGTATCTGGTTGTGATTATGTTTCATGGACTAATGTTTCTAATGATTATCTTTGAGGTGATTAGTTATAGGTTCCATAGAAAAATCCAGGGTTTCTAAGTAGTAAACCATAGGGGTTTGAATTCAAACATTCACAAGAAAAGTCTAGTGGGAAATTTTATTTCTTTTCATTTAAAATTACCCTAAGTCTAACTTTATATTAATCTTTGATTATGTTTTTCAACATGACCAAATGTTAATATAAAAGCAAGATTTGGACCTTTTTCCCTTTTAAAACTTGAGATCCCTTTTGGATTAATTAAGTCTTATTAAGGTTTAAATGTATTTGTGTTTGTAAGAATGAATAACTTTTAAAGATATAAGCCTTAGGTTAAAACTTTATACATATTGGGCCTTAACTTAAATCTCGTGCACTTTTATAGATCCAAAAATTCTCACTCAATTAAAGATTTTGATCTAACGGTGTGAACCAAAGCTGACACCAAAAGGGAAACTAAGTGCTATCAAGCACTCAGATTATGATTTGATGGTCCTCATTACCTTGGAAGCTTTAATTTGATGGTGTGTATTGACCCAGATGCCTCAAGAATTCCATGATCTTAAATTTGAAAAGTTTATTCCCATCATTTGATGTCTATGAGGACATATTTAACATTACCAAACCCATCAAATTTAACCTCAAAAGCCCAATGCATGGCACTTGGTCATTGAACCAAATAAATTCCATTGCATTAAATTTGACAAGTTTTCTCCCATCATTTGATGTCTACAAGGATGTATTTGACATTATCAAACCTATCAAATTTAACCTATATAGCTTTTCAAATCCTAAGAAAAGGTGGAATTTCTAAAGACCCTTTCAAGGAATTCCTAGTATTTTGATGTAGGAAAAATAAGAATAAAAGGTCTTAACCTAATTTATTTTGTGTTTCTTAACATAAAATGATTTTAGGAACATCATTTTAAGTCTAATTTTATACATGGAACTAGCTAAAGGTGTGCATCTTGTAAGATCTAATGATGATTGCTTGCTCATTAGATTTTATCCAATAGTGCATCAAGTTCAAAGAATTTTCAAAGGATTCATGAGCTCAACACATGGCAAATGTATGTCCTAAATGCATGTAGTAAATGATCTAGGCCCAATAAAGATCTAACAATGATTTCTTGCTCACTAGATTTAATCCAACAATGTGTCAAGCCTGAGGACTTTTCAAAGGCCTCATGAGCTTGACATGTGGCATAATCAATGAAATTAAGGATAAAATGACCAATGAAATTCAAGGACCTAGATTCATATTTTCAAATCAAAATAAATAAGGCTTTTGAAGGCCAATATCTAGTCTCCAACTAGCATTTATGAAATTTTCTATGAAAGGTATAAAACCACACCACACAGGCTCCATGCAAGCATGGAAGATAAAAATCAAAGATATCCTAAGATAAAAAATGTATAGGGATGAGACTAAGGTCCCATCAAATATAAATAATGTATAATATTAAAATCTATATATTTCCACCATCAAAGCTCAAAAACCTAAAGCCCTCTATAAAGAAGAGTTGAGTGGGCTCAATTGATTACAAAGAAATCAAAATAATGCAATTAAATCTTGAAGAAAGTAACCTATTGAAACCCTTAGTGACCTTACAAGTATAATTCAATTTCATAAATGGTGGTAGGTAGGAAATAGATGAAAATGGAAGCAAATATTTATCTGACTTTGGATAGTTAAGCAAAGATCTTCAATGATACAGAGTTAGACCTAACAGTGTTTAATGTGCATGAAATTAGGAATTGGTCCAAGGTATTATTCATTATGAAGGAATTGAAAAAAATTTACTAGGAGGAAAATAATAATTCTATTGTGCACTAGAGATACAATGACCTTGTCTCAATTAAGCTGGTAGGCATCCACCATGCTGCAGCTAAACCAAAGGTAATACATTGGATCGACCTCCTTGCTCCCATTTTTATTGATTGTAGAATAGATGGGAAATGGATAATTCAAGAGAGAATAACTAAGAATGTTGTATGAATCACCTTTATGGCCTTCTAAACTTATTACAAGCTCCCTTTGCCTCATACTGATCTCCCATCCATGAGAAAATGGACAAACACCTAAAACCTAGATTTAGTCCTCACACCTTGGTTAATCCAATATTCCAATGTTTTTAGGTCCCCTAATGGTGGGATTCTTATTTTCCAATTCATGGAGGGAATTAAGATATCTATGTACTTACTGAACATAGCCTTTGGTTCCCTTTCCACTATTTATGTGAGTAAGGTCTAGGTATATTATGTTCATTGCATGTTGGAACAGAATCTAACTCCTCCCATTAGAGACCTAATAAGATTTTTCTTGGCCAAAAAATTCACAGCCATTAGTAAAAGTACCTCTATTCAATTATTTATTATTTTATAACTTTTTTATTCACTTTTGGCCTCTGTAAATTTCTTGGCATCCAAAATTGGTCCCCTAATGCTAGGACCACTATCTCTCACCACTACTCTAAATTACATTTATTCAATTATAAGAACCACATGTAATTCATATATGATGGTGTCTTCCCATCCATTTATTATATTATCATTGATGTCCCTATGCTAATACTCCACCCTCTAATTAAAATACAAGTGTAAACTATGGGGGATGTATGGTTCTATTCAGATTGCACTATAATAAGGATAGAAGGAATCATGATTCAACCATGTAGATTGTCCATTCTTATCCCTAATAATATTTTAGAGCAAGATATTTCTTATCAAATAATCTGAGGATTGGATGGGATATGAAAGCAAAATAAGAAGGCTTAGGTCCACCCCTTTCCATTAGACATTAGTAGGATTGTGATCAAAGATTAGAAGTAAATGGAAATTATGGTTATCCACAAGAACTATTTTTATTTCCAACTAGATGACCTTAAGATGTGGGACCCCAATGATAGAGTGTCTAACCACATTTGGGATAAAAAGGTCCCAAAGCCTGATTACAAACATCAACCAAGTGTGGGAGATGGTATTTACACAAAAGTAAAGAACTTTGAAGAAGTCTTATCTAGGGTTAAAGGCTATAATATCCAGTTGGACCATAGGATGGTCAAAGAAAATAAACCCTCAAGAGAAATATGGAAATTGAATATCTTGTATTATCACTTATTGTTAAGACTATTAGGGATTATTCATCAAGAGCCACCTATTGGAGGACAATCTTCTGAGCCTCATTGAGTAGAATTGCCAAAATAACCCCAAGTTGGACAACCTGAGGATATAAAAGGAAAGGGTAAAGTTTTGGTTGAGGAGAAATGGATAGAACATAGACTTGGCAAAGATCCTCAATCTTAGGCATCCCCATAGAAGACTCCTTCCCTAGTGGAAGTCATTAGCATGATTTCCTTGTAGTTAAGAGAAACAATGGAGAGTGCCCTTGTTAACATTAAAGCTACCTATGGTTATGGTAGGGAAGATGATCCCTATGATGAAAGAAGTAAGGATTTGATCCCAATCAATGGAATAAAGAGACAAGCAAAATTGGCCTTAGTGCCACTGACACCTAAAAGAAGACTAGGTTAAACTTTAATCACCCTACTAGTGAAGTTAACCTCTTCAGTGATGAGAATCCTATTTATGGACTAGCCATTCCTAGCTAGTTTTTTTATGGGAAATTATAAAAAATCCCATCTCTCTCTCCATCATGGGCCTTAACCCGAGTTGGCATAGATGTGTAGGATAATGTCAAGCCATGGATCAAAGACATTGTAAATAGATAGGTAGAGAGAAGGATCCAAATCCTCCATAATAAAGAAAGCTAGAGAATTGACACCCTAAGGGCCTCTAGGAGTTCAAATATAGAAGTTATTGAGTAGCTATAGTTAAAGGAGTCTGATCCAAAGGTCTAATTCAATCTAGATACATTCAGTCTTGAGATATTACTGACAAAGAAGGATACTATTGGCACTGAGGAGTTCACCTTTCAAAAGGTGGAACCATTTGTGGGCTTAGCTTTGATTAAATGGTAGGTAGTATGAGAAAATCCTATATTTTATGAGGATGTAGCTAGTTTTTTAATGTAAAAATCAATAATGACCTTAGTGAGAATCAAGGAATGAAGTAGAGGATCCTCAACTTGCAGAAGGAGGAGGATTTAGAGGCTCAAGTCCTACTTTAAATTCCTAAGGACATATTCCAAATGATGAATAAATATTTTCTAGACACATTTAAGAATTTAAATAACATCAAGCTTAGATTAAGTGCTTTAAACCATCAAACTGAGATGGCACAAGCCTTAATCACCCAATAGCAGGATTATCAAGCTCAGATGATAAAACTCATCAAGGTGCATAGAAAAAAGTAGGCCTTGGACTTCAAGATCATCAAGCTTATACATTTAGATATCCTCATGGTGGTTCTGATGGATAAGCAAGAATATTTGATCACTTGGTGTAGCAATGTCAATAAATTCATCAAGGAAGCTAAGGACCTAGTAAAAAGAATGGAGAAGCTTTTGGGGAGTTTGTTGGACAACCCTTCTCAAACCATTGCTATGGACCTGATCAATGATGAAAAATTCAAGTAGAGAGTTGGTGTCTGCATCTAGGGCATTAAGAATAATCAAGGCCATTCTACCAAGGATAATCAGAAGATCCTTAACACCATCCTTATTGCATGAAATCAGATTGCAAAAGCATAATGTATCAAGGAACTCATAGCTAAGGTTGATAGTGAATTTGACAAGTTAGAAACTCAAGAAGAGGATTGTCTAATGAAGCCAACAGTGGATTTTGAGCTAATCAAAGAGAAATACACCAAGGTAAAATACTTCCTCTAATATGGCTAATTAAAGCGCTCACCAATGTAATTTGTAAAAGAATATTCTTTTTATAAAATATATGTTAGCCTGTTATAATATACTTATTCTTTTCAAGTTGGCATGAAAGCCTTTCACATTGTGTCCCTGTATTAAGGATAGTTGTCCTTATCCTAAATTTGGATATTTTGAGAAAGTTAATCAGTGAACTACCTATGTTTCCTATAAATAGGTAAGGATTACCATTTTGTAAAGAGAGATATTTTAAGCAATTGTGAACTAGGAGCATTTCAAATAACTAAGGAATTCTAAAAAGATTCTCTTTATAGTTTGTTAAATGCTAATGTTGTCTATCAATTACATGTTGTCATCTTAAGTTTGAAGGATTTTCAATACTTTGAGTCACATTCTTTATCATAGGGCTATTGATTTGTGCTAATGTTAGATTAACTATAAATATCTCAAGTATACTTCATTTTATTTTGCTTTCCATTTAGATGTGCTTAGGTTATTCAGACCATAATATCAAACATTTAAAGTAAACTTGGTTCTTATGATTTTTATATTTCCACTAAATTTTGCCTGATTTGTGATGTAATATGAGTTCATGTTATTTTATAACATAAATTGGTTCATGTGTGCTCAAAGCCATTAGAATTTTGTCATAATATTTGAGATGAGAATTTACAATCACATTTCCTTTCTACCTTACCCTTCTCTTTTATTATTTTTATCAAGACTCACTTTAGTTAAAGATCATGGTTAATACTCATTTAGATTAGTCTGAAAATCATCAAATTCACAAAGATCCAAAGATTTAGACCTTGGTGGCTCCCAACCACTAAACTTAAAAAATATTGTGGTAGTTCCCATACTTTGCTTTTATTTCACCATAGACATCATAGAATTTTTAAAAAATGCAACTCATGCCTTGGATTTTTCAAATCCTAAAATGAGAAGTGTTCATCAACACTCAAGAGCCCCCTTGGTACATTTTGAAGCATCAACACATACCAAGACAGATATATTTTTATGATACTCTAAAATGACCAATATAGATGGATAGACTCCAATTATAGAGTTACCACACCATTATTACCATTATAGTGTCTCTAGATAGACTCTGACTATACTCTATAGTGACTAAGATAGATATAGATATTGCTTCAAATAATGAATTTCTAAACACCAATACCCCATCTATATTCTATTCTAGCACAAGGTCTTAGCCTAAGGTTTCATTATATAGATAAATATGATGGAAATTTGTGATAATGTCTTAGGTTAAGTAACAAAAGTAACCCTACATTTTCACCTAGTAGGGCATTTGCCTGGGACAAAAGTCCTAAAGGGCACTTCTCATGGGGGAAAGGGCACTTTCATAGTCTTAAGGATAATTGAGGCGGGTAAAGGACCATTTTAAAGAAGCCAAAGGGAAATCTCATAGGGTAGAGGACTATTTCATAAAAATTGAATGGTACTTTACACAAAGCCTAAATGAAACTTTTGAGAATCTGAAAGGCACTTTCAAAAGTTTCAATTGATCATTCTTTTGAGGAAATGGTCTTAAATAAAATGTCCAACACATTTCCCGTGAAGACCAAATCTTGTTTGATAGAATGTCCAAATAAAATGCAACATTGAAAACACAAGTCCCAAAAGGGAGATCAATTGGAAAAAATGTCTAAAAGAAATCCTAGACAAAAGGTTTGAAAGATACTTGGCTTAAACAAAAGGTTCAAAGGAAAACTGGCCTAAACATAAAGTCTAAAGGATATGTTTTAAGGGCTTGAAGGATATTTTTAGAAAACTCAAAGGGTATGTTCCCTTCACAAAAATATTGAAGAATAATCTTCAACAAAATGCTTGGGACAAAAGTCTGAAAGCACTTAGATAAAGTATCTAAAACATAAACCTTGAAGGATAATTCTTTTGGGACAAAGTCTCAAAGGAAAAGCCCAAAAGGTATAATCATAAAAAAGGACCTTGAGAATAATAAAAAGACTAAAAGAGGGTTTGGGACATAAAGAGACTAATCATGGATGTTATACTAAGTTTTGGATGTGTTGAAAAACAAGACTAAGCCTTAGGAAATAAAAGAGACTAAGCCCATAACATTATTAATTTGTTCTTGCTTAATTTTAAATAAAAAGCTCCTTCCAAATTTAAATTTAAATTAAAAGGTCCAGGTGAAATATTCAGCTAGGGTTTCAAATTATTAATCCATTACAGGCCAAGTCTAGTAAATATCAATTAAACATTGAAGCATAAAAACCCTAAGCATGTTCATTCCCAAATGGGCTCCATTAAGCCTACTATAGATACCTAAAATTGGCCATTGATAACCTCTAACTAGGCTTTTAACCAATTTCAACCAAAAATGCATAATTTGGCCTAAAGACACTAAAACACGTAAAATGATGTGAAAATGATATATTCAAATGCTGATTTTGGATAGGGTATCCATAAATGGGGCAATGTAATTTATGGGCCAACTAACTTTGATCAGTTCATTTTGAGTCAAAATGCCAATTTTACACCCACATGCTCTGGACTACTCTTTCTTATCAAATATTTTGCACAAGACTTGTGCCTTTCTTATTTTTTTTGGAAAAATCCTAAACATGAATATAGATATAACACATCTGATAGTGATTTCCAATTCTAATCCAGTCAAATTTATGACCAATAACAAGGCATTTTGATTAATTTGGGTAATTTATGCACAAAGTTCTTAATCATGCCTAAGATCTAATTAACCCAAATCAAGGTCTAATCAATAATTCCATGAGACTTGTTGAATACTTTGTTTTGGAAATGAATATTGAATATCTACATCATCAAGTGACCTCATTTCTTGGGAAGACATCCCTAGGCTATAAATGCCATAAATATCAAGATTCATGCCCTCCATGCCTCATCAATGCCATCCATGCTTCTTAATTTCCCCTTCTTCCAATGTCATGATGAGGTTAATTATAAATTTTAATTGCAAAATTGAATTAATCCTTAACCACACATCTCAATCTTGAGATGGATGGTTGAGGTTGATTATGATCAAATCTACAAATATATAAATAGGAGGCCTCACAGCATCATTTCTAAGCTTTTTTAATGTAAAGTTATAGTGCTAAATTGGTTTTAAAATCTTCAAGAAAATAGTGTTATTATGCCAAATTTATTCTAAGCCAATCCAAGCCATAATCCAAAGGTGCCAAGAAGAGATGAAGGTAGGTACACTCCATTGAAGAAGACCTCTTGAAGCACAAGCTGAGCAAGCCATCATTACAAAGGCATTTAGAGCATCCAAGGAAGGTGAAAGGAATTCTTGTGTTTTCATTCATTAATTTTTAGTTTTTCTTGTCATTTAATCTTGTTAACTAAGCTCTCCATACTGTCTAGGGATAGAGATGTTATGTTATTAGTGTGTTTATTTCACTTTGTTTTTATTTTGGAACTAACACCATAATAACCATCCTTTCTGGAGTCAAATTCCTAGGTCACATAATGACACACATAGTTGGACTAGATGCATCCTACACCTAAAGGAGATCCTTTTGCAACCTTAAAAAAACTTATTTGAGCTTTTAAAAAACTTTCAAATTGGTTTTCTAACTTTTTTTTTTCCCATTTTTAGTTTCCATAATTTTTACACAGTAATCGATGTCGATAGAAATATCAACATCAATTACTTGGATTAACTAACATTAGTTAGTAGAACTGACATCAGTCAGATCTTGATTGGCTTTAATTGATGTTGGTGGTATTGACCAATGTTGGTCACTGTGTTTTTCTAAAAACATAGACTTGAGACCTACTTTTCCAAAGTTTCTTGTTTCAAACTCAAAAGAGATTCAAAGCTAAAGGACATGCTAACAATTTTGTGACAAGACCAAGTAGGATATTTACTCAAAACATGTTTAAATAATTTTTGCATGCTTAAAGTTAGATTAGGAACTTTGTTTTTGTGCTTAACAAAGAATTTAAGTGTTTTTAGTGATTTTTTTCAAATTTTACAACTAATACCAAGGGGTAAAATAAACACCACCAAACATTTCATTTGGGTTTAAAGTTGAACACACTTGTCAATTTTTGCTTGCAATAGTTGTTTAGATTAATCTTGTTTGGAAAAAAGAGGGGTGTTGCATGTATGCTATTTCATTTTTCCCTTATAAGGAACCCTTGGAATCAATAGTACCATTCCTATTGAAAATATCCTATTTCAAGGCTTAGGAATAATGTTACCTAAAACACTCTCCAAAAACTCGCTAAAGTTTGGGTGATCTTGAAAATGACCCTAAATTATTACTATTTTCATGTTTTATTTGTTTTTATGCAACTTAGCTTGCGAAGTGGACTTCATCACCTCCCAAAATTTCTTTAGGGAAGCTTTGACGCAAGGTTTCATCTCCTAGCATTGACTTCATTTGACTCTTTTTATAGTTGCACATGGAATGTAGTGGTACGTGGACATTGCACTACATTGAGTGAACAGTAGGATGTAGTGGTTGTAAAAAGGACTATACCTTTTTGCAACAATGTGAGTGATATGAACTCAAAATCCATGCTTTTATTTTGCATTTTTTGGCATGAAAGTCATTGTGTAATTGATTCCCATAGTGATGTTCAAAACTTGATAGTTTAGTCAACCCCACATGCCATACCCTAATTAGTATTTGGATGATTGTACTTAGTGTATTTTGACCATTTATCTTGGTATTTTTGAGACTAAAACTTATTTGTTTGTGTATAAGCCATGTCAAAACCAATTTATCTATACATCACTCTTTTGTCTAAATATGTGTTATACTGGCCATTTTACACCACACTTGTGCCTTGAAATTTTTGCTAAACTTGTTTATGTGTGTATCATTTGAGTTGCAGAGGGTAGCGTTATGCTACACAAATCATGTCAAAACATTTTGAGTCTTTTGAGTCTATAAAACATAGTATTGACCACATCATTCAAGTATGCTTACACCATTAGGCTACTCAATTTGTTTCAAGACTAGTTGACCTTGTGAAAATAAAAACCATTTATTTCAAACCAATTTGTGTATACCATTTAGACCTATGTCTGGTGTAATCATGTTGTCCAATCTTGTCTAGCCTATTTGGTCCAATCCTAGTTTTCAACAGTGAGTTTTCAATTAGCCTTATTAAGTTTGGATCCAAACACTGATTTATTTCTATTTAAGCCTTAATTTGTGGGGTTGATACATAGATATTTCTCTTTTGGGTTGCATAACTTTGATTAATAAATTACCAAAATTTGAAAACTATTGATGGTTTGTTTAATTAATGCCTATCCTCATCATTTTTTGTGCTTTTATTTAGGAGAACACAACATTTTTTAAAGGTCCTTTTGTCTTATGCCTTATGCCAATTTATCATGTTTATGTTTGATTTCATGTGTTGGGTTTATGTCAAATCTATTTCCAAACTCTTTAGATTAAATCAAATCACAGTAGCCTTTATTTCAAGTCTAGTTTTTGAAAAATTTTGTCCAAAAGTCTTAGCACATGCCTATTTATTTGAGCCTATTTTTGACTCCATGTTTAGACAAAATACCTATAACTCAACTTTTCCCTTTCCTAGTTTAGACCTTGTTTAGAACACTTTGACCTAGACCTTTGACATGATGGTTTTTATTTAGATGCTTGACCATTTATGCATGTGACATTTTGACATTAGGCTATTTTATGCCAAGTCTTAATATAAATCATTTTGGAGATACAACTCCAATTTCAAACCATATTGGAGATACAACTCCACCCCTTTGACCAAGTTAGACCAAGCTTGAACCATTTTCATTTGGATTATTTTTTTAAGAGTTTGTAGAAATTGAAGTCTTTTTATTTTCAAATCTTTCATCATTTACTTAGATGTCTCACTACACTTATGGTGGATACCCTTACAATTCAACTTATGATAAAATGGCCACACAAAATTACTTTTATGGATTTTTTCAAGACCCTAATGATGCTAATATGGTTTGTGAGATAGATTTCTATCTGCATCATATTAATCATTCATGGGAACAAAGTCACAGAGTAACTTACGATCCAAATAGAGACCTTTATTGGTATGAAGAGGCTTGTGATGAGGACTTTGAAGATCTAACTACAAATAATATTGTTTGGGATACAGATTCATACCCTCTTTGCAATAATCAGTACATGGAACATAATCAAGAACCAGCTTATGCGCCAACTCACAACTGGGATGATATGGTTTTTGAGGAAGACTTGGATGCTTTTGCTTATGTAAGTAATCAAGCTTCATGACATCCTTTTGTTATCTGATCATCGACTACCCCTAAGCCTCCTTTTGATTATATGAGGTATCAAGCTCTACAATATCCAAGGAATGTCATTACCATTCCTAAACCTAGTAATTTGGCTTGTGCAAGTAACCAAGATCCATAATGCCCAACCATTTATATACCAAGACCTCATCCATTAGTTTTTGTGAGCAATAAAGATCTACAACACCCCTTCATCATTCCAAGACCTAGTCCTTTAGCTTGTGTGAGCAATCAAGCCACACACCGCCCTATCATTACCATTTCAAGACTTTATCCTTTGGCTCATGGAAGAAATCATGCTCTCTAAGGCCCTACCATTATCTAACCATGAGCCATTCCCTATCCATTTCCAATCCCAACCAAACCTCAATGGATCTAATCCCTTGAAGACCAATTTGTGTTCAAAACTAGTATCTTCCAACTCATTGGAAACCAAGTCCAAGAGAACCCCCCAATCCAAGATGTTTATATTGAATCAACCATTTGTGATAATCCAACTTGTGATGAATATCCTATTGGTCTTATACCAGTTGTCAAGGATTCTCACTCTGATAATCCAGTCTTTATTGAGTCACTTTTTAATGATTATAATTATCTTTGGAAAAATCATTACCTCAATCATGTGCCTATTTTTCAAGAGCCTCCTATTGACAAGCCAGTCTTTAAGGAGTTATCTCTTGACCTTTTTACCATCCAAAAAGAGTCTCACTTTGAACAACCAATTTTTATGGAGCCCATTGTGCCATCACATGCTATTACTTATCCAAAACTAAGAATTCAACAAGACATAATTGTAATAGAGTACACTTCAGATGAAGAATTAGAGTTAGAGTCATGTTCTATTCTTGAACTAACATTAGATTTAGCATCATAATTAGAATCAACATTAGTTATGACATTGGATTCAAATTCCCTTACTTTAAAATTAGATTTAGAAGAAGAATATGTTCATGGATATTATAACACTAGGTATGCATGCCTCATAGATTAATTTGAATACATTTATGATCCTTATATAATTTTTGAGGATGAGTACTTCATCATCAACATAAGTTATCCTAGTAAATTTTATGAGGATTGTCTAGCCAACACCTATTCCATTACCATTCCATAGGCCATTACCATCAACCAAGATAGCCATATTATTGACATTCCATTTCCAAAAAGTATCTATTGGGATCAACAGAGTCACACTTTGTTGAACTTCATCCATGGAAACATAGCAGTTGAAGAAGAGAAAGAAGTACAAGACAACATTCATATAGCAGAAGAGCACTCTCCTAGTGAGACATTTTTAGAGGCACTAGGGGATAATCCAAGTGAAAACTCAACATCTTCTAGTGAGACTTTTTTAGAAGTGATAGAAGAAAATAAAATTCAAAATCCAATGTTCATTAGTGAAACCTTGTTGAAGGCACTGCAAGACAATCAAGACAACTTCATTAATGAAAACCTCATTAAGGCACCAATAACTGAGCACAAAAGTTCTTCACTGCTTAATGAAGACAAAATCAAATATCAAATCAAAATAAATTCTAATCTATAGCCTAATGAAATGGTATCTACTCTCAAGATCAAAAAATATAAAAATATGGTGGTCCTATCAAGATAATAAGTCTTCAACCCCACCATAACCAAAAATATGTTGAATCTGGTATCAACAACATTACATGTGACTAAAAGTCCTAATCTTCATTTATTTCCCCACCATTATACATTCCATTATCATCTTCCATTCCATTTCAAAATAAAACCTACCATTCATTATTTTTCCCTATTTACCATCCATGGTTGCAATTTTCTTTGCAGAGGCTATAAAGATACCTTGTCTTGATGTTTTAAGGAATCAGAATCAATGACCAACGAAGATCATGAAAGCATTCTTGGCAACCAAATCTGTAGGCCATTTTTGATAGAGTAGATATTCATATGAGGTATAGGATAACAATTAACATGATTGAGTATTATATTTGTTTCATTTTTTTATTATGACATTCATCTCCCCATCTCAATAGGAATAACAAAATCAAAAACCACACCCATGCCAAAAACATATAACATTCCATTTCCATTGTTATATATGCTCATTTTCCATTATTGTAGATCCCAACCATTTAACCCACCACTTATAATAAATCCTACTACCATTTTATCCAATCTATTTGGACCATCATTATCCTTAGCAATGCCATTCCATTCCTATCTAGACCAAAGCCTATTTTTAGTCATCTTACCCAATTCTATTTTGATCTTGGTTACTTTGGTTCTTCCTACACTTTTTGTGAGAGGATTCAAATAAAGTTTCAAAAATAAATAAAATCCATGTTTACAATGATATTCTATACAAGTAGTGTGGTATTTGATTTGGAAAGATATCTTTTATCCTATCCATGTTTGTTTTTGTGAGCTTGATTATAACCGCCTATGGGCAAATCAGTGTCTCACTAGTCTTGAGACTAATTATAACCACCTATGGGAAAATTAGTATCATTAAAAATTTTCATTTTATCTTAGTTATATCCACCTATGGGAAAACTAGGGGAAACACTTGTTTATCATGCATTGCCGCATCACCATGCCATCATTGTTTTCATTTGATTAGCCATTTGCCAGACTTGAGAACTTGTTGAGACCTAGTTGGTTTTTCCCCACATTTTATTTCGATGAAAGTAATATAAATTGAGGTCATTTTGGGACTATGTGTCTCATGCTCAATTCATTTTGAGGTCACCTTAATCCCCCTTTCCATACGCTCTCACCATTTTAAAAGCAACCTAAGCCAATACTCTCATCATTTTATGATCAGGTATCTTATCATTCTCTAATGAGTTAAGATACCTAAAAATGTTAAAAACATTCAAAATATTTCAAAATCCATAAAAATTTGTCCTATCTAAGCCTAGTCAGTTATTCTTGATTCATGTTATTGGGGCATTGTCATTGTTAGGATGCTTTTTTTTGCTTTTATTTTCAATCCTTCTATTTGTTTGTTTATTTATTTATTTGTTCACTTTCTTATTTGTTTGATTTTAGCACTATTACCTTGACTTAGTTTATATGTGTTCATTGGGTGATTCTTTATACACATTATTCTGGAGTCTCTCCATATTCATTTGTCAATATTATCATCATGGTTTCTATCATTGATGTATTATTTTTTGAGTGTTTATTGGATCAAGAGTCAGTCCTTATACATATTTTGGGATAGTCTTCATGGTGTTCTATCATAAATCCTACCATCACATGCTAAAAAAAATTATATTCAAGAAGGTCTACAATCAATGGAATTGTAAAAGTTTCTCCTTGGCACCTTGGCAAATCCTTCCATCCCACCCTTGATCGAATTAACCCAATGACCATTCTGATTGTATCAATACTAGTCAGGATGTGCATCTCCTCATTGGTAGGAACAACTAGATCATTCATACTCATCAATCATATTATTCCATTCATCTATTTCATCACTTTGCACCTACTCATCTTTAATCTATATTCCAAGTTATATCCTTGAGTTATGCTTGTTAATCAACCCCAACTAGGGCACCATCAATTTTAGCCAATCTAGGTCTGCTTAATGATTATAACTGCCTATGGGAAAATCATTATTTTGAATTTTATTCTTGATTATAACCACCTTTGGGTAAATCAATAATCTTTTTACATCAATTCATGTAAGCATTTTCTCATTTGGATTAATCTCAAGCACAGGTTAATTCCACCTTTCTTGTTTATTTTCAAGGGATCATCTATCCACAAATGTGATGACCACTCCCTCAAGGGATAATCATCATAGGCTTCCCAAAACCATTTAGATCTTTGTTCTTCAGTCATCATCTTCTTTTTGGCATACAGGCCATTTTTCATTCTTTGAGAAGACACTGTTTTGCCTACAATTTGAAACACCTTCTTAAATAGTGGCAAATTGTAGACACCTATAACTGGCCACTGATAACCTCCAACCAATATTTTGACCAATTTTCACCCAAAATGCACAATTTAGCCTAAAAAAACTAAAACACATAAAATGATGTGAAAATGATATATTCAAATGCTGATTTTGGCCAAGGTATCCCTAAATGAGGCAATGTAATTTATGGGCCAGCTAACTTTCATTAGTTCATGTCAAAATGCCAATTTTTCACCCACATGTTCTAGACTACTCTTTCTTATCAAATATTTTACACAAGAATCGTGCCTTTGTTATTTTTTTTGGTAACATCCTAAATGGGAATACGCATCCAATGCATTTGACAATGATTTCCAATTCTAATCTATTCAAATTGAGGACCAATAATAAGGCATTCTGATCAATTTGGGTAATTTGTGCACAAAGTGCTTAATCATGCCTAAGAGGTAATTAACCGAAATCAAGGCCTAATCAATAATTCCATGGAGACTTGTTGAATAATTTGTTTTGGAAATGAATATTGAATGTCTACGTTATCAAGTGACCTTGTTTTTTGGGAAGACATCCCTAGGCCATAAATGCCACAAATATTAGGATTCATTCCCTCCATGCCTCATCAATGCCCTCCATGATGCGCTCCATGCCTCTTAATTACCCCTTCTTTCAATGCCATGATGAGGATAATGACAAATTTTAATTAAAAAATTGAATTAATCCTTAACTGCACATCTCAATCTTGAGATGGATGGTTGAGGTTGATTCTTATCAAATCCAAAAATTTATAAATAAAAGGCCTCAAAACATCATTTCTAAGATTTTTTGATGCAAATTTATAATGCCAAATTGGTTCCAAAAGCTTCAAGCAAATAGTGTTATAATGCCAAATTTATTCTAAGCCAAGCCAAGCCACAAGCCAAAGGTGCCAAGAGGAGATGAAGGTAGCCACACTCCATTGAAGAAGACCTCTTTAAGTACAAGCCAAGCAAGCCACCATGACAAAGGCATTTGGAGCATCCAAGAAAGGTTAAATTACTTCTTGTGTTTTCATTCCTTGCTTTTTAGTTGTGCTTATCATTTGTTCTTGTTAACTAAGCTCTCCTTAGTGTCTAAGCCTAGATATATTATGCTATTAGAGTGTTTATTTCACTTTGTTTTCATTTTGAAACTAACACCATACTAACTATCCTCTCTTGAGTTAAATTCTTAGGTCACACGTACAACTTGAAACACAAATATCTGATGTTAGCACTTTAGATAAGATTAAATCAAAACCATGAACAAATAATTTAGTCATACCATAGTGTGGATGATCTTCAAATAAAAATAATGTGTATTCATGCTAATGATACTCTATGTAGACATCATAAATCCACATACCATGATTCCGAATGTTAAAATTCCCCTGGACCACCTTAGGAGCCCCTTGAGACCAATTTGACCTTTTTGACTACTAACCAAGCCTAACCCATGGCCAGTTTGCTTAATTTATTTAACCTACCCTTTTATCCACTCTTTAACTTATCCCTTAACCATCGATGGTTAGGATGACCACCGACATTCACCCTTACCATCAATGGTTAGGGTGAGGCTCCTAAAACAATAACATGTAAACCATCCACCTTAATTTTCTAAAAATAGCTCATCTAAATCTATGTATAAGGCATTGCATAAGTGAGTTAAAATTAGGAAGCATAGTTAACATCTTGTTTTACCTCTCCTTACTTGACTATAAGAAGAGAGGAACAAGGAGGTGAAATCCATCTGCAATTGTTATTAAGAGTTTGTGCAGCTAGAGTTATTTTTTTATAGTTTAATCATCATTAACAATCTAATGATCCAACCATCACATCAAAGAACCAGCTTGCCACCACCACTCTACCAAAGTGTAAAGTACCATTAGTCTATCTAAATCATGTTAGACTCTACCAGTGAGTTAACCACCTCAAGCATCCACCTAATCAACCTTCTACAAGATAAGTATTTGTTTTTTAATATTTAATTACTTTATTTTCATTTTGCACTCATCCCAACACCAGCCCACCTCTTAGAATCTAACTTTATGATATTATCATTCTGACCATTTACCAACCCAAAGTTACACATAGTAATTGTTGACTATTTCCTCAACCACCAACAGTCTACCTAACCATCAATGGTTGGCTTGACCATCAACTGTCACATTAACCATTGATGGTCATCCCAACCACCAATGGTTACTATGGTAAGAAATTTCAAAAAGTTATTTTCACCCTTTTACCCACAGCCAAATTCATTTTTCTATGTCCTTACCTATTCACAGGCCCTTGCCTAATTTTCTGAAATAAACTCAAGCCATTTAACACTAATATTGATTTGTTTATTGTTGTATTAGTCATCTTAGTCTATTTATCTAGAAAGAATTTCTTATGTTTAGTTTTAGTACCTTTTTATTATTGATGCAAGTACTTTCTATTTTATTTATAAAATTAATTATTTAAAAATGTGGATTGACAACCCTCAAGGAAGTTCTTGCTTTTGGGATCTAGCTAGTGTTAGGAAATCCACTTAGCTATCTATCTAACCAACCATTTGCTTTAGTGATATATTATTTTTAGGTCATCCTCCCAAGCCAATGAGGATTTATCCACAATCATCTAATTTAATGTGTGTATAATCAAATAAGTTTTTCAATCATACCCATGTTTAGTTTCTTCTTCTTCCCTTTTTAAAATATAAGCTAAAATTCATTGAAATATTTTGGCACACTTGGTGAGGCCTTGAGTCCTTACTTAGGTTTTCTCTTATTTGCATATATATTCTTCTCTCTATTTTGTGCTCATAAATGAAATCAAAAGTTTATTTTGGGCTTAAAATTAACTTCATACATCAATTGCTTGTAAGTTTAGGTCACATAGTTTAACTTAAAGTAATTATATCATAGCATCACTTTTTGTTTCACACACTAAACCAAACCACCTTCATCAATTAAACATAAAAAAAACTTGAGACAAGGCTTGAATAGGATTTCATCACCTATAAATCACCTTACCCTTTCTTGAAAATCCTACTTGGAGGTCATTACCAAGGGGAGAACTAAATCAGCTCTCTGGTTGAGTATAAACTCTAAAAATTAGTATATATTGGTTAAGCACCTACTGTAATGTCTGAAGTGAGGGGGTAGGCCCCAATACCAAGCCACATATTTATTCTCAATACATATTATTTTCTAGAGCCTACACAACCTTAAACCAACCATAGACTTCCTTTTTAGTACTCACTTTACAAGCCAATTTTAGTCACATAATTTCTTTAAGCATAAGCCAAAAGAAAGGTTAAAAATAACTCTAAGACTTAACGTAATTTTTAGTGTGTGTTTTATTTCCTTTCTCTTTTAGTGTCTTCTATTTGTTTGAGTGGTGAGATTGTTTGCACTCTCTCTCTCACCTTCTCATATGGTTATCACTCATTAGTAGTGAAAGAACCTAGTAGAGCAAAACCCATCACCAAACCAACCAACCTCTTCTACCTCTTCATCCATGGACTATGTCTCTGAATCAGTAGACTCTCCTCACCCTTTCGAAAGTCCTTATTTCCCTCAATAAGTTCCCTAAGGAGATATAGACTTTTCCACCTTCTTATATAATAACCTTGTGGCCCTTCAACATTACCTTAACACCATGCCTCACCATATCCCTACTTCAGTTCCACATGTGGATCCACCTTATGGCATGTCTTCCCACCTTATGGGAAACACTTATATTATCATAATCAATACACAACTATTGACTACCCAATCCTCTCCATCTACCAACAATCTCTTTGATACTAATATGGAAAACCAACCTACCCAACCTACAAAAACCCTCATACCTTCTACCCTCACCAACATCTCCTCTACCTTAGGAGTAACCCTACCACTAGCCACTTATACTTCCCTCACCATGGGAGTACCTACCACTAGGAATACCAATATTAATTCAGCTACCTTTAACCTAATAACCACTACCCTACTTAAAAATCTTGTGGTACCTATACCTTCTACCCTACCACTAATTATAACAAAGGTCACCACCCTTCCTTTTATCACCAACCTAACCACCACCTATACCTAATAGGTGCCCATTACATCAAACCAAAGTTGCATCCCTAACCTATAAGGGCATGTACCTCTACCTAGTACCCAACCACCTGCATCTACTTACTCTAACATATCTTCCACCCAACCATTGGTGTCCACATACTAGTATGTGGTGGATTCTCAACCTCTAACTAATTATCAGTATGTTACCCAACCACCACAAAAATATGCACCTTACAACCTCCTAGGTGCACAACCCCAAGCAGACCTCATAAAAATGTTCATGGATAATATGACTACCCTAGAGTCATCTATTTTTGGAGCTTATAACATCTTATCATATGATTATATATGTAATGAACCCATTCACCCATTTATCCCTATCTGACCTATCTTCCCCAATGGGAATTTCCTAAGTTTTAGAGTAAGGAAGATCCCCAAAAACACTTTAGGGAATTTAGTCACTCATACTATTTGATTTTCTATGATGATTCTCTCCTTTTCCACACTTTTCCTATGCCTTTGTCATGACCAACACTGGATTGATATAGTGCCTTAACTAAGCATTCCCTATTATATTTCACCCAACTAGCTCAAACCTTCTTAGATCAATTTTTAATAAATATCTCCAATAATGTTTCCATCACTAACCTCTAATCTATCTATAAATTTGATGATGAATCTATTTCCATTTTTATAGCTTATTGGAGGATCTTAATTAATCAACTTTACTTCTCCTTACCTCAACTCAAAATGATAGATTTTTTTGCTTAGGCATTACCATGCACATCTCTTCCACATTATGTGTTCAGATCTTCCAAACCTTTGATGAATATTTCACCATGGTGCATAAGATAGATAATAGAGCCATCGATGAAGGAAATATAAAAATAGAAAATAATAATTCTACCTATAAAAATAATGAGTCTTCCTCCTCCAAAATGAGTAACTAAACCAACATCAGGACCAAAATCAAGGGAAATGTGAATGTGGTTATCCTTAAATATACTTATCCATCATTTTTCAACCAACAAAATTCCTCTATCTCCTCAAAGAAAAACATGAGAAACTAAAACTAAAACAACTAAAAGTAATTCACCCCACTGGAGAAATCTTATGCTCTAATCCTGGATAAGTTATTGAAGGCCAATGTCATATAGTTTCCTCCTATAAAACTACCTTAAAATTTTGATTCTTCTCATCTTACACCTAGTTGGTACAATGAGAATGATCTCTATGCTTTCAATTGATTAGTTAGGCATGACATTAGTAGCTATAATACCTTCAATAGGATTGTCTAATCTCTCATTGATAAGGGTGAGGTTGTTTTAGATAACCCTAATCCACCTCAAAACCAAGACCTTAACATCTTTAGGAAACCTTTCCCTAATCATATGTCTACCAAAAATGAGAGAAACAAGGTTGAGTGTTCTCATGATGCCCATACTATTAATATGGTTCTTGGCATGCTCATCACTAAAGAACCTACCACCCAACCTATATGTTCATTTCCTCCTCCACTTATTGAGGTAGTGGAGTTACCTCCTACCATTTTGGAGACCCAAACTAAAGAAGCCCCCATTTCTCCTCCACTTAGTGAGGTAGTGAAGTCATCAACCCCAAATTCTAAGGACATGCTAGAATAAGCACCCATTTTACCTTCCCCCTCAACCATAAAGCAATTTACTACCCCTTTGATATCATTCACAAAGAGGAAGCCCCCATGTCTTAAAATCCTATAGAGGAGTCAAAAATTGAAACCTTGCATATTATGATTGAGGAAAAGGATGAGGTTACCTTCCCTTTGTCTCAACCTATGGTCTTATCTTTCAAATCTAGTATCCAGGGGATAAAACCAATATATAAACCATTCTCTGGGTTAGTGAAGAAATTAGAATTTATCTCCAATCCTAAAATGGATCAATCCATATTTTGTAAACAATTAGGGCTCATTTATATCACTAAACAAGAACCTCCAACCCCTACTGTGGTATACCAAACCACCATTCCTATTATCCAAACCCTTATCTTACCAACCAAACCAATAAAAACCTCTACCAACCCAATAATTCTTCAACCATCATTCTAGCTAGATTTAAATAAGGAAAATAACCACCTACTATTTTGTATGATTTGCTTTTGATAAAGTTGTATATATTTAGATCTTATGACTATTATAAGATATTATATATATTTCATTAGAATAATTGGATCTCTTAGAAATCCAATCTCCTATCTTTGGATGAGTGGATCAACCAAGGAATCCTAACTTTTTACATCTTATTTTGAGTTGATCGTATTATCATAAAATTTAAGACTTTTGTTATTAAAAAGATAATAGATGAAAGATACATACAAGCATATTACATGTTTTAGATAGACTGTAATCATTTTAGTTTTATGAATTATCACTTCAATTTTTAACATTAATTAATATTTATTCCTGAGTCCAAGAGGAGTAAGGGCCCACTCTCCTTGGAACTAGGAATTATGTATGGTATTTATATTATGTTATATTAACTCTTTGTTATAACTAATCAAAATCTTGCTAATGTTTGCATTCATTTATAAAACATCAAAACAAATTCATAGTTCAAAAGGCATTTCCTTATTCCAAAGTCATTTCCTTTTTAATTAAAGTGTGGTTTCTTTTATAGTAAATGTGTGAATCAAATTTCCTTTTTAAGTTAAACATCTTCATTTCCATGCAAGCGTAAATAGGAGTGTGATTTTAGTTTCAAGCAAAAGAGTGGATTCATTTGATTAAATAGTTTCATCTTTTCCTTTTTAGTAAAAGAGTGAATCAAGTAGTTTAAGACATTTATTTCATTAATCAATGTTAGAATAGGACCATCAAACACCCCCATAAGCAGACTTCTAGATCTACCATCCTACACCTTATTGTAGATAGCTTTGGACACTAGCCCTGGTTGATAAGACATCAATTAAACATTGATTAAATGATGAGTTGAATGACACTCATCATTTTTGGTGACATTACTAGGGAACAAGGTGTTAGTAAAGTAATAATTATTGGTCTAGAGTGAAAAACAAAAAAAAAATTAAAACCATGAAATACCAAAAAATTCAATAAATTTATGTACTGTCCTAGAGACTATAAAGGATGATTCATCCCAAAATTCCCACCAAGAACACAAGTTGAAACTCCTTCAACATCTCTAAGTAGTGAACCAAAAGTTACAAGTGAAACCTATCTACAAGAATCTTTAGAAACTTGGATAGAAACCATGCCATTACCACAAGCAAGCCCCATAGGACAAATTCCTCAAGATAAATCTCTTACAAGAAGACATTATTTATAAATTGCCAAGGACTTAGAAGAATAGTTTCAAAAATCTATAGCTAAATTTTTCTTGATAACTTTGAACAATCCATAACTAATACCACAAATATTTAGTGGGAAGATAATTCTAGCTTTGAAACATCATCAAAAGAAGAAAATATGGCTCTCCAAAAATATTCACAAAATCAACAACTTGCACAACTAGGAAGGACTTTTTCCTTTCCTATTGTTCTAGATCCTAATGATCAAACCTCCACGAAAAATATTTCACCAGCTAATCTACCAAATTTTTGGGGAAGATATATAGAATATCTTGATCAATTCTTGTTTGAGTTGAAGGTGTTATGTCAAACCTATGATTACACAATAGGTAGCCATAAATTAAAAATATTTCCCTCTACTCTTAAAGATGTAGCTATGAGATGGTTCATGGGTTTACCTGGTGATTCTATTAGAACATGGGATGACATGGAGACATAATTCTTAAACAAGTATCAAGATTACTACCGAGTGTGAGAAAGAAAAGAGGATTTCTTCAAAATCAAATAAAATGAGGATGAATATTTAGAGGATTATTTGGATATATTCATGTTCACTCATAAAAGAAGCAATTATCCACTCACTTAAGAAGTTCAAAAATTGGTTTTTTAAAAAGTATTGGACAAAGATACTAAAGATGCCTTAAATCTGATGGGAGGTGGAGATATAAATAAGTTAGATTTTAATTAGATTTTTGAGCTTTGTACCAACTACTCTCAAATAAAACCCAAAATTAGGAGAGGAAGGTTTGAGAAATCTAATGAAGTGGGTAAGATAATGGAAGAACTTGCCAATCTAAAGATAGATATTCTAGTTACACTAAATAGTACTTTAGATGGCCTTCAAGCTAAGGTAAATACAATAAAACCCTTAGCAATCTATTGTCCTAAGTGCAGATAGAAACATGTCCTTAAAGATTACTCCATAGATAAAACCAATGTTTCATCATGTGAGATCTATGATGCAATAGATCATGATATCAAGCATTTCACCCTTCTTCCCATTTTAAAAAATCAAATGAAAACACAAGTCTAGTCCACTAAATAAGTAAATTATATCTAGAGACAAAACTTTGCCCCATAAAACTAGGCTTAAGGACAGTTTAATGCAAGAAACCTAGTTAATCTATGGATGATACCATGGAATGTTTTAGTTACTTCACCTTTTTGTAATTAACTCCAAATTCCATCAATCCAAAATCCATGGGTAGGACAAGATTAGATGTCAACACCCCCATGGATGGTGCCATAGCCACAACAATAATGAGTACCACAGAAGTAGTGGATGCTACATCAATATCAACAATGGAATCCATAGTGGAACCCATAGCAATAATTCACCCAACCAAGAAGACCACTTCAATAGTAAACTATAATGCCACCCCCAGTTATTTAGTAACAAGGACAAATTAATCAACCCTCAATGCCTACACAACCAATAGTAAATCTAAAAAATAAAAAACCAACACCTGTTTATGTTAATGAATAATAAGAGATAATGAATGTTAGATCTATTGATTGTTTGGACATACATTTATGATCAAGGAAAACAATACAAAAACCTCTAGTTCTCATTTCTGAAATACTTGATGAAAAATAAAAAATAGAATCATCTCAATTAAACACTAGAGAAGCCAAAATCAAAATGAGACCTGAATAAAATAAAGAAAACACTACTACACTAGTATTTCCTTTTCCTAAAAGATTAAAAGAAATTGATATTAAACTAGAATCAAAATTGGTCCATGAATTGTAAAAGATCAATATTGAGGTACCCCTACTACAAACTCTTAGGCATATACCTGAATTGAACAAGATCATCAAAAACCTTTGTATCAAGACACCTAGGAGGAAAGAAAAATATCTAGAAACTATTCATGTTGATGGAAAAGTTATTGATTGATTAGCAAGAAAACTATTAGTTCTAAAATATGTAGATCTAGGAAGCCTAGTGATCATAGTCACAATTGAAGGTAAGGAAATTCCTGATGTCTTGATAGATTTAGGAGTAGTAATTAATGTTATGACAATTGATATTCTCCATACATTATCTCTTATGAGAATGCAACCCATAACTACTATTCTTTAAATGGTGGACCAATCTGTAACTAAACCAGAAGGGACTATAGAAAATGTTGAAATACTAATAGAGTCTTGAGAATATCTAGTAGATTTCATGGTCTTGTAACCTAAAACAAAGAATCTAGGATATCCCATATTCTTAGGTAGACCATGGTTGGCTACTGTAGAAGCATTAATTGATTGCAGATTAGGAGACATGACCATTTCTAATGGGTTAAAATCCAAATGCATCTTTTTGTATCCTCCTGCAAAACCATCAACAAATCATATACAAGAAATTTGGGTGGATGAATTAGATAACACATCAAACAACATTTTCTCCCTAGTTATGATCACAGTTAAAAAACACTTGGAAGAATTGAATGGAGACATATACCCAAAATCTACAAACTTTGCTAGTCCGAAAGATACAAACTTTGCTAGTCTTAAAGCTATAGATTCTACTAATCTAGAAACTACGGACTACCTTAGTTTAGGATTCTTGGGTTAGACACAATATTATGAAACCTCCACTTCTACTTCTTTTATTTTTTCCTCATCATATGATCATGGATTGATTCAAGAAAGTGTGTGGAAATTGGAAGAACAACAACAAACTCATTTCTTAAATGCATTCCATTGTTCTTTAGCAAGACTAATTCCTCTTGGAGATGAGTTTGTTGATAATGTAACCATGTTTCATAAGCTACTTCCTCATCTATGTCCTCTAAACTCATTGATTAGTGAATTAAATTAAATAGAATCCAACTACCCAGGAATAAAACTAATCATGGTATTACCTAGAAAGATTTTGAACATCAATAGTTGGTTAACAAATGAAGAGGAAGATCAACTCTTTGAAGTATTGGAAAGACATACCAAGGCTTTTTCTTGGGATTATACTAACATGAAGGGAATTCACCCCAGCATATGCACTCATCACATTTACAAAAAATATGACAAACCAGTTAGACAACCACAAAGAAGAATAAACCCAACATTAAAAGAGATAGTCAAAATAGATATCCAAAAATTGCTAGAAGTTGGGTTTATTTACCCCATCTCAAATAGCTAGTGGCTTTCACCCTTGGTAATTGTGCCCAAGAAAAACATAAAATTAAGGGTATGTGTAGATTATAGAGAACTAAACAAAGCAACACTAAGAGATTATTTTCCTCTAATTTTTATTGATCAAGTTCTTGACAACTTGGTAAGAAAAAGATATTTTTCTTTCTTGGATGGGTTTAGTAGGTATAACCAGATAACTGTGGTAGTTGAAAATCAAGATAAAACCACATTTACCTATCCTTAGGGAACTTTTTCTTACTAAGTACTCCCATTTAGACTCTGTAATGCTCCAATAACCTTCCAAAGAGTAGTTCTAGCAATATTCTCTAACCTTACAAATGATTGTGTTGAAATATATATGGATGATTTCACCATTCATGGTGGAACTTATGGAGAGGCTCTTACCAACTTGGAAAGAGTATTGATTAGATGTGAAGAACATCAATTATCATTGAGCCATGAGAAATGTTTGTTGATGATGGATGAAAGAATAGTGTTGGGACACCATATATCTACAAAAGGCATTCAAGTAGATCCAAAGAAGGTTGAAACAATCTCTAACTTACCCATCCCACAAACACAAATTGAAATTAAGAGTTTTTTGGGACATGATGGTTACTACAAATGATTCATAGATAATTTTAGCCAAATAACTTCCCCTATGTTTTCCTTGCTTACAAAATATAGTATATTTGAATGAAGTGATAGTTGTCAACATGCCTTTGAGACCATCAAAGCTAAACTCAATACTGCTCCAGTATTGAAAGGACCAAATTAGACTCAGCCATTCCATATATACACAGATGCTTCCAATACAAAAATAGGAGAAATCCTTAGATAAAAGGATGAAGAGGATAACATTTATTCTATATATTATATTATCAAAAACATGACACCTGCTGAAAGAAACTACACCATAACTGAGAGGGAATTCCTATTTGTAGTCTATGCAACTAACAAATTTAGACACTACATAATAGGCTATAATGTATTTGTCTATACAAACCATTCATCTATTAGATATCTTACCAATAAACTAATTATGATAGGTAGAATTATTAGATGGTTGTTGCTCTTACAAGAATTTGATGTTACTATTATAGATAAACTAGGGAAGTCTAATGTGGTTGCTGATTTCTTGTCAAGAATGAACACTATAGGTGAGGAAGAATCAGTGGAAGATGACTTTCTAGATGAAAAACTATTTATTATTTCATCAAAATGTCTATGGTTTGTTTTTATAGCCAATTACCTCACCACAAGGAAGTTTTATCTACAATTTTCAAAAAAAGAAAAGAAATGTTTAATCAAGGAAAGTTCTTTTAAATGGATTAATATAATGCTATTCAAACATGGACCTAACCATGTGTTTCATAGGTGTGTGATAAATTTTGAAGCTTATTATATCATTAGAGCTTATCATGATGAACCTGGAGGAGGTCATTACTTAGCTCAAAGAACCATACACAAAATCCTAAGAGTAAGATATTATTGGCCTCACCTTCATCAGCAAGTAAAAAGATATGTCATAAATTGTGATGCTTGTCAGCGAATTAGATAGCCTACTCTTTCAATAGAGATGCCTCTGCGCCCTCATCCTCAATTAGTTTTAGAACCATTTGAGAAATGGGGAATTGATTTTATAGGTCTTGTGAATCCTCCTTCCAGAGGAAAAGAATATCTCCTAGTATGTATAGATTATGTGACCAAGTGGGCAGAAGTAGAAGTATTAACTCATGCAAGAGAATAAATGGTAGGTGATTTATTATATTTCAAAAGAATGTAAATATTTGGTACTCCAAGGGAGATAGTCTCAGATCAAGGACCGTAGTTCATGTCAAACATAATAAAGCACTTTATGCAAGTATATCAAACTCAACATAGAAAAACATCTCCATACCATCCACAGACTAATGGATAAGTTAAAGTCACCAACAGAGAACTAGAAACTATTTTAACCAAGGTTGTTAATTCCAATAGAAAGGATTGAGTATATAAGGTACCAAAAACTATTTGGGCCTATAGTACTACTCAGAAAACAACAACTAGATTTTCACCTTGTGAATTGGTTTATGGTAAGAAGCCCTTATTCTATATTGAATTTGAATTACAAACTTTGAAAATAGCTATATAAGTAGGGATTGAATTAGAAGAAACACATAAATAAAGACTCTTTTAACTTAATCAACTTGATGAGATGAGGATAGAAGCACTACAAAGAACTGAATTGGTACAAAATCAAAGAAAAGTTTGGCATGATTCACAGATTAAGCAATGTAAGTTTCATAAAGGAGATTAGGAACTATTATTTGAATCCGAATTTTAATAGTTTAAAGGAAAACTACAAATGAGGTGGTTGGGACCTTATCAGATTGAGGAGGTCTATGAAAATGGTTTTGTTAAGCTAATATCTATTGATGATAGTAGAAGAGCTATGTTAATCAATGGACATAGATTGAAGCTTTATCAAAAACCTCTCAATAAAAAAGAATTTGTTCAAAAAGTAAAATATCAAGTAGCCTTTTTAGAGGACTCATCTTCTTTTAGGAAAACTACTTCAAATCAGGTAGCTATTCTGGAGGACTTTGCTTCTTCCAGAGAACCTGCTCTTTGATGATATTGCATATAAATAAATTTATAAATAATAATAATAATAATAGTGAAAATCCTTCTAGGGACACTATTGACAATGCATGCCCAAAAAACTAGCTTGATGGCTGGCTATACATTGCAAAAAGGGCTTTAGCTAGAAAACCAACAATGGATGGCCAAAGGGCAAAAACAAAATATATCAGAGAAAAAAGAGAATCTCATCATGTCACTATGATTGGTCTTCTCCATGCAGTAAAAGTTGTTCTTTCAACACCTGTTGACTAATCCATGCAAACTTATTTGTGCAGGACAAATAGCAAGCAAAGGATAGATATAAGGTTAAAATTAAGTGAGACATATATTCTATATATTTATGTTTAGTTAACTAATTATCTTTGATTTAATTAAGATTTATTCTATGGAGATGAACCAAACTTGAGCCTTCCAAAATAGAATGACATGACACATACCATAATGGATAAGCATAAAAACAAGATGGTAAAGGTGTAGTCTATGTCATGATGACCTATGCAACTTTGGTACAATTAATTGCATCATTAATAATTATAATGATGGAACATCATAAAGGGGTTCTAAATGAAATGATAAATAGCTATCACTATCAAAGTGCCATGTCATCATTTCATCCAATTTATAATAATTTGACAAAATGGTTGACACACTCCATAGAAACATGAGGTGTTGAAATGTATGAAGTAATCATGTCAAACTATGGACTCATAAACCTATGGAGTTTCACACAAAACATTTCATTTCTATAGATCCTCAGTGATTTTTGCCTATAGTTTTCAATAAAATTTGGTCTAAACCCTAATCTAAGTTAAATAAATAGAGTTATTTATAAATTTGAGTAGAAATAGGATAAAAAATGAGATCAAATTTGAAGAATACAACACAACTTCACAAAGACAAAGCTTCTATGGTAGTGTTTAGAGCAAATGTTTGGCTACTTTTCATTGAAAAGTTTTAGGGTTTCCATGAAATAATGGTAAGAGAATTCATCACTAATCTCATCCCTAAGTTTTTAGTTGTTAAAGGCATTATTACTCCTATTTAAACTCAAATTACAAGTCATATCATATATGTTCCAGAAGAGGGAATGAGAATGACAAGAAGAATTCCATTTAGTGATTTAATTATTTAGTTTAATGGTAATGAGTAGATTGGGACTTCATGTCTAATAGATTATAAAGGAAAATCAAAATGGATTAGTATAAATTCACTTCTTAAACCTTGGAAATCTGTAGTCAAGTGGGTAATCAAGTATATCATTTGTGAGGGGCAAAACAGTCTTTTAAGAGAAGAAGCCATGAAAATATTAATACACCTTAAGTATGGGAGGCAAAACCCTTATTATAAGATTAACCTCCCATCTTTCTTATATGGTGCCCTTCAAATTATGACTACAACTCCTATTGCTACTCTTAGGCACCATGGCCTTATTCACCTAATCATCCAACATCACTTCTTTTAACAAAGACAAGAGGTCTAGGAGGAATTTATGAATAGTGTAACACAACAAATTCCAAATATTCCTACATAAGAAACCTAAAATTTAACATAGGAACATTCATCTCCACTTATTGCATCAATTGAGAAAATAACTCCAAAGAAGAAATCACAGACTGTAGTCTCAAAAAAAAAACTTTCTTCTTCTTCAAGAAGAAGAATCACAAGGTCTCAAATCCTTGTAGTTTCAAGGCCCCCATAAGAACCTCAAGAATCTATAGTGTAACCAATTCCCTTGTTAAGAAGAAGAAAACTAAAATAAAAGGTTTCTATAGAACTTGAGAAGACTAAAGGTTTGATGGTTGAAAAGGAAAGACAACTGAGTGTATCTCAGAGAGTGACCAAAAGAAGGAGAAGGTTAATTTAGATAGATGAAGATGAACAAGAGACTACAAACATTATGGATAGTATTAAAAAGGTATCAACATTATGGATAGTATTAAAAAGGTATCTCATTCCCCCATACACTAAAGTATCCCTAAAACTATAGATATTGAAAAAAATTCTTTCAAAATGAATTCTCAAATCATAATAAAGGATCCAATTCTAGGAGAAGAGCCAATCATGATAGAGGAATCAAGTATGGTGAAACAACCACATGTTTTAGTTGAAATTACAATGAAAAAAGGAAAAATCGTATGCACAAATCAAAAAGGAGAGTCATGTAATATAAATAATCCTATTATGCAGTTAACCTTAAAGCTTTATCAAGCTCAAGCTCTAGAGCAACAACAAACAATTGACATTGCTAACTTGATTAGTCAATTACTGAATTGATCTCTTGTCATCTTTCTTACAAGATTTTATAGCCAACACCATTTCTAGAAATTTTTTATAGTGCTGAACCTAATCAGTAGGATATACTTTGTGAGTTTTATTTGCATAATTTGATAATATGAGACCATGAGCATAATAAGTTCTTGATAAACCTCCATGTAGGAGAAGTTTAATTGAGGGCATTCCATTCTACATTCAAAAATCAACTAGCATGGAAAATTAGATTTGAGGAGTATAAAAATCATGCTAAGACTATAGGATTGTGTATCAGACCAGCCTTTCCTATCCCCAAATTGATCAAAAAGAATTTTAATTATGCTTTTTTAAGCGATGAAGTTAAAACTCATTATTTACAAGCTTTATATGATTGTGTTGTTTCTTTTGACTTGTTTTCAAGACAAAGTTTTGATTCAGTGGTGACTGCAAGTGTGAAAAGGTGGGACCAAATTTTAGTGCCTCTTAGAAGATGAGAGGTCATATCTCCAAATAACTTAAGATGGATTATGAGGAGAGCTACCTCAATTTTGGAAATCGTAATAGAGGTAATAAACTTTGGCAGAGAAAAGAAATGGATTGGCATGAGATATAGACCCCCCTTTGTTGATCATACCTATTCGAAGATGGTAGAGTTGGGATCCACAATCAGAGGAGAAACTCAATACATGGAAAAAAATGATTCAAGAACATCAAGGGTTTATAATAACTTTAGACAAGCATATAACAGATGAATTTGATGACTGTGATTTGAGTCAGAGTTTGGAAAGCAGATGCAAGAGCTACGAATACAAATGAATGTTTATAATGGGACTTACAAAAGGTAAATATTGAGGGATATTATGATCTCAGAATATGGCTCATTATTTATATCTTATTTCACTCAATTCATCTTTCTAAGGATGTTATCTTATGCAAATCATAGATTATTAGATAACTATTACATGGAAAGTAGATATTTGTCTTGTTTATATTGAACCAAAGACTAAAATTTTACTTTTTCATTAATGTCTAATACATAGAATATTTTTTTTATTTTTGTTGTGAAAAATGCTTAGGAAGAAGACACAGGTGATGTATAGTGAAATTTCAATTTTGATCTCCATTCAGTAGAACTATGAACTCACACAGAATGAATCTATGGACTTTGCAAGTCTATTTTTTTCACACTTTTGAGACACATGTGTTCATATGAGTACATGGGAGGACCAAAATGAAATATTAAGAAATCATCATGAATGACATCAGTTCGAAGGATGGCACAGGCTTATTTCTACGGACTCCACAGGCTTGTTTCTACAGACTCTGTAGAATTGTCTCTATGGACTCCACATGCTTATTTCTATGAACTCTGTAGGCTCATTCTTACCGACTCTACAGGGTCAATTCTATGGATTTTTTAAAGACAAATCTATAAATGGTGAAGTTGGCAGCTAGATAAGATGAGAGAAAATCATTGTAGCTGGAGTCAAATGAGGAAAATACTCACCTACTATTTTGTACGATTTGCTTTTGATAAAGTTGTATATATTTGGATCTTAGGACTATTATAGGATAGTATATCTATTTCATCAAAATAATTAGATCTCTTGGAAATCTAATCTCCTATCTTTGGATGAGTGGATCAACCAAGGAATCCTATCTCTTTGCATACTATTTTGAGTTGATTGTATTAACATAAAATGTAAGACTTTTGTTACTAAAAAGATAATATATGAAAGATATGTACAAGCATATTATAGGTTTTAGATATATTGTAATCATTTCAGTTTTATGAATTATCACTTTAATTTCTATCATTTATTAATCTTTTTTCTTGAGTCTGAGAGGAGAAAGGGCCCACTTTCTTTGGAACTAGGAATTATGTACGATATTTATGGTATGTTATATTAACTCTTTGTTATAACTAACCAGAATCTTGTTAATGTTTGCATTCATTGGTAAAACATAAAAAAATTCATAGTTCAAAAGGAATTTCCTTATTCCAAAGTCATTTCCTTTCTAAGCAAAGTGTGTTTTCTTTTACATCAAATGTCTGAATCAAATTTCCCTTTTAAGTTAAACATATCCATTTCCACACAAGCGTAAATAGGAGTGTGATTTTACTTTCAAGAAAAAGAGTGGATTTATTTGATTAAATAGTTACATCTTTTCCTTTTCAAAAAAATAGTGAATCAAGTCATTTAAGACACATTTTTTTCATTAATCAAAGTTAGAATAGGACCATCAAACACCCCCACAAGTAGACTTCTAGATCTACCATCCTACACCTTACTATAGATAGCTTTAGATACCAGCCCTAGTTGATAAGACACAAATTGAACATTGATTAAATGAGGAGTTTAATGACACTCATCACCTCATCCCTCCATTATTAGTAGGAATCCAAATATCCCAACCAAAACCCAACCACCATTGCTAGTTACACTAACACACTTGCTTTTTAACACACCTATTTTCAGCAACATGTCAATGACTAAGCCACCTACCTTAAAACATCCTACCTCTACTTTATCAACCTTCACTTTACCAAAACCAAAACCATAAAACAAGTTCACCACCTTACCCAAACCTTCCATCACCAAACCCACTCACAAAAGGGCTCCCACCTTACCAATCAAGACCAAAACCCCTAAACCCTCTCCACCTTTAACTGAATCCTAGTCTACCATTTTCTAAAATTTATTTCAAACTTCTTGATTAAACTTACCCCATAATAAGTCACTCAATTCTCTTAGTTCAATACCCATATGGTATAATGACCACCAAGTGTGTTCCTATCATAGGACACTATGCCATGACATGGAGAATTGTAAATCTCTCCAAATCATAATCCATTAGATCTTGAAGAGGATGATCTAATAATAGACGAACCTCCTATGAGACCTATACCAACCTAGCCAATAACTCCCTCTACCTAATGCCTACATACTTTTCCACTCTCACCTTAAAGTGACAAAAATTCCAACCAGTCTCCTACACCAACTCTTCCTTTTGTCCATATTATCCATATGGTCATATGATCACATGCTCAATAGAAAGATAAGGGGAAGACCAATATGTCAATTCCATGGACATACCCATCTTCTGCTTCCCAACCAAATCAAAATCAAACACCCTCACCTTTAACTAAACCCAAGGTATCTCTCTTAGGTACCTTCCAATCCATCAAAATAGTGGCACTCAAACAACTCCACCAAACCCCAGTGAAGATGAACTTATATGAGTTGATTACCACTTCACCTCATCATTGTTAATACTGATCAAGGCATTACAATTGATAGAGGTCCAACCTAAAGACCCTCAACCTCTAGGACCCTTTGTCGGTGCTCTCTAAATTTTAAACCTTGTCACTATTAAGGATTTAGAAATACCTTATATCCATCCCAATGACCTAGATCCCCCTCTATTCATTACTACTTACATCAACTAGACCCACATCAAATAGGTCATCATTGATAGAGGAGCTAGTATTAACATCATCTCTTCCCATGCCTACAACTAACTCAACCTATTAGAAAATGTCATGTCCAAAACCTTGACCATCCTTAGATCCTTTAATGACACCATGGCTACTACCCTAGGTATTATTGTCCTTTATATCTATTTATAACCCTACACACTCCTCAAACTCTTCTATGTAGTGGAAGGTGAATTCCAATACAATGTTTTATTGGGATGACCTTGGATCCATCATGGGTAATTCCCCCTCTACACTTCATCATTGCATTAAATTTTAGCACAAAGGCCATGTCATCATAATTGAAGTTGACCTAAGTCCCATCTCAACATGAAACATGACCTACTGACCCAAAGATGTCCTCCTACCCCCTTCTAACACATGCTTTGTAGTGAAAGACTGACCTTCAACCATAAAAGTGGACATCATATCCTCTTCCACCAATGAGGCATCAACTAGCTTATCCATACCTTCTAATCATATCCCCACCTTAGACCCTTTAGAGTTAACATTCCACCACATTTCACTAGGGAATATCACCTTTTAGCCCTTGACACCTTCCCTACTCCTCATGAGTATGGGAAAATTACTAACCACCTAGGATATGACCCCAATGTCAAAACTATTATTCCTTTTAAACCTCCCCACTATTAAACCATTTCATCTATTAGGGACTCAACAAACCCTTTGGTGTTTTCACCACCTCTATTTCACCTTGACCATTTACGATTAATTATTCATACCTAGATAAACTAAGCTTTGCTAAGACATACCTCCATAGGTGTGATTAGAAAGGATTTGGTCTTGGATAGCATGAGCACAACCCACATGAGTTGATTTACATTAAAACTAGAAAGTCTCATGAGAAACATGGCCTCAGTTTCATTCTACCCACCAAGAAGAAAACTAAACCACCTACCATCACCATTATTGAGGAAGACACCCCTTCTTCACCGACCTCTCCTTCACTTGCATGTGAGGATGATGACATCATCCCACCTAGGTTTTTTCATCAACATTATCAGCCTTAAACCCCTAACTTATCAAAAGGAGGGGTAAATGCAACCATCTCTTTGATCTATCCTAAGATGATAGGAGATGAGTCTCCTACCATTCACACTATTCAATGATAGGATGATGATTCCATTCTCACCTACCTTGGTGTATTGGATTATTCCATCCATTAATACCTTCCTCTTAATATTTTGACCATGTTTAATGAATCCACCATAGATATCAACTTTTGCATAGTGTTTACTTGGTTTTATAGTGACATGCCTATAATTGATCTTGCCATTGATACCCATAACATAGTCACCAACTACGATGCCAATCCTATCAAGAAAAAACTTTGACAAATGAACCCTCACATATCCCTTCTCATCAAAAAAGAGTTTTAACATCTCCTATTTATCAAATTCATTAAACACATTGACTATTCCTAATGGGTTTCAAATGTTGTGCCCATCACCAAAGCCATAGGGGGACTATGCATTTGTGTGGAATTTCATGACCTCAACCTTGCTTACCCCAAAGATGACTTTCCTCTACCCAACATCAACCAATTAGTTGATCTTAAATCTATCCACAAGATGTTCTCTCTCATGGATATATTTTTGGGTTACAATCATATCATAATTACCCCTGAAGATCAACACAAGACCACCTTCACCACCCATGGGGAATTTTCTGCTATAGAGTCATGCCTTTTGAATTATAGAATGTTGGTGTAACCCACCAATATACCATGACTTATATCTTTCATGACCTTATCCACAAGATTGTAGATGAATATGTGGATGGCCTTCTCAAAAAATCCAAACTCTAAAAGGATCATTTATCCATTCTCAAGATTATCTTTGAGTGAATTATCCATTACCTTATCTACCTTAACCCTAAGAAGTGCATTTTTAGGGTCTTATCAAGAAATATCCTTGGTTTTATTATCTCCCTCAAGGGAATAAAATTCAATCCCACCAAGATAAAAGTAATCCTTGACATGCTTCCTCCAATAAACCTCAAACAACTCTATAATTTATAGGGGAAGCTCTAATCCATTCATCACTTTATCTCTAAACTTTTGAATAGATGCCAACCCTTCCACCACCTTCTTAAGAAGGATTTTTATTTTAAGTGGAATAGAGACTATAAAAAGGCCTTTGATTCACTCAAAAGGTACCTTTTGTCTCCACCTAGCCTCACCCTTCTTAAGGATGACCAACCTTTCTAAATGTATATCTCCATCACTAACCAGTCCCTATGGGTAATACTGGCTCATCAAGATGAATAACATAAAGAACAAGCCATCTACTACATCAACCACATAATTGTATAGTATGAGACTTGGTATACCCATACCAAGAAGTTTTACTTAGCTTTAGTCTTCATGTCTACCAAACTTCACCACTGCCTTCTTAACCATAAAACCTTTATCATAACCAATACTGAACCACTCAAATAAATGCGCTCCAAGCCATACTAAAACTAATGTATGGAAAAATGGCTCATGATTTTAGTGGAGTTTGACCTTGAGTTATTTTAGAAAAAATCAATCAAGGGATAGGTTATTGCTAACTAATTGGCTGAAGCACTTTTAACAGATAACCAACCTCCTCTTATGTTCTTTGATGCGTCCATCACAACCTTCTCTTAGGAAAACTTCACCTATCAGGTTACTATGTTCTTTGATGGATCAAAATGTTAATGTGGTGGGGGTGTAGGTATCATCCTTATTTCCTTTAATGGTGATACCTTGATTTTATCCTTCAATCTTGACTTTCAATGTACCAATAATATGGCTGAGTATAAAGCCCTAGTGATAGGCCTTTATGCTGCCTTAGCCTTGGGAGTCAAAATAATCAACATCTTTGGTGACTCCAAACTTATGGTCAATCAAATTAATGGATCTTACCATTCTAATAATGATGAATTGCAACAATACAAACAACTAGTTGATAAGCTCTTGGCATCATTCAATCACTACCACATCTAGTCAACCCCATGATCTACCAATAAGTACAATGATACCATGGCTTCCCTTACATCTCATATCCCATCTACACTCTCTGACTCTAACGTATCTATCATTATCCATAAATTTATCAATCCTTCCTATGTCAAACCAAATTATCTCACCATTTTCAATGTGGAAGAGACCTAACCTAACCTTTGGTATCAAAAACCTTTGACTATCTTAGCCTCACCATCATTCCTTTAAGGCTTCCTAGGAATTCTCAAAGATTGTTTATCGAGAGTACCTTATATTATGCCATTATGGGAAGAATTATTTACAAACATGGATTTTAAGGCCTCCTCTTCTATTGCCTATGCAATCATGAATCCTCTCATGCTATCAAAAAAATTCATGATGGGATCTATAGGGGACACTTTAGTGGCCTTTTTGTAGTTAAATTCATCCTTCACCTTAGCTATTACTAGCCTACCCTTTACCAAGACTATTATGATTATGTGAAAAGGAGTGTTAAGTGTCAATAACATGCCAATCTACATCACACACCTACCCATAGTCTTCATGTATCCAACAATTTTTGGCCCTTTTCACAATGGAGTTTAGACCTTATTGGTGAAATTAAACTTCATTCTTAATAGAAATACCATTCTATCATCATTATAACTAAGTATTTTAACAAATGGGTATAAGTTATTACTCTAGTCTTGACTAAAGTGGTGAAGATTATACACTTTATCAACCACCAAATCATCTATCACTATGGTGTTCTTCACAAGATTATCACCGATAATGGAAAATATTTTAAGAAAAAGAAATTCCAACGTATTTGTGACACTTTCAATATTAAATTAAGCTTTTCCTGACCCTATTTCCCTCAAGTGAAAGGATAGACTAAGGCCTCTAACAAAACTCTTAACAACATGTTAGCTAAACTTGTCAATGCATCTAGTTGGGATTATAATTCACAATCCCATTCACCTTATTGGCATATCACACTAGCATTGGAAACCTTATAAGTGATACCAATTTTTATCTTGTGTTTAAAGTAGAGGTCATCCTGCCTCTTGAAGTATAAATGCCATCTCTTTTCATATCTTTACAAGATCTAATTTATAAAGATGATTATCATTAGCACCATTTAGCTTAGCTTGAATTAATTGATGAACATCACTTAGCATCCCTTACCCATTTCCATGTCTATCAAGAGTGTGTCAAGCATGCTTATAATAAACACCTTAGAGTACAAGAATTCAACATAGGAGACCTTGTCCTAAAGTAAAAATTAACATGTTACCAATATGGAAACAAAAATTAGATCAAGTTTGATTTCAATTGTCTTGGACCCTATATCATAACCCATAAGTATGGATCAAGAGCTTATCAATTTTATTCTCTTGAAGGCCACCCAAAACCTGAACCCCTTAATGATTCACATCTACATCTGTTATTTTATTAAGAAGGATCATGTTCACCTTTTGTTTTAACTTAGCTCATCCATTGATTTCAACCACATCCATCTCCCTATTTTAAAGGAAAGTGAGTAAAACTAGATCATGTGATTATCCATCATAGTCATAGCCTAATCTTGAATAATGGGTATGACAGCTCTACCCATGGCATGATCCCCATGGTACATTCTACCCCTCTCCCAAGATACACTCTTATGATCATTGTCACCTAAACTTATTTACACCCATCAACCTTCTTGTGCTTTTAATTTTACCTCCATAAAGGTGAACCCTTAATATAGCCTAAGTAAGCCTATGTCAAGTAAAAATCAAACAAGCAAAAATTAAAATACCTACCATAGCAACCATAGTTTATTCATAACATTCATAGACTACTCCATTAAAGGATAAATATTGAAAACATATTTGAAATTTCTCAACATAAGGTTGTATTTTCCCTTGAAGGACAACTATCAAAAGCATTAAATAAATCACACAAACTTAGATCACTCCCTTGAAGGATGGTTGAGTAATGCATTTATCAAAAGCATATCAATTTCTTAGAAGCCTCCCACATTGATCAGCTTCCCATATAAATCAATAGATCAAAATACCCATTATCATAATCATAACAAAAGAAAACTAATTTTAAAAGCCACAATCAGCTCTCACATAGCAAAAAAAGGTGGAATCCACAATCATTTTTCACAAGTAGACTTCTTGCATCAATCAGTCTACACTTTGTATGACATAAACTTATTTATACTGACTCTTTAGAAACCTATAGGAGAGACATGCTAGTCTCACAAGAAGGTTCCATTTTCATCCATCTCCCCTTTATACACTATAATCACGAGATTTTGAGCTTACTTAACATTATGTGGTCAAGACACTTTTTTTAACTAACTAGCAAATGTTAATATGAAGCATTTGAAGGGATTATGTTCATTAAGCTAATCCAACTTTGGTTTTAGTCTATTCTTGGTCAAAAGAAGAAACATCCTACTCTTTTCTTATGCTCTCATGACTAGTTAATATTTTCATTATGATGTTTGTCTCTTGATTATGTTCTTTATTTTCCCATCTACTATTGTTAATTAACTTACCTCATGTGTTTTATCTTAAAACATGTTAAAAATAAGCATATGTACATGTGTCATAATCAAACACATAACCATATTCATAACCATAACAAGCATAATAACATCATAGCATCTATGAGCCATAAAACAATCAACCATTTCATCACATGTCTAAATCTAAATAAAGAAGCATATAATTATTAAAAATTTAGCATTTCATAAGCATAACATAAGCATAATCCATGAGAAATATAAACTTCACATCATAAGCACTAATATAAAATTAAATAATAGACCTTGAGTATGAGAAATAAACAAAGACTATATCTATATAACTCATGATTTGAATAAACATCATAATGTATAAAATAGATATACATGTCTCTCCCTCTGAAAATGTACATCTCACTACATCAGCTTGTAAGATAGAATAAAAATGATATACAACATAATATACTATCTTATTTATGCCCTAGGGCACCACTATCTCTTAGAGCACTGCTAGATCCTAGTGCCTACCCCATGAATTCCCTACCTATCCCTTAAATGTACCTATCTATTTAGCTATAGATGCATCCCACTAACCTGAAGTCTCCATGATGGCACCATGTACCAAACTCACTCTATACTCACCTCATTGAGGATTCATTGGGAAGTGAGTGAAGACTATAGCCTCATAGTATCATAACTCCTAAATGATGGATATGTACCTCTACATAGCAATGGTCTATATTAGACTTGTTTGTCTTATTGTTGCTCCTCTAACATGTCTTAGAAAATATCACTCCTATGTGACCTGGGCTAGTGTAGTTTTAGCCTAGTCCCTCTCACCTGTCATAGTGGTTAGTTGACCCTATAATATAGCCACCTACACTTGTAATGTTGTGGCCTATGCCTATGGAGTGGCTAACATCACTCTTGCTTATCCATTAGAACTAGTACCTATGCTTTCTAGCCCCATCTCCTAGTTGGGTCCACATCCATCAATATCCTATCACCATCACCATCACCAAAATTTGCTACCATATATAGAGCTTGGTACCATGCCATTTACCCATATATAAATTTAACATCATCTATCTATAACTTGGATGGAAAATCCTCATGATCTAGCAAGGTTGGTATAAGATGTGGTTCTGGTAATAAAATCTCTAAGTCCTTATGTCTAGATCTTGAGAATGTGTTTGGAATACCTTGAACTAGGTTGAACTATCTATGCACCCTATCAAAGGGGATAAACTCTAACTCCCCATCTTTCTTACCAAATATCCACCTACAAATCTATCAGGACAAATTCTATCTCTTATAATTGACCCACTCTAAGAACCCAACATAGGGTCTTTAGGTGATGTCTCCAACCATTAGTGTACCTAGTATACCCTCAAACCAATCCACATCGTAGGCACCTCCACTTGCACCTAAAGTGATGAAGTCACCTCTCTACTACATGAATACAATTGAGAAATCTATTTGAGTGTATCCCATCTATGATACCCCCACTAACCTCAACACCCAGATGCATTTGTAGGCCCAACCATGTAGAACCAAGCTAACATTGATACCATACTTATTATGGACCCTAAATCCCCACAACTCCTTGTATATTTACACCAAGAGTATATGTACCTATTTCAATGCAATCCACCCTAGTAGAAACTCAAACAACACCCCCAATAAAAAGTATGGGAACTTCCCATTATTTAAGTCAAAAAGAGCAAAAAATGATATGATCATCATAAGCATTATCATGAGTCTCCTCTTTCCTAGCACCCTCTCATACAAAATATTTTATCTAAACCCCTAATATGTCATCTAACTCGATCACTATCATCTATGTACAATAGTTCAATTTGATCCTCATGCTCCTTTCTCTATGTGATAAATTAGATCACCCTAAAGATATAGTTGTGTGATCTTATCCACATCCTCTGGTAATATCATCTCACTGATCAACAGTAAGAAAGTGTTCATAGTCAGATCCCATCTCTTGATGAGAGATACAATCATGGTTGCATCCTAAGGCACATGCTGATCATGCCTCGTCACTCCCAACCTAACATCCTCCATATGGGCCCAATTAGCTAGGGTCATCCCCTAGTGGATCTCTATGATTATGAGCGACACTCTATCATGCATCTATATTTTCTCTCAAGTTTGCAAAAAATCATTTAGAAACATAACTTAGTCACCTACACCATTATTGCCTACCAAATAAACCTTACACTTACCCTACCTTACCCTTCAACTTTACACATCGACCTATTTCTCTACCCATTTACTTAATACCCACTAAATTTACCCTCCAACCTACAAGGTCAGTCTACACTAAAAAACTCACATCTAATTTACCTTGGAATTTTTAACACATTTTAAAAACCTTTTTTTTCACTAGGTGACCACTAATGATCATGGTAACCACCAATGGTCCGACATCCACTTCCCTACGGATGTCAATCATCAATGGTCAGACTAGATCACCGATGGTCACTATGGGTATTCCATGAATGGAACACCTAAAACCTAACCTACCACAAAAATTACCAAACCACATACAAAATCTCTTACTTTACCACCCTTATTCACCTACCCACCCTAATTCATCTACCAACCCATTCCATTTTCCCATTCACCTGCAAATTTACCCAGATCACATAAAACCCTAACTAGGGCATAACCATTTAAACCAAAATATTTAAACCATAATAAAATTGACAAATCAACTAAACTACTAAATTAAGGATGCCTCCTACCTCATTCCATGACCACCATCAAGGAGTAAGTTGTATAGCTACATGTCTTTATCCATGTCCACATGTTTTATATATTATCATTGGTCCCCTAGGTCCTCTTGCTAATGACAACTTAGTAAGTCTACCTCATTAATCATCATCAACACTCTTTTCACCCAAAAATTCCAAATGTCAAAGATCTGTAGTCAAAATTAAAATGAAAAAATGACATTCATTTATAACTTTTAATGACCAAACTTTTAGGGTTTTCAACCTAACCATTAATGGTTAGGATAACCACTAATGGTCACCCTTGAGCACCTTAACTATTATCGGTCAAGAGGGTCACCTTTTTTATCTCACCTATAAGAAAACCCTTTTTTCTCAATAAAAAAATCATTTACCCACCCATGGAGACTACCTTCTCTACCTAACCTGACCACCTCATCACCTCACCATTAGTCCTTTTGCTTAGCACATGTTTTGTGACAACCTTTTCTTAGTACTTTGATGGTAGTGATAACATTTCCATGTTGACCAATTTTTTAACTTGCACCACCTCACACATACCTAACCCAATTATGTCTTCTTGGGAGAACTTCCTACCTTGAATAATTGTGCCACTTGACTAATTTGTGTTTTCACCATGAGCACTTCCTACCTTGGATACCCAACAAATCATAAACATCACTTAGGAGACTTTCATTTAAAAGTGTACCTAGCCTCCATGCCTAAATTCATTTATGCAGTCCACTTGTTACTTGTCTTTATAACATTGACCCTAATTTACCCAACTATGGCAACCTAGTTAATGCACAATCTTGGCTATCACACTTTGTATGCTTGTTAACAACTCAAGTGCCCAACCTATCACCCACATTCATGATGTTCACCTTTGTCATCACCTTTATCCACCTTATCAAACCTACACTTGATTCTCTTTTACCTCACCAATTCCTAATTTGAGGGGGAACACCTCCTCCCATACTCAGGGCAACCATGACCTTTGACCAACAATCCATTTTTGTTTTGCATCTTGTTGATTCAAAGCCACATAATAAAAAGGGGCAAAATGTAGACACCAAAAATCTGCATACCATGATTCTAAATTTCAAAATTCTCTTAGACCACCTTAGGACCCCCTTGGGACCAAGTTGACCTTTTTGACCACTAAATAAGCCTAACCGATGGTTAGTTTACTCAACTAGTTTAAACTTCCCTTTTACCCACTTTTACATTAGCCCTCAACCATAAATGGTTAGGATGACCATCAATGGTCACCCTAACCATCGATGTTAGGGTGTACCTCCTTAACTAACAACATGAAAACCATCTACCTTGCTTTTCTAAAAATAGCTTGTCTAAATCTGTGTGAGCCATTGCATGAACAAGTTAAAATTATGAAGCTCAGCTAATGTCTTGGTGTACCTCTCCCTCCTTGCCTATAATAAGAGAGGAACAAAGAGGTGAAATCTATTTTCAATTATTATCAAGATCCTGTACATCTAGATTTCCCTTTTTGTAGGTCAATCATCATCAACAATTCAGTGATCTAACCATTACATTAGAGATCCAACTTACCATTACCACTCTACCAAAGCATCAAGCACCATTACTCTGTCAAAATCACATCAAAACCCACTAATGATTCAACCACCTCAAGCATCTACCTAATTAGCCTTGTATAAGAGAATTATTTATTTTCCAGTATTCAATTACTTTATTTGCCTTTTGCACTTAGCCTAGCACCAACTCACCTCTTAGAATCTAAATTTATGATTTCATCAATCTTACCATTTACCAACCTAGAACTACACATAGTAACTAATAATAGTTTTCTTAACCATGAATGGTCTACCCAACTACCAATGATCATCTTGACTATTGATGGTCACATTAATCATCGAGGATCATCCCAACCATTGATGGTCACTGTGGTAGGAAATTCTAACAAGTTATTTTCACCCTCTTACCCCTAATCAAATCTATTTTTCTATGTCCTTGCTTATTCACAAACCCTTACCTAATTTTTTAAAATATAATCAAGCCATTTAACACTATTATTAATCTACTTATTGCTATATTAGTCATCTTAGTCTATTTTTTTAGCAAGCATTTCTTGTGTTCAATTGTATTACCTTTTGATTATTGATGCAAATACTTTCTATTCTATTTATAAACTTTATTGTTTAAATGTATGTATTAACAACCCCTAATGAAGCTCTTGCTTCTGAGATCTAGATAGTGCTAGGAAATCCACTCATCTATTTATCTAATCAACCATTTTTTTTAATGTTGTCTTATTTACAGGTCATCCTTCCAAGCCAAAGAGGAGTTCTCCACAATCATCTAATTCAATGTGTGCACAATAAAATTGGTTTTTTAATCATACCCATATTTATTTTCTTTTTCTTCCCCTTTTGAAATATAAGATGAAATTCATTGAAACACTCTGATGAGGTGGATTTTCAATTTCAAATTACAAATTTGCATAATCTGACATGTGGGTCCCCATTTCTTATAAATGGTAGTATTTTGACCTCAATAGGACCATTTTCATTTTCATGAAAATGGTGTATTTGCCTAAACATGGTTGAAATCACCATTTTGGTGTTTTAAACCCTTTTTGGCATTGCCTTCATTTCTAGAAATAAAGACTTTGATTGAAGTCTTCATTTTCTTTGGTGAAGATGATGTTTACCTTACCATGCAAATAGAAATTTCACTAATTTTCATCCTACCCAACATAATAAATGTTAATTAATGAGCATTAATGACAAACTTTAGGTTACTTGCTAGTTCCCAATTATGTGGTGGCTGCATGTGCTCCATCATTTTATTTTATACATATCATCAAGATCTTTTATGAGCCCTTTTATTTTAGCACTATGCATAGGAAACTAGAGATCAAATTCTCAAAAGGCTAAGATGAAAACGAATTAATTTCACCTAGGGGTGAATATATCACCAAAAAAATTGAAATTTTACCCCCACAAGACTTATAATTCATTTTGTGAACTCAAGGAAGTTTATTTTTCACATTTGTGGTCTATGTTACATGTCATTTGATGCTACATTACTTTTTTTTGTCTATATCGTAACTAGACCTTCTTTTTGGGCCTCCCCTGAGACCCATTTAACAACATGATTTTTAAATATATATACCCTATTTATTCAAATATGTATCTTCCAATTCACATTTAGGCTAAAAATGTTTTGTTATCCTTTTCCATCTCATCATAAATCCATTTTATGGATTTTTTGGATAAGCTACCCTTGTTAATTTTCCTTAGTGGGGAAAATTATTTTATGATTGATTAACAATATATTCTTCCTTTTTAGGGAAAACATGTTTTCAATCACTTGATTGGAATGTGTGAATGATTATACCCGCATTTGAGCAAATAATTCTATTTTTGACCATGTTAATGATTATAACTACTTGTGGGTAAATCATATTTTTTCTGTCTCATGCTAATGAATATAACCACCTTTGGGAAAATCATTATTTTTAATCATTCCACTTACCCTTCTAGGCTAACTACCTATATCACTAATCATAACCACCTTTGGGTAAATTAGTGACCCAAATTATATTCCTAACTATAATCACTTTTAATTAAATCAATGCTTCACATTTCATTATTGATTATAACTTCCTTTGGATAAATTAGTATCTATCTAATAGTCCTACCAATGCAAATATCCATGCCACTGCTTATAACCACCTTTGAGAAAACTAGTGTCACACTCTTTGTTACTAATTATAACTCCTTTTGGTAAAATCAATGACTCCACCACCATTATTGTTTATAACTACCTTTGGGAAATTTAGTAATTCTACCCCCATTGCCACTAGATCATGTCATTTTCTTCATTTCAAGGGAATTTTCAATGAATCTATTTTTTTGCTCACTCCCTTAATAGGGCATTAAGAGATTATCAACCACCCATTGGGGCATGAAAAATTTATCTTAATGAATTTTTCATTATTTTAAAGTATGTTATTATGTCTATGTCTTGTAATGCCTTCTCAAATAGGAGGAAACTATACACATTTAGTTTTGGCCACATTCATACCTAAATTGAGATTCAACTCACTTACTAGTAAGTGATGTATTTTAATCCTAAAATTCACTTGAATGGCCCAAATTCATCCATGTATTGGATTTAATTACCCAGAATGTGATGAGGATAACTTATTTGGTGTATGACCCTGTATGCACCAATAACTAGTTCAATCTTAACCCTAGTCATATTATGAACTAGTAATTTGACAGTTTTGGCCTATCAATATCTTAATTCATAACATTTAAAATAATTTACACAAGAAAAAATCACTAAGCACATTGAAAATATTAATTAACTTGCATAAATAAAATTCCAAATCAAATTATTCAATTTCATTTATCGAAAAAGGATTTTTAGCCAAATTATGAAGTCAAAGGTCAAAGGAGCTAATAAAGTGATTTATTATTCCCAAAATATTCTTAAAATATGAGTCATAACCTCACAAATATATAAAGTGATTTTTCATGCCTCACAAATATGTAAAACTAAGGTGTTAATATTTTAGAGTGCTTTGACCTAACCCAGGGTTAGACTAACTCTACCTAGGTTAATTTAAACTCAACCCAAGTTAGAATTTAACCTAACCTCTTTAGGGTTAGAATTAGTTCTTAGAGCTATAAATACAAGTTCCCACACCATATCACAACACATTTTTTTATGTAAGTTTATTCTAATAGAATACATTTTTAAATCCTTTGAGAGTAGTGTTATAATGCCAAATTTATGCTAAGATTCACACCAAACCATAAGTAACTACTGGAGAGATGATACCACCATGGAAGAGCATTGATAAAAGACTCAAATTGTCATAGGCTGAGCGTGAACATAATTATTCCAACAATTAAGCATAAAATTTGATAAAGGACATGATAAATTTATATTATCTTTATCTCTATATTGTGATCTTGCTTATTGTATTATGCTCTCTTTATTTCGTAGGCAAGAGTGTTCAGTCCTAGTGTATTATTATGATTGCTTTTTATCATTTAGATTAATAAGGGACTAGTCTACATTTTTTTTACTCTTCTAACACCTAAGGTAAAAAAATCATCTACCCTTAATAAAGGATAATGATTTTTTATTGTGATCTTGTTAATCATACATTAATCAACACATAGCCCAAACATGCCATATTTATTTTTCACATAGACAATGAAAGCACCTTAAGGATACACACTCAGTCTAATGATTCCATTATATAACAATTATTATAACTAAAATTTTAATTCCTAGAGGTCAGTGACATTTATGGAGTAAGGATCTTTAGATGTAGGGTCAACACTTGGTATAACATCAATGTCAAATTCAAATTCACACCTAGGATGAAGTCCACACAAATATTCAGGAAAAATGTTTAAAAAATCATTAAAAATGGAAAATATGGGTAAAAATCTTCCTTTTGGGGTTATTTGTTGCAAGTGTACAACTTATAACCTTTGTGCATATCCTTTTTCATCAACATATCTTAAATTAGCTTTCATGCCTTAAGTTTGTGAATTCCTTTAATTTTTACAAATTTTCCCAAGTCATCACAACATTGTACAGCTTTATTAAAATAATCAAGTGTGGATTTATACTATTGAAACTAATCCATTCTTATATTTAGATCATAATACCATGTAGGTGCTAAGAATTAATTTAGTTTTGAAAACACCTAATTTAAGCTCCATTTGTTCTAAGTATCTAGAAATTGGCACCCATTTACCTATACCAAACTCAACCTCTAAACCTTATCTTAAAGTAACAAGATTAATTTTACATTTATTATTCATAAAAGGAGAAATTAAAATATTTTTTACCCTATAATAAATAATAATTGAAACATATATACCAACTATATTACTTTGGTCTCAATAGGAGTGGTTTGAAAATCAACACTCTAATTATGTAAAGCTATATATATTGAGTTATTAGTTGATTACCCTAGTTTAAACTTAGGATGGTATTTTGGTAGTGATTAAATCCACATTATAAGTATTCAACAATACTTTAGGGTGATATTAGAACAAAACTTGCTCTAGTGATACATACATTTTAATTACCTTGGTTATGATTTTGCTTGAAAGTCCCTATTTTAAGAGAATTTTAGTTTTTAAAATTATTATTTTAGCCTTAAAACTTGTTGAAACCAATGTTGTTCCTTATGAACCTATGATTTTGATAATTCTTTTTGAAAATTTTAGGAGATGAATAAATATTTTGCACCTTATATTCTTGCCTATTTAATTTAAATTCTTGTCTTGATTCCTACTCAGATTTTTCTTTCTCTTGTGCCCGATGAGCAAATTCAATGGTAGATACCAAATTTTTACGTTAGTCATATTGACATCATGCATCAATATTTATTTTATACTTAACTTTAACCTTGTTACATTATTCTTTTCATCATGCATATAATTCACATGACAAATCAAATTCAGAAAATTGTTCTCATATTCAAACACAATCACATTCTCTTATTTTAGTAACTAAAAATAAATTATCTTTTAATTATTAAAATTAGCAGTCAAACATCATTTTTGTAACTATATCTAAAAAATAGGACATGTAAGTGTCAAATTTTCATATCCTTCTAAAGCACATAGGTGAATCCACCATAATACTACATCTCCAACCAATTGATAAGATGTTACCCTTGTCTTCACATATGAGGGAATATAATGTAGATTGAAATATTTTTGAAAGTGGATTAACCATAAATTAGTTTCATCACTTGATTTGTCACCTAAAAAATCAAGTGGCATAATATTTTTGAGTTACTTATGATGGGGTCAACCACCATTAATGTTAACTCTCAAATTGCTTGCTCACCTTCTTGCCCTTCATCTAACCTAGGTAACTCTTCTTGGGAGACACCCTAAATGTTTTTAAATCTATGTTTTTGATTTTATAATATGATTTTCTAATCATTTAAGACTATTAAAATTACATTGAGTAATCTTTCTTGATTATTATTTGGGTTAACCCCAAGAACATTAACATTATGATCCATAACATTAATACCAACACTATTAATAGGAGGCTCCTCTCTAATTACATTAAGATTTTTAGCTCTATTCCTTCCACATCTACCTCTCCATAAAATTATACTTTTACCTCTACTTATAACTTCATCTCTACCTCTGTATGAAAAGGGAAACTGAATCTGATCTACAAATCATTCCTAGCTTGGATAAGATAACTAGCCCTTATACTTGTTGGTAAATTTTGAAAATTGGGTTCATGATCAATATGGATCTACTAGACCTAACTAAGGGTTCTCTTACCATAAAATATATCTAGATAGGGTCCCAAATCCTCTAGTCAATAAATACCACATAATAACCCTAACTAGATCATATGGTTTCTAACAAAGTAAATGACAAGTTTAAATAAATATAATATAGTGATTACCAAAGCATGTGGCAAAAATGAAGATAATAAAAACAAAATTAAACATGAAAAGAAGAACTCTACACAATTCAATGTAGAGGTAATCCTAATGCAAGGAGAGATAAAAATATTCATAAGCTAATACATGTGAATCTATTTACTAATGAAGAGGATCAAAATTTAGTAATAATTACCTTAGAAATAACCCTATTGAGCCTCAATCTCTCCCTTGTCCAATTGTGCTTTGAAAGAGGTTGTTTTGGTTTGTAAGGACAACAAAGATAAGTCAACTCTAAGCTACATGACTTATCCTATGCATACAAAATATTTTTCCCACAAGACAAGATTATTCTCTCTAAAGGAGGAATGAAACCATAAATAATGACTCTTCAAGTAGAATGGTGGATATGCATATGTGTAAATAAAGGATTTTATATATATATATATATATATATATATATATATATATATATATATATGTATGTATATATATATATATATATGTATGTGTATATATATATATATATATATATATATGTATATATATGTATATATATATATATATATGTATATATATATATAATATATATATATATGTATATATATATATACATATATATATATACATACATATATATGTATATATATATATATATGTATATATGTATATATATATATGTATATATGTATATATATATACATATATACATATATATATACATACATATATATACATATATATATACATACATATATATACATATATATATATATATATATAATGAAAATGGTGTAGAGGATGTGTTTATATATATGGACCTAACCCAAAACCCTTTTTAAGTTTTAGCCAACATAGAAATCTTAAATCACCCAATTCTTTGGGAAATAAAGTAGTTATGTCCTAGATTAAATCGACTAGGTTGGCTTATTCCTATAATGTAATCATTTATATGAATAGAGTTAACCCATTCAACTATATTTAGTATATTAAAAAAATAGGTTTTGTCTTAGGTAAAGGTTATTTGAGGCGATGAATTTATTGGAAGAGTGTGTAAGGGAGGTGTTAAATATTAGGGAAATGTATAGGAGAGGTTTGTGTTGGTTTTAAGTGGTGGTATAGAGAACAATAATCATGAAAATCACCAATGGTATACCAAACCCTTTCTCAGTGCACACTTCAAGGTGTGCACTCAGAGAGATTTAGTCTTGATGGCTTCTTACTAGAAAAAAACCATCATTAATTGATACAGTCTAACAATATTGTATGTATACATATGCTGCACTCAAAGCTCATCACGTGTAATGTAGTTACAACATAGGATGGTGCTTTGGTAAAAGAACACATAAATACAAAATGATGAGCTAAATAAATTGTATTAAGAACTGAATAAGATAAATTAAATGACATAATTGAAAAATACATACCTTTAATTACTTTAGTTTGTAAGGTGGAAATAAATTAATATAAATGTGAAGGTTTCCAATGTAGGGAACATTAGGTGAACCTATAAAATAAGTGAAAGTTCAACTTTTTTACAGAATATACGTGTAATATGTAAATCTATATGACATAAGGATTTCAAAACATCTTTCAATTTTGGAAAAAGAGATAGTAGAAACAAAGTTATGGGTGAAAAATGGAATCTAATGGTAAATAATTTTGAATAATAAATATAACTAGGGTGAAAATTAATTCATTTGTTATTTTTACTATTTTGAGAAAAATATTCCTTTAACAGACCTAGTTGATCTTAGAGAGTGGCCATGATGAGGAGATGATATCTATGATGTAGATGACACCTAGTAGCTATAGCCAGTATAGCTCAAGTAAGTGGTGCAATAATTTCAATTTTTTGGTAATTTTACTTGAAATTAAGCTAGATATAGAAAAATAGATGTTAGGAAAAATGTAGGTACCAAAAATGACCTTAGGAAATTTTTAAGCATACTAGGGACAAAATGATATAATGGGTAGGAAAGAATCAGACCAATAAATTCCTAAGGTACTTATGGTAAAAGGTTAAAAAGTAACTATAGATTAAGAATAGAGTCAACCCTACCAACTTAGTTGGAAAAGGTGAAAGGATTCAAGGAGGTTGATTTTATGTCATAGGGATAACTTAGTATGTATGGGGGTGGTGAAATGCATAGTAGAGGGCCAACTAGATTAGAAAGAAAGATATGGCTGACTTAGTACATTATGGTTAATGTAGGTTGATATAGTCTATTAAATGGGGTTAACTACATGGTAGAGGTCTGATATAGTATGTAAAATATTGGAAAGGGTTGATTTAGTACCAAAATTTTTGATTGTGTCTATAGAAATGGGTTGATTTCATAGTAGAGGGCTAACTTAGTGTGATAAAGAGGTGATAGGGCTGATTGTGTAGGAAAAGGTTGATAAAATAGGAAAATAATAAAAATAAGCTAATTAATTAGTTAATTTTTAGTATTTTAAGAATTTTAAGAATGTATTTTATCATTATTTTTTTTAAACTAAACGGGGTAAAAATTTATTCAGAAACAAACAAAAAACTCCAAGTTACATAACCTTATCCTTCTCCACCAGAGTACTAAGCTTCTAGGAGAAGTTCATAGGCAACAGATTACAATCAAGAATTTTCCATTGGGGTCCCTGCTCAGAGGCCCATTTCACCAGACAATCTACCACCTCATTCCATTCCCAGGGAATGTGCTTAAAACTCACAGATTCCAACATAGTGGTTAACTAAAGAATTTGTTGCCCCACCACCACTAGCTGCCAGTCACCACTATCAAAATTATAGTTAATTAGTAGATTAATCACCACCTTGAGTCTAACTCACAGATGATATTGAGCCACCCCTACTGGCAGCAAAGATGTAAAGCCTATAAAATAGCCAGCACTTCCATGTAATTATTAGAAAAATAGCCCTTGTAAATATAAAAAATGAATTGAAGATTTCTGGCAGAGTCACATCCCACACCCCCAATTCCAGCATCCCCTAGATTACCATGCGAGGATCCATCTATATTGATATTTAGAGTTCCAAGCGGAGGAGGGGTCCAATGCCCCAGTCTACAAATCGGCTCCTGTCTCTGCCTTACTCCATGCCTAAGACGCAAGGATTGGGTAGTTGTCAGGCCAGCCAAGTGCATCCCAGCTATGCTAGAGTAAATACCATGATCCCCCCTATCCAACTACTCCATTTTGTAGCCTTTAGCTACCAAAGTCTCTTCCAACGAGTTTTTGATTTTCCCCTAGAGGACATCCATGCTCAACTGCTCTCCATGGAATATGCGCCTATTCCATTCAATCCAAAGCTGCCATAGGATAAACGTAGGCCCAGCTAGCCAAGCTGACTAAAGAATGGGCACTTCAGAGGGAGGGAGAGGTAGCCAGCTCCAGAATTCTGCAAGTGATGAGGCGTGCCAGCAGGGTCTGCCCTAAGCACTCCAGCATCTGTGCCATATACACTTAGCATAAGAGCATGTAAAGAAGAGGTGCACCCCTATTTCCTCTTCCCTACAATAGAGCACACACTTGGAAGGTCCTTTAAAACCATGCTTGCATAAATTATCCCATGTTAAGCATCTATTATAAACAAGCATCCATAAGAATAAATTGCATTTAGGCTAGGTAGAGGAATTCCATATTTTCTTTCCCCACAGGAAGTTGGTTTCCCCAAACAATTGCTTAAATAGGGCATGATATCCTACAGAGACTAAATAGCACCCAGTAGAATCATCACCCTAGGCAAGCACGTCCTACCCATGCAGGGAGCTACAATGTCTAGTAGCTAAATTTTGAGAAAGCTCCTCACAGCTTTCCCTAGAGCCTCCCGGTGGCCAATTCAAAGAGTTTTTCCATCTAAAACTAGTAGCCATGCCCAGATTGTACTCCTCCTTATAATGGGCAACATTGGTCCAACCCGCATCTTGAAAAACATCACACAACTGTTAAAGGTGTGGGTGGGAAGCTAGAAGTGGGGGAAGCCCATCCCATGAATCCTCCCAAAAAAGAGCCTCCACTCCAGTGTGAAAAATACAAAATAGACCCCATTTAACCAATTGGGCACTTATTTTTAGAGTATGCCAAATCATAGACCCACCCCACTCAAGAGACAAACAAGCAATGTCAGAGGGCTGTACCCCCATAAAATATTTAAAAGCTAGAATGTGGGTCCAGGGTTGTGACTGATTGGAGCACCATCTCCAGTATAATTTGGCAGCAAGGGCCTGGCTAGCCAAGATGGCCAACCTCAACCCAAGACCCCCATCCTTCTTCAGCCTGTAGATAGTATCCCAGTTAACCAAGCTTCACTTGGTGTTGCTTAAATTTCCACTCCATAGAAATTGGCACGAGAGGGCATCAAATTCTTTGAGAAAATAGACCAGAGCAGCCTATACCATGGACTGATAGATAGGAAAAGCTTGAATCATTGCCTGTAGAAGAGTGACTCTCCCAGCAGTAGAGAGCCATCTATGAGTCCAATGGCCAACTTTGTCCCTGAGTCTTTCCAACACACCCTGCCAGAAGAGCTATGGCTACCTGCCAATCACAATGGAAATCCCCAAATACGTAACTGAGAGGACTTGAATTTAGAACCTCATGATGGCCACTATCCTCCTCTAAATAGGACCCAAAGTATTAAAGAAAAAAATGGAGGACTTTTGGTCATTAACTTGCTGCCCCATCACATCCATGTGCATGTCAAGAGTACTCTGAAAAGCAGTCACCTCCTGAATCCACACTCTCCCAGCAAGAATAGTATCATCCACAAACTGAAGGTGGGAAGTGGTAAGGCCATTTCCCCATTGCCATCCCTGCACCGTTCTTTGAGAGACCTGAAACTTGATGAGCCTCCCCAATCCCTCTACCAAAATGATGAATAAGTAGGGGGACAACAGATCTCCTTGGCAGAGGCCTCTAGACACACCAAAAAGGTCAATGGGTTGTCCATTGATCAAGATTGAATAAGAGGGTGTGGTAACACAACTTAGCACCCATTAGATCCAAGCTGGGTTAAAACCAAAAGCCAACAACACTTTTTGTAGAAACCTCCAACTGGCTCTGTCATAAGCCTTAGCTAAGTCCAATTTGATGAACATGGCACGCTCCTAAGAGGTGCTCATTGAATGAACAACTTTTGAAGTAATGACCACCTCATCAAGAATCTACTTTCTAGCAACAAATCCTCCTTGTTCCTCTAAAATAATCAAAGGGAGGCATCTTTTTAGCCTCTCCACTATAAGCTTAGTGATAATTTTGTAAATCACATTGAAAAGCACAATAGGCCTGTAATGTTCTAACTGATCTGCCTGCTCCTTCTTTAGAATGAGAACCAAGAAGGTGGCATTCAATGCTATGAGCATTTCTTTGTTAGAGTATGACTCTTGAACCATAGCAATGAGATCCTATTCAATGATGTCCCAAAAGTCCTGATAAAATTCCACAAGAAATCCATCAAGCTCAAGATCTTTCCCTCTTCTCATGCTAAACACAACTCCTTCCACCTCAGTCTTGTCAATAGGCCTCAAAATATGCTCATTCAGCCCCGAAGTCACCACAGATAGGATGCAAGACAAGACTAAATTTTTAGCCATATCCGATGGGGGCAGCCCATCTAAGAAAAGATTAGAAAAATATCTAACCGCTACCTGAGATATGTCCTGGGGATTATGAAGACATGTTCCATCTGGGGATACTAGGTGGGTCAAATAATTTTTGTTGCACCTAGCCTGGATAGACATGTGAAAAAAAGTGGTGTTCCTGTCACCTTCCTATAGCCATTCAATGCAGGCCTTCTACTTCTAGAAGATCTCCTCTCTAAGCTCCCATTCTGCTAGCTCCTTACCCACTTGAGACTCAGCCACAAGGAGATCCTCAGAAAGGCTGTAGTCTCTAATTTGTCTAGTAATCTCATCCAGCTGAGCTTGTGCCTTCTTCCTCATAGTGTGGAGATTCCCAAAGCTATTAGCATTCCAATACTTCAGCCTCCCTTTCACATACTATAGTTTTTTGGCGAAGGAGAACATAGTGGTGCCAAAGCTAGGTCCCCCCTGTCTCCACCACTACGCCATATGGTCATGAAGAGAGGGCTCACGGAGCCACATGAGTTGAAACTTAAAGGGGGGTTTCCTTGGTCCAAGAATGTGGCTAGTAGAGAGCTTAATTGGTCAATGATCTGATCCATGCTAATTAAGAATTTCTAAAGCTAAGGAGTTGGAGATGGATTGCCAGAAGCATGACACCAAGAATCTGTCAAGGCACTCTGAAATACCTACATTGCCACTCCTTCTATTGCTCCAGGTGAAAGAACCATTGAGAGGCTTGATGTCTGAGAGGTGAAAGACTTCTATATTATGCCAAAGATTCCTGAAGAGGGCCCCAGTCAGGCCACTCCACCCCTTTTTTCCTCTAAACTGAGGACAACATTAAAATCCCCCATCAAAATCCAAGGCAAATATGGGTGGTAGCTTCTAACATACTGGATATGGTCCCATAACTTCAGCTATCTAGGTAGGTCCACCGGAGCATAAACATTAGTCACTAGAATAAGTTCACCAGATTCCTTAGACACCGCTATCATCATGAGAGCTGAACTGTTGGACATCTAGCTTAGAGGCGTTATGCGCTCAGGGTTCTAACACATGGCCAACCCACCAGAGCAGCCAAGAGCCCCCACACATTGGCTATGCCTGAAATACCAAGATTTTTCCATACAAAAACACCAATGTTCCACAAAAAATTTAGTCTCTTGAATATAGATAATATCAGGAGAATGTTCACTTACCAATTTATGTATAGCTCTTTGTCAAGGGGAGCTATTTAACCCCCTTACATTCCATGAGAGGATGATCATTGGGTAACATGTGGGAAGTGCTCACTCAAGTGTTTAACAAAACCCACCTCTACAAAAAGATCCCTTATGATTTTAATTTGTTCTTGGTCCTTTTTGCACCCCGCCCTTGAAGGAATGGATCCAACAGCCTTTTTAAAGGGTCTTTGCATGAGGCCAAGACTAGAGGAAGACCCTTTGTCTTTCCTGGCCTCCTCCACCCCCTTCGCCAAATCAGCCCAGCTAACCTCCTTAGCACCTGGTGCTGGTGTAGTTGAGAGGGGAACATCTGGCTGGTCACAATTAAACTCTTGGGTTGCCTGGGGGTCTAGAATAGTAGCAGTATCCATAAGGGGTACATGTTCCATTGGATCAACCTCCTCCCCCTATACCAAGTCAGGGATACCATCCTCTATATTCATATTGTCTAAAACATCAAACCGGTTGAAACCAACCTCAACTTGCTTGTCCATATTTAGACATTTTTGTCCACAAGTTTTCAACTGATGCCTGACTATAGTGAAACCTTCCTTGTCTGAACCCCCTATGCTTGCAGCTCTTTTCTCCTAGCCGGTGGGAAAAATGGGGTTTTTGCCTTTGTTGGCATTCTCTCCAAAGCCTGGCACTTTACCAAACTATCTCGACTGGCTGATTCCTTTGTCACCCTTGAACATCCTAGTACTAGGCTCTTCACTTTACCCTACACTATTGTTGATTGCCTGAGGACACTGTCGATGCAGATGATCGTACATGTGACAAATGCGGCACCAAAAAGGAATAGCTTCATAATCTAATTGTTGTATCCATGATGAGTTCCCCATACAGATTTCCAAAGAATCCAAAAGAGGATTATTTAGATTAATATCCACGCATATCCTAGCATAGGAAATAACCTTTCTATCTAATGTTTGGTGTGCTATTACCATTGGCATTCCGAGCATAAATGCTATCTGACAGAGAATATCTTCTCGCTAGAATTCCAAGGGTAGTCTCGGCAGTCGTACCCAGATAGGGACACAAGCAGGAAGATCCTCAGCCGAGTTGAACCCTGCATGTCAGGGTTTGAGAAACAGGCCAATCCGGTCATAGAAATATGGGCTACCTTCAAAAATCCTATTTCAGTTTGAAACAAAGGAAAAATTCACCATGAAATAGCTATTTCCAACCAACATAATGTTGAATTCCCCCTTAATCTGCTAGGTTTGCCAAATCCAGGCTTTTAGAGCTGTAAGTGAAATACGAATGCCTAGGAACTTACAGATAAGGGCATGATCAGTCCAATATTCAACCTCCTTCACTAAATCAGGGGGAATAACTAAAATCAGTCTCTCTAGACTCCTAGGTAAGTAGCCATTAATCTTTTTGAGCTTGGTGCCTTCACTTACAAAGGCCTTCTCGGTCTCCTGCCCCTTCTTTCTAGGCACCAGTTGTTCCTTGCTAGGGGTGCCAATCTCTCCTATGTGCTCAGCCCCCTATTCATTACTGGAATTCCTTACCTATCCAGAGATCCCCACCCCAGGCCAAGACACATCCTTCTTGGGGCTTATCAATGGGCCTCCCGTCACTCCATCACTCGCCATCGCTCCTCCCATTGTTCATATTTTATCATTATTACATTGATATATAATACATTTTATATTTTTTGATTTTTTATAGAGATGACATAGATTTTGGTGCCTAGTTGATGCATTATGAATACCAAATTTTCTAGAGTGACTGTCAAATGTGGATCAAGCTCCGATAGTACCTTGGGCTTTACAGGCATCATGGATATGAGGAGGATCCTACTTAGTGTTGATCTAATCATCATGTTCTTAAGATCAGGGGAGCAACTAACCAAAAATTTATGATGGGAGGTGGACAGGGATAGTATAGAGGTGGGAATCAATTTGGAGGTTGTCCATGCCTTACTTAGACTTCCAATTATCATGACTCTTATCATATGTGATGTGTTAGAGGTAGAGGATAAGAGGTAATCCTTAACCCTTTATATGACAAGCTCAGACAAGATTTACCCTGGGTTGTGGGTTAGCTTATTTAATATGTATATCTTGACCATTTTTGATATATAAAATGACATGATAGGACCTGAAACAACACATGTTCTATGTCAAAAGTTAGATGGGATTGTACCATTTTATGTGGTATCCTTTTTTTAGTCCATCCTAGATCAGGGGTGTTCTTTATGATATATGCTCTATCATTTGGTACATTGCATGCATGATATGTATGGTATATTAACCCAAGGGTACAAGACTATGGGATCCATCATTTTTCTAAGTGCTAAGATTTATGAGAGGTTCTTTATGTATTATCTAGTTGGGTGCCCCATCTAGTTTATGATATGCTACCTCAGGTGGTGTAATAAAGGAAGGAACATGTAGTGTTTGTCATGTCCCATGTCTTGGATTTATATATTTTTACATGAGGGTAGATAGTGTGTCATCCCTGCATAGATATTATGTCATATTGGTTGACTTATGATACTATTAATATAGGTTTAACATGTGATCACACCATGGGCCATCATACTTTGTAGGTGGAGCCACATCTAGTAGATCATGTACTTGGATAACTAGGCCTATCACTTTTGGTGACTCCCTTAGTAGTTATTTATTATTAAGAATGCCATGTTAGAGAGATAAGAGGTAAAGGAGGTGTAGGTGTGCTTGTATCAATACTTATGATTAGGCCTTAACAAGTAAGACCATGGGTAGGTTAGGCACAAAAATAAGAGGTGAAAAGTCCCATTACAAAGGATTTTATAGTTTTGGATGTTGAGGGTGATGATGTAGATGAGGTGGATATAGAGCCACAATAGGGATTAAAATTACCATTAAAATATCATAGGATATAGAGGAACCATCAGAGGTAGGGGACATGGATGTGAACAATTACACATAGAGATCTCATGAAAACTATTGAATATAGTTAGTTGATATAGACGTATCTGAGGAGAGAACTATGATGAAAATGGGTGGTGACTCTAATTTTTACATTTGCATGGAATTAGATGATAGAGGAGGTTCTCGATGGTCGATATGACAAGGAAACTATGGTCAGTGACACTATAACTAGTAAGAAATGCTTTGAGTTATTAAGTTTTTGATAGAGATCACTAGTTGCATTGGTGTTTATGTATTTGGTGTAGATAGTTGGTTTGAGATATATATAAATGATATATGATATATAAATTCAAGGATTATTATAGAGGATATCAAATAGGGAGCCATGATTATGGCTACACACCATGATATTTTAAATGGGGTGTTGTCACATTATTATCCATCTGCCTTGGTGGATTATATGGTACCATCTACCCTAACTTATGATATCTGGTTTATATTAGATGGGGAGGCTATTAAATAGTTATATGTATGAGGAGATGGCCTAAAACCACCTATAGGAGTAGGATAGGGAGATGCCTGAGGTTGATAGGCATTAACATAGGATAAATCTATACATATGGTGACCATTATAGATTTTGGACATGTGTAGACCCATGTGGCCAATGTATAGTGATAGGTTGATGGATTGAGGTTCTAGACATAGGGGTTAGTCTTAGGCAATCATGGGTAGTTTGGATCATCCATAGTATAGACATGATGGATCACATCCTTAGAGTTATACCTATTGTATTTATATTATATTATATAAAACTCATGTTATACATATATCGATATGGACATTTATAGATCTATGAGTTATATTGATATCATGGATGTATGTATGGATGCATTTATTTTCTAGAACATGTATTTTACTTTTATTCTATATGTTATGGGAAATATATGATTTATGGTTTTTGTTTTATAGCATTATGTGACACACATGCATGGTTAAAAATAAAAGCAAATAATTTGGAAAAGTATATAAATAGTCATAAAATGTAATACACATTATATCATGATGGGAAATGTGTAAAAATAAGAGAAGAGTAAATATAATAAACCAGAGTGGTAAAGTAAAAGGTTATAAGTTCTTTCAAAACATGTAAATTAAAAATTACACCAAATTAGAAAAAATATAAGTCATACTATATCAGGTTAGGAAGGATGAAACTTTGTAATAAAGTGGTAAATGTGTTAAAACAAATGTTATAAGGACAAACAAATAGTAAAGATAATCAATCATACTAAGTTAATAAGGGAACTATGAATAGAATAACAAAATGTAAGTATAAATCAAATTAATCATACTAATCAAGGTGGGAAGTATGATAAATTTAATAAAATGGTTGTAAACATACACACAATTAGAAAATAAGAAGATAAAAGTGAAGTGTTTATGAAGCAAGCATAAAACATACTAAATAAGGATGAGATGTAAATGATGTGTAAATAATAATCTAACACAAAGTATCTCAAATTTGAAGCATATAATTTTATTGTGACTTGGATTTAGTATGAACTTTTTATTAGATTATTTTGTGAGGAGAGATTGGTCCTATCCAAGGTCTTACACTACAACTCACAAAAGGAACACCAATGAGATGGATACAAATGTTGGAACAATTTAAAGGTATTTAATGTAGTAATTTATGAGGAATGCATGGTCCTATCTAAGGTATTACACTATAACTCACAAGGTGAACACCAATGAGGTGAATGGTGATAAGGGGAAATGTAAGGAAATGTTTTATGAGGAATTCTTGGTATTATCCAAGGTATTACAATGCAACTCACAAAAGAAAAACCATAGAGGATATGATCAGTTAACAAAACACTATTCATCAAGGGAAAATATTAGGATTGATGTAGTGAAATAGGGAGTGTAAAAAGAATGACATATGAATTTATGAGAAAATCTTAGTAAACATGAGGCATACTAAGTAAGAAGAAAATACACTAAGAATTTAGTGAACATAAAAATACAAAGGATACCTACTATCAATAAGCACAAAGATGTATAAGAAAATAGGTGGAAAATTAAGAGAAACTCATGAATTTTATATGAACAAAGAAATTAAAATGGACCTACCTTCCCACAATATGTTCCCCATTCCTTAGTACCTCTTATAGAGCCATTAGTTTACTAAGAAGATTGGGTACTTGCGTGATAAAGTATGTATCACTATATATTTTATTTTTCTCCTATCCTAGTTTACTAGCCTATCACACCCTAATGGAACTCGGCTCTATCACGAGGCTAACTATGGATTTTGAGATTCAATTAAAAATAGGAGGTTTGATAAATAATCATGTCTTTTTGTGTGATTATACTTTTGAATTTTATATTACCTTTTGAATCATTTCCTTTTATTTAAATGATTTGGTTTTTAACATTTTTATGGCTTTTTTTATTTCTCCTCCATACAAATTTGGAACAACAACATAAGTGATAAAAGTGATACATATGAATGAGATTTATAATTTGGTTAAAGGAGGATAAATAACCAGAGATATGACTGACTAAATAGTATAGGATTACCTACAAACAAATATATAATCTCAATTATCAAATGCATTCTTAGTATGTGAAATGGAAATAAGGGAAAATGGATATCAAATGGATTGGTATATATTAGTACTATAATTAGAAGTCATTTTTGCTAACTAATCATATGGTAAATATAAAATAAAATGCAATGAGGGTTGTATAAACAAGTCATAATAATAATTATCTTTATTTGAGTTTGAAAAATAGAAAACAATCATTAAATAGAAAAAAAAGGAGTCAATGTGAAAGAAGTGAAACCATAAGAATAATTTTTCATTCATGAAAAGAGTGAAAATAAGACATACGAGAAACTGAAAGAGAATAAAACCATGTAAATCACATAGAGCATAATAGCATGGTTTGTTTAAAAGAGATATGTGAAATCATGCTTGACAAATATTCAAAAATGTAAGAAATATAAATGAATCCCCAATCCAATCCAAATCATATAATAAAATAATAAATAATGTGAGAGAACACCTTGTTGTGTTCACAAATACTAGTAGATCTAACCACAAATGTTATCCATAACATCTGAGACATCCCTATGTAGCTAAATTATGATGTTAGTTAGAGTCTCATTAATTTTTCAAAACATTTTGAAAAGATTTCCTTCCATATCATCTCTATCAAAAAAGGTAGGTGTAGAAGAAGAATATTAATGCTCATGTGGTATCTCCTGTATGGGATACTCAATGCAAGGAATATGTATCTCAATTTTAAGGATATCTATGTAGATAGGAGGAGGTTCAACTAGCGTATAAGGAGGAACCTTCATGTATGGGTAAGCTATAAGAGGAGGAATAATTAGTGTTGGAGTAGACTATGGGAAGTATTAGAGGTGTTGTTGAATCACTCAACATCAATAAATTTGATGGGTAAAACATTACTTCCAAAGATAATATAGTTCCCCATATTTAACGATGTATTCTAGAATTATTAGGGAAGAGGTATAGTCTTGTCTTTGGGATAGGTATTGAATAGTCACAAAATGTTGATATACTACCTAAGCTTTTGATAGTGTGCATAGGAATGGTTATTTGCTCCATGAAAGTAACAAATATGACTATTAGTTGACTATGGAAGTCTAATAGATGAAGGGGTATAAGGGGAAGCCTAGGGACACTGGTATAGATGACAATCCATGGTTTAATGAACATAAACTCTATGAATATCATAATAAGATTGATCTACCAATTGTGTGGTTAAGGGATCAAGCTGAAGAAATGGTAGAAGACCATCACCTAGGAAGAGAAGAGTTGGAGTAAAAACTGTACTAGGATCATTTTTTGGTAAAGTTGGTTTTGTATCAGGTCTAATCAAAATGGGTAACATATATGGATAAATATACTATAAAGGTCATGATATCTTGAAAAATTATAGGGTCCTATCATGACATGATCCATGAACATACTCCTAAGAGGCTCTATTGTGACTAGAGGCATAATAAGTGAGTGTTACATCTCCAACCCATGAAAAGTAGTGAGATAAATAATATTAGGTACTATAAAATAATGAATGATAGAAGGAGAACAAAATGACTAAAATTAACAAGAGTTATATCTAAGAACTTCAACATTTCTAGCTTGGATGAATACAACTAAAAATGGGTCATCTAAAGCATAAATGTCATCATAATGGGGTGTATGTAAGTTGATATTACATGTGTGAAATATTTTATCATTTGAGGAAGCATGGTGAATAGAATTTCTAATTTTGGTTAAAGTAACTGGTATGTCATTAGGAAGTTATTGGTAGGATCAAGGCTGAAGAGAAGGTAGAAATTGAGTGATGATATGAGGGTAAAAATCACAAGTTTTTATATTTAAGATTATCTCATCTTTTTATCATCATGAAATTCTAAAAGGTTAGGTGTAATATTTCAAATTAATTCTAGATTACTATTATAAATTCTAGTGGAGTTAATGGGATAGTTGAAGTGTTGGCATTCTCAAAATAGAACACTAGGTAAGGGTTCAAGGGTAGGTATTTTAAGGACACCTCATTATTGAAATTGTTTAGAACTCTAAGGATTCATATCCCCTTAAATATTGTATGTAACACCATTATGAGTAAAGTTGACACATTGACATGTGCATGAAGCAACATCTCTCATGTGATGAGTCTGTGGCCAATCAATAAGATATTGCAAGAAAGTTGAAAGTTAAGTATCCTGACTTTCACATAGATGATAATGAGAGGAAAAGTAATGGGAAGATAAAGATAACCTAGAAGAGGTATTTGTGTTTTGCCATAGCCTTGGTATGTACTAATGTGGATTTAAAGTTACCTTCAGATTATCTAAGTGTTTTAATAAAGTCAAGGAAGGCAACACAAGTTTATGAACCTTCATCGATTAAAGCATGATTAACTTGGATATCACCTATCTAAATGCTAATTAATAAATGAGTACCATCTTCACTAAGAAATATATCCTTGAGAATCATTGAAGAGATAAGAAATTTAAGTGAGAGGGAATTGTCCATTGTCTTGTCAACATGGATGGACATATCTTCACATTATTGAAGTATGTTACCTTTAGATCTGGATAATGTAGCCTCTTTCCCTACATGAAGAGGATGAAGGATGTTTATTTTATACAATATTTTCTTTAGATGATTATGATTATGTGGAGAAGTTATCATTATCTCTAAGAAGGGAATTTAATATGGGAGCTAGGAAAGTTTTGTAATATGATCCCATTAATCATAACCTATGAAAGGATTGCTAGATAGAGGTGCATAGTGTTTCAATAAATCATTACAAGGAGGTTGGATGTGTAATTAAATTTTTGTTGATAAGGTATGGTTGATTTAGGTTGGTTTCAAGTGGATTGAGTGACTTTAGGTGATGTGACTATTTTTTGAGGTATTTATTATGGTTGAGTAAAACAAATATAGTTGGAAGTTTGAGGTATGTTTTCTTGAGATATGGAATTTGTGGAAGGAGTAAAGGTTATATAAATGGTATGAGAGGTACGGTAAATTTATGTTGTTAGAGGTGGTGCTTGTATGGGTATTGGTTCTTCATGCCCTAATTCTATGAGATGGGATGAAATGTTGAAGAGGTGTGATGCATAAGATTGGATTTGAATCAATATAATCAACTAATCTTCTTATATTAATCATATTAACCACATTTTCATCATTGGTGTTAAGTTCTGTAAGACTTTAAATGTTGTTAGTAGTATGGGTAGGTTTTTTAATTTTTTCTTGGTGATTAGGAAGGGGATCTTTGTAGATAGTTAAATGAGCATTATATTTGTTTAAATCTTCATTTTTAGTTTGAGTCTCATGAGTTTTAAGTTCTATGTCATAAACTTGTTGACATTTACATATGAGGGATTCATGGTCAAAGTTAGGACCAAGGAGAAAATCCATAAAAAGATTTATTAATTGTCTACAATTATCATGAGAATGGCCCCAACGTATATGAAACCAATAAAATATAATTAGATCATAAAATGATTTTATAGGAGTGCAGTCAAGATCTCATTGTATATGAAACCATTTGCAACTATAGGTTCATTTTGTAAATTTTTGATGGTTTTGTTGATAAGTGGAGGTTTTATTATGAGGTTTCCATGTGAATCTTGATTTGGGGTGGGAGGAATTAGTATTTTTAACTCCCCATTGAGCATGGTGGGGTTGATTTTGGATATGTATTAGATGATTTTGCATTTGCATCATCTAATTTTCATCATTTGTTTGAAATGTATGCATTTGGTTAAGTATTTATAATAATATTTGATTAGTTTGAGTAGAATTTTATATAGAGGATGTATCATTTGATGCAATAGTATTATATGATATATTAAGAGCTTGAGATGTATTATGAGTGTGGGATGAGGTAGTAGCATGTGTAACACTAGTGAAATGAGAGGGATTAGTAGAAAAATAAGTATTAGTAGCATGAGATGAACTAATATAAAAAGAAGCATTAATAGCATGAGATGCACTAGTAACATGGGTATGGATTTGGGTATTTTGAACATCCCCACTAAAGGCTGATCCTAGCATGTTTGTAGAAATAATTGACATGGTGGTAGAAGAAGACATATAGGATGGCATCATATTTTGGGAAGGAGATATAATATAAGGGAAACATTGGGATGAAAATAATGGGATTTCCCACATCCTTGGGAAAAGTAGGGGAAGGTGAATCGGGTTCTCCTATATGAGGTCCCTCATGAGGTTATAGATGTTTATACGATATGTTTCCTTGATGATATGGATATTCATTGATGAAAAAGATCATTTCAATCATGTACTCAATATCACACTCATATTATAATGAAAACAAGGGGTTAAGTGCTAAGTAAGAATGAGGAGGAGTCCCATAGCTGGTAGTGTGGGTGGCAACATGGACATTGCTTTGATCTATGGTAGGTTCCACCAAGTGTGTTTTAGGAAACATATTCAAATTTTTGAAAATCATCATGTTTATTTGATTTAATTATATATTATCATCAAATAATAAATTCATGATGGAGGGAAGCTAAAAAATTGTTAGAAGTGAGGATCAACTAATAGGATACTAGGTTAAAGTAGTTATCACTATCTTTTAATATAGTATGTAAGGTAGTCTACAAAAGATAGTTAAACTAGTTGACTATGTTTTACAGATGGTGAAACTAAGGGGGTCTTAAAGACACACAATTAGATAGGTTGACTACATATTGAAGGTAAACCAAAAAAGTAGTTTTTAAAATACTCGGTTGAATAGAATGATTGTGTTTTGTGGAAAATGGGGAAAATATAAGAGACACGGTCCATTAGATCATCTATGGTTTGAAGGTAAAGATAGGTTTTGACAAGTATGACTTTGAATGATATAGTGTTATTTTGAAAATACTTGAAATAAACACACAACTAATTGGGTTAAACAAGTCAATCCAATTGTTTCATGTATGCAATCAAAAATGCATCATGTCTATAAATCAGTCCTAAATCAAAGAAGATAGATCATACCATACACTTTCAATTAGGGACACATTAGATAATCAGGAACCTAACCAATATGGGGATCCACTAGACTTGATTAGGGGATATATTACCATAATACAATATGCTAGGGAGTGTTTCAAAGCCTCTAGTCAAGCATAATCATGTAATAACCCTAAGGGAGTCCTATGTTTTATATTCACTAAACTAATAACAAGTAAATTAAAATCTAATCTAGTGCTCACCAAAGCTTTTAGCATAATGTGGGGGTTAGTAAACATAAATAAACATGTATAAGAGAATCTCAATTAAGCTATGTATTAGCAAGACCCTAATATATGGAATAAGAAGAATAATATTATTAGAAGTCAACACTTATTCTACTTCTATCTACTAAATAGAGGAGAAAATTTAGAGAATACCTACCTAAATGATGAACCCATCAAGACTCAATCTCTCCCTTGGACAAAGGGGATTTACAAGAGGTTGTTGTGGTTTTTAAGGATCACTAAGAAAGGCCAAATCATCCAAGACTTATATACAAGACTAGATTCTCCAAGTAAAAACCCTCAGCTAAGACTCCTCAAAAAGAATGGTGGAAGATTATATTGTAAATAATTATAAGTGAATAATAACTCTTGATTGATCATGTAATAATGATGAAATGATATTGTGTGTGTGTGTGTGTGTGTGTGTGTGTGTGGATTTGACCCTAAGATCTTCTAAAAGTTTTGGTTGAAAGGGTCAACCCAATCAACCTAGCACAACTTTGGACTAGAATTCACAAGGTTATGGGCTAGGTCAACCAAGAACCAACCTAGACCCTAAGTGAATTTTACCCAAAAATATATAGGGTTGACCTAGTATAGGAAACTAAGGCTAAAAAATTGTATAGAGTACATAGGGTCTACCTAGTATAATAAATAGTTGAAAGGGGATCAAGCTTAGGAAAAGGGGGAAAAAAGGTAGAAAATGATTGGAGAGTATTAAAATAAAGAGTAATAGTTTAGGGGAATGGTTTTAGGAACTAGTTGTAGTGGTAATAAGGGATAATAATATTATGAAGAACCAATGGTCTATCCACCCCTTTCCCAGTGCACCCCTTAGGGTATGCACTTAGAGAGATTGAGTCTTGATGGGCTCATACAAGATGTAAAATGTCAGTATTTGGTAAAAATTAAAAATATTATGTTTATACATATGCCCCACTCTAAGATCATCATGTGTCACTCTGGTGAAATAGGGGATGGTGCTATTAGAAATAACATAAGAACACATAACGTTGATGTTAAAAAAAATTGTAGTATTTTAAAGTAAAACTATTTGAAATTAAATGACAAAAAGGGAAATAACTAAAAATTAAATGTGATGCATAACTTGACTTACCTTTAGCATTGGATGGTTGTGTGTTGTGTTAGTTTTTATTGTGTATGGAATAGAAACTACTTTAGACAAACCCTAGAATAAAAAACTAAAAAGTAAGAACAAATAAACACAAGAAAGCCAAGATAATTGGTGATATGTGGATCGGACATACTTAGAAATGTGTAAAATTGGGCTGAAAAGTGTTATGTTAGACCAAATTACCAAGTTAAAGTAAGAGTAAATTAGGTAACTAAAAATCCAAGGTTACTAAAGACTAAAAAACTCAAACAAGTAAACCTTAAGAAAGGCAAACTCACTAACTCAAACCAAGGATACATGTTAAAGAGGATGGTAATCAAACATCAAAAAGTAGAAACAAAATAGTAAAGCAATATTGATGAGGGAGAAATAACAATTTTTATCTCACTCAAAAATGGAAAAAAGTGCATAAAAGGGGAAGGTCTGAAAAAAGGTGATATAACAAATGACAAATGGTAAAAAGGAAAGCAAAATAAGTCTAGGAATGTAAATTGATGGTGTAAAGAAAGTGAATCCATAGTTGTTCAAACATTTTTTTTTATTCTAAGGATAGATAAAAATAAAATAAATTTTATTAGCATGTTTTTAAGATATAAAGAAAGAAGTAGAGAAGAAGGGAAAATAAATTTGGAATCAAAATTTGCCCATCAAGGGGGAAATGAAATGGGTGGAGGGGAGAATGAAGGAAAAATCAATGTAGAGGAACTCTTTATTGAAGTCAAGACACTCAATTTAAGTTTATCAAAACAAGAGGAATTTTTACCTTAAGGACTCTAAAGAACTTCTTCTATCCACATAAGCTTTACATCAATAAATGAAGTATGTAGATCATCCCATGAAGGCTGCATGAATGAAAAGTACAATGGACCTACCTTCCCACAATGTGTTTCCAGTTCCTTAGGACCCCTTACAGAGCCATCAGTCTACTATGAAGATTGGGTAATTACATGATAAAGTAGGTAACACCATGGATTTTATTGGATTCTCATATTCCAATAAACTAGCCTAATATACCCCAATAGACCTTGGCTCTATGTGATGCCAATTGTGAAGTTAGAGCTTCGATTAGAGATAGGATATGTGCTTGTAATCACATCTCTTAGTGTGATTTTGACTTTTGGATATCATTTCCTTTTGTTTTAAATGATTTGGTTTTTAACTTTCTTGATGTATTTTTCTATTCCTCCTCCATACAGATTTGAAAAATTAAACATAGGTGCTAAATATGAATTTCATTTGAATACTTGGGACTTGGTTTCTAAGAGAGAAAAATTCAAAGAGCATGGGTCTAAGAGTCTCATAAATTTAATTAAAATAAACATGTTATCTTAAATTTGACCTTATTTTATGCAATAAATGAAAGGAAAATAAATCAAGAGGAATGACACATGGAAAAATTTGAATTGCTTCAAATTATAAAAAATGTGACAAAGTGGGGGAAAAGGGAAAAAATGATAGTAAAGTGTGATTCTTTATCATCATAATGAGGGAAATAGAGGAAAACATACTAACAAAGTTTGTTGTGTAAATTTCATCTATCAAAAGAAGCAAAAGCTAAAGTTGAGAACAAGGATCAAAAATACATTCTAGAAAAGGAATAACACAATAGTAATTTTATGATGAATTCCAGGTCTTATCCATGGTCTTACACTACAACTCATAAAGAGAGAAATCCATGAGAGTGGCAAAAAACATGGGAACATAAATGAGATAAGTAAAATATGGTATTTATAAGGAAGACTGGGTCTTATCCATGGTTTTATAATGTAGCTCATAAAGGATAAACCCAAGGGGTGTAAAAAGTGTGAAAAAAAAAGTATGAAAACAAAGAAGACTCTGGTACATCATGAAGAAGACCAGGTCCTATACACAATTTTACAATGCAACTGATAAGAGAAAAGAGAAACCAAAAGACCAAAAAGGAAGGGCTAAGGGTTTGTAAATAGAAAGAACTACTATAAAGGGATAAACCCATGTAAGTAACATGAAAAAAATGTTAGATAGGTATAGATAAAAAACATGAAAAGAAGGAAATGTTTAGGCAAAATACTTTTTAATAAATTGTGCATTGGCGGGATCTTTGAAAACATGGCCTTCATTGGTTTGAAGGTGATAGGTACTTGGAACAACAATGCCTTTGACTAAATAGGGACCCCACTATTTTTGAGCATATTTACCTTCTTTGTCATGAGTGTATTCCAATTTAAGGATAAGATCACCAACATTAAATGCACAAATTTTAACACAATTTTTATGTTGTTTGGCAATACGGGCCTTGTATTGGAAATTATGTTGCAAAGCAAAAAGATGGTGTTCATCAAGGATATCAAGGGCATAAAATTTCACATTACATAATTATTCATTGGGAATGATACCATGAAATTATATATGAAGAGAGGGAAGCTCAAATTCTAATGAGAGAAATAACATAGAACCATAGACTAGGGAGAATTGAGTTGCCCTAGTGGTAGTACATATGCTAGTATGATAGGCCCAAAGAGTAGGGTAGAGCTGAATATTCCAATCTTTGTAGGTTTCATGAATTTTATTTTGTATAATTTTTTTGAGGATTTTGTTAGTGGCCTCAACTTGACCATTTTATTGCAAATGATAAGGTGTGGAAAATTTGTGATTGATTTTGAATTTAGCACAAAGCTATTTGCCATCATTATTTTTGAAGTTACCACCATTATCTGAAATGATAGTATGGGAAACATCAAAACAAAAAATGATTTGATTAATAATGAATTTGATGATGGTGTTACCAAAGAAATTAACAAGGGACATGGATTCAACCCATTTGGTAAAATATTCAATAGCTACAATAATAAAAACATGCCCATATTGAGAGTCAGGTAATTTATCGATGAGATCAAAGCCCCACATGAAGAATTACTAAGGATATTTAATAGTTTAAAACTCAAGTAAAGGTAAATGAATTAGATCATCATAAAGTTGGCAAGGAGTACACTTTTTTTTTAATTTAACTGCATCTTTTTCAAGAGTAGGCCAAAAATATCCCATAAGTAGGCATTTATGATTGGTAGCATGTCTATTACAATGTCTACCACAAATGCCCCCATTTTATTATTTAAGAAGAGGAGGCACCTCATCTTACATAACACAACAGAGCAAGGTACCTTTAGTAGTGATAATAAAGGATGTTGTATCACAATACATATTTAAAATCTTGTTTACGAATGCATGTCTTTATGTGAGAGTCTAAGTTAGGAGGATGAGTTTGGTGTTCCAATAATTGAATAATGTATTTATACTATGGGATTTGTCAAATGGTGATAGCCTCGATATGGTAGATAAGTGAATCTGATGGTGGAATATAGGATGGAGAATATTTAATTTATATAATAAAAGTGGGGTTAGAAATAACTTGGTGTGGATGAAAGAGAGAAGCTAAAGAGGCAAATGAATCAAAAAATAGAATTTTGATCTCTAGGGATAGGATCAATAGTGAAAGAGATGAAATCCTTAGAAAGAGTGGTTTTAATTTGATGATAGGTAATGATATTTTCACTTTTATATAGGTAATCACCACTAACTTATTGACAAATAAGCTGAGAGTCACTTAAGGCATGTAGATATTGAATGTCTAAATTGAGAACAACTCTCATACCTAATATTAGAGATTTATATTTGGCCATATTGTTGGTGACATCAAAGGTGAAGTGAAAATTTAAAGGTATGATTTTTCCAAGAGGATTTGTAAGAATACATCCTACCCAAACTATTTGAAAGAATTTAACACCATCAAAGTGAAGGATCCAAGTATCTTTGTGCAAGTCAATGTTAATTTTAGGATGATCTTTGATAACTACTTTTAGTTTATTAACATCGATGGGAATAGAACATTCATCAAGATTACTAGATTCAAAACTAGTGGTAAAGTTATAAAACTAACTATTAAGTGAAACAGATATATTAAGACCTTTAATATAGAAAATGTTATCATTTGGAAGACCATCTTGAAGGTGATTGGTAGCTGGCATAGGAGTTATAGGAAGTTGATCAAATATAACTTATCCTTTGATTGCTTTTTGATTTATGATTAGGAGATCAAATTCCATAATAAAGACCATCCATTTGCCAGTTATGTCTCTAAGAAGAAAGGCTTTGGAGAAGAAGTGATGAAGGGGGTCAGAATGAATGATGACATAAGTGGTCTGGTATATCATGTAGTGGTGAAACTTTTCATTGGATAAATATATGGCAAGGCAATCATGTTCAACTTTGGTATAATGTTTCTCATAATAGATGAGGCCATGGCTAATGTAGTACATATAATAATTTCTTCTAGTATCATCCTATTGAGAAAGTATTACCCCAATTGACATAGGTGTGGAAGAAGTGTATAAGATCAAGGGTTGATCATTAGAAGGAGAATGAAGCATATAAAGGTGAATAAATGATACTTTCATGTTATCAAAGGATTTTTTATAAGGGTCCATTCATTCTAGAGCATTACCTTTTTTAAGAAGAAAATTAATGTGGTAGATGTGGTAAGTCATTTCAGGAATGAATCATCTAATTACCCCAAGTTTTCCTAATTAAGTATGAATGTCTAGAATGGAATAATAAATGGTCATGTTGATGATAGCACTAATCTTATTTGGGTCAATATCGATGCCATAAAGAGAGACTAGGAATCCTAAAAATTTTCTAGACATGACATCAAAGACGCATTTGTAAGGATTTAGTCTAACTTAGTATTTAAGAAGATGGTCAAATATGATGGCAATATCAGAGAGATGAGTCTTATGACTTTTGGATTTAGCAATGAGATCATCCACATAGGTTTCAATCATTTTGTGTATAATATCATAAAAGATGTGAGTCATTAATCATTAATAAGTGGCTCTAACATTTTTGAGGTTGAAGGGCATTTTGACATAGTAATAGGTTCCCCATTCTATGATGAAATTGGTCTTATGTTGGTCCTCAAGGGAAATGTGAATTTGATTATAACCGAAAAATACATCCATAAGAGATAACATTTCATAACTAGCTATGGAATCAATGATGGCATCTATCAAATGTAAAGGGAAGTTATCCTTGGGATAAGTGAGGTTAAGATTGCAAAAATTGATACAAATGCAAATTACAAAAATGATGTTTTTCTAAATGGGAACTATGCTACAAACCCATTCAGAATAGTCCACTAGTTTGATAAACATAGCATCAAATAATCTAATGGTTTCCTTGTGACATATATTGGAAACCTCAAGTGGAAATTTCCTTTATTTTTGATTCACAAGCTTGACATCAGGATAAGTAATAATGTTATGCACCATAATATTAGGGTCAATGCCATGCATTTCCTTGTAGGAACAAACAAAAATGCCATGATATTTATCCAATAATAAGCTAAAATTATCATTTTCAGTATGTGAGAGTTCATGAGAAACTATAATTGGTTGAGGGAAGGATTAGGTACCATACTCAATGTCAATGGTTTCTTTGATAGGCATGGCATTGTCATCGTGTAAATGTTATGGTGTATTAGGTAAATAAGAAATTGGATTAGTTTTGGGTCAATGATAATAATGAAGTTGTTGAGACAAGGGGATTTGGTTTTAAAATTCCAAAGTTTATGATGTTGCTGAGGAAGTTGAAGTTCTCAAGCATGAAGTATTTCAATAATAACTTTGTCACGATGCAAGTTGGGAAGAGGACCATAACACTCAACATCTACTTCAAGATCTAGAATCTGATTACCATGGAAATCATACTCAAAATGTACCTAATGAACATCAGTGGCATCAAGTGTAATCTCAAGAGTAAGAGAGGTAGAATGATTGGAAATGATAGTAGTGTCATTGGTTTTGATGATAAGGGAAGGATTAAATGCAATGATGGGATATATAGGTGGTAAATAAGATGAATTAATTTCCAAATGTTTGGAAGGTATAATTTTCTCTACCACCCATAGAGTATTAAGAAGCAAAGAATTGTTATGAGGCACATAACCTTCAGGATCAAATTCATGATTCATAGAAATGGTATGGACATCCTACTTGAAATCATGTATTTAGGATAAGGCTTTTTGATAATGTTGAACATCTAAGTCTCAAATTTGGGCTTGGGCCATTATGTAATTATCATCATATATTGGAGAAATGGTACATGCTTGAGATTCAAGGGGATTTTTAGAAGATGAAATCCCAATATTATTGAATATACATGGAAACGTGATGAGAGGAACTTGAAATAATTTGGACACTCTAAAATCATTGCAAGTGAAGGAATATTCAAACAAATAAGGCTCTTAAGAATTTCATGGAGGGGGAAAATAACTAATCTCATCAAGAAGAGGAATAGTATGATCCCAAGGTAATAAAGAAGGAGGAAGCCACTATGAAATGTAGGGAGGCAACTTGGTATTATTATAAGTATGTTATAAATCATTAGGTTCATCATTAAGTAAATCAACAAGAGTGACTTATAATTTAGGATTAATGTTGATTAACTTGGGTAAAGGAGCACTATTGATCTTAGGAATGGTAGGAATAAAATAATGAGATTTCGGATTAGGAAGTTGAATACTCCATGGGTTGGGATCAACTTCATGCTTAGTTCACTTATTATTATGTAAGAATTTAATGTAACGTCTATTGAAAGTAGTAATATACCTCATTCTATGAGTCTAGGAGTTACCAAGGAGTATATTATAAGACAAGGGTAAATCAAGGACCATAAGCTTAGTTTGAACAGTCTTGGGTTTGATGGTTAGGGGAAGCCAAATACAACTAAGTGGATTTTGATTAGTATTATCAAAATTGTGACATGTGATATTGGTTCACTTAAGATTATCCTTGTAATAACCAAGTTATTAGATAATCCATGAAGATGCCACATTAATACCAAAACCTTCACCAATTAGAACTTTATGGATAAGGTTAGTATTAATGGATATTTTAATAAAAAGTGGTGGATCATCAACGTGAAAAATAATTTCATCATTGATCATATCTGCTTATAGAAATTTAATATAAGGCTTAGAAGGACACATAGTTTCAATGGTATGAAAGTTGGTAGGTTGAGTTTTGATAGAAGGTGGTTCTTTATTGATAGAGGATGGATCTTTAATTTCTTGTAGTTTTTGCATAAGTAACTTGATATGATAGGGGAAGTATGAACCAAATCCATGAGTGGAATTTTATAAGGCATAAATTTAAGTTCTTCAAGAAAGTTCCAATGAGATTTAGAAGGAGAACCAACAAAGGTTTAGGAGGTAAAGTATACTTTTAAGGAATATATGTGGTTAGAGGTTTGGAAGGAGGAAGTGGTTCCTCATGTTATTTATAAAATAGATTGGTGGTTTTAGTATCATTAAGAATTTTTTCTTCTAAGGATGTCTTCTTAGGTTTGATAACATGATCTTTGTGAGCTAGCTTACAATGATAGTTGACCTTGGTAGTGTTAAAATGTTGGGAATTGTTATAATATTGATCATAATGAACATCAATGGCACAAATATCCTTGGTATTTTGTTGATTATTATTTTTGTAAAAGGATTTTTGGTTATTTGAGGTAGAATCTTTAGAAACCTATCATTTTTGAGAAGTAATGGTGTACTCTTGACAATGAAGGTTGATCATGGCTTCATGATTAAATGAATCACCAAGGATATAAGATATAAAAAATTTAGTGGTCCCTCTATAATATTCATGAGAATGACCAGTTTTGGCATGTAACTAACAAAATTAATTAGAGTCATACCACTTACAAGGATTGTTATGATAAGTGAAAGGTTTAGAGGGTGGTAAAAATTATTTCACTTGCTACACAAAAATTAGTGTGTGAAAAGATGAAGGGATGTCAGCTTTGGTAACTCTAGGTTTAGTTTGTAGAGTATTACTAATGATAAAATCGATAAATGTTTGAAAATATCCTTTAAAAAGTTTAGGATCAGGTTTGAATTTCTTGATGAGAAAGTCTTGATGTTTAGCTTGATCAAGAGCTTCATTAAGTGTTTAGGGAGCAAAAAATCAAACCTCATATTTAGGAGAAGGAGTCAAAGTAGTGATAAAGAGTTTAAATAATTTATCATCAATCATGTTGTGGTTAGATTTATGGTCCAATTATTTCCATCTTTTTATAAAGTCATGAATTGATTTTGTGGGAGATTGCTTGACATTGATGCAGTGGCTAAGATAATTTTCAGGAAGATCATTGTGCTGAAAATTTTTAACTAAAGGATTGACCAAATATTCAAGTTTATAAATGGAATGTTGGGGTAATTGGTTGTACTATTCTAATACATCACCACTGAAAGTTTTGACTACTAGTTTAGTTATGGCGAAAGTATTGGTTTGGATCCACTCTTTGTAAAGATTGCTGAAGGCTTTGAGAAATGAGATTGGGTCTTTAGAACTGTCATATTTGATAGTTGGAGATATGTTACCAATATCAATGGATATAATAAAGGGAGATAAGGACTCATTTTGAATATTTTAAAGCATCTTTTTATTCATTATGGGTTGAAAAATATCATTGCACAAGGCATCTCTAAGAGGTGGAGGAATAAAATTAGGATTATCTTGACGATGGATATCCAGAGGTTGATTATCCATATTAATCAAATGATGTTGGAGTTGCATCATTTGATTAGTGTTAGAGTTTTACATTATGTTCATTTGCTATATAACTTGGGGAAGAAGTTGAGTTGTATCAATATGTGGGTTGGTGTAGGTAGGAACACTCCTCAAATTGTTATTAGGGTGAGCTTTATTAGAATATGGATTATTAATGGGATTATGGATTGAACTTGTGTCAATTGTTCCCACAATAGTTTGAAGATTTTATATATGAGAAGTATCTTACTAGTTATATAAAGGATTAGACCCATCAACTTCATCTTGAGATATGATTTGTGCCATGTTATAGGTCATGGATGAAGGAGGGGAAGAGGTGCCCCAAGACTAATGGCACTCTTGGGAGGAAAAAATAAGGAGAAATGAACATCACATATAGTATCTAAATGGATTCAAGTTGTCAAAGAAGATTTTGATAAGAGACTTTATGATGACTTGAGATAAATGAACAAAATTCTAAGAGAAATAGAAAACTGAGTCAACGAATATGGAAAATAGAAAAAGGTACATAGTCGACTGGGTTGACCTAGTATAGAAAATAGGGTCTAAAAACTATATAGAGTTGACAGGGTTGACCTAGTACTAGAAATAGATGTGGAAAAAGCATACAAAGTTGACAAGGTTAACCTAGTATTGGAAAGAAAGGTACAAAAAGTTTACATAGTCAGTAAGGTTGACTTGGTATAGTAAGTAGGGAAAAATAGATAGTCTATAAGAGAATATGTCAACTAGAATGACTGTGTATTGATATAGGAAAAAAAAATCAAGTATTTTTGAATGTAATAAACTAAAGGAAACACGCAATTGATATGATCAATGAGGTTTATCTGATTGAGGCACATAGCATAAGACCTTACACCAACACTGGTTAATGAAAATTTTTGCAATACAACATATAATTGAATAAAGAGCAAGCAATCAACTTGGAAAGTAAAAGCTAATGAAGTGGTCATTCTGAATGTTTTTAGATTATTAGAATATGATTTTAGATGTGATAGGGAATTATATGTAAGAAAGGAAATAGAAAGCAAACTAAATATGGTTTTAAGATGTTTGGGCTGAAAGGGATCTATATTGGAAATGGTACTAGCTTGGTATTGAGACCTACCCCCTCACGTCACATGTCTTAGTGATAAGGGTGTTAGGTGCTTAGCCAAAATATATCATAAACCAAGTATTTATATTTGGCCATAAAACCAAGTCGGCTTCCCCCTTAGTGATGAAATTCAAATAGGTAGGCCTTGGGTAGATAATTTTTAAAATGCATTTTAAGATTTTTTGATTTGGTAGTTTGTGCATAAAATTGAAAATAGTGTTACTACACAATTAATAAAAAAACCACCTAATTAGACTATGTGATCTATTCTAAGCATACGAGCAACAAGAAATGAAAGTTTAAGCTAATTACTAAAATATAAGTGTTAATTCCAACTTTGAAACATAGTACAGTATCGATTTAGATGATAGTATATTCAAAGATTATAAAATAAAGTCGATAGTGTCACTTCTATACTCTAGAATCAAGGGTCTAAAAAATAACTACATTGATAATGTCAACCTAGTTTTCCAAATAGAATATAGAATATAGAACTCCATCGATAGGGTCAACTTGTATGTAATTAATTATGCATCATGTCTATGAATTAATCCTAGATTAGATAATATATATCATACCTAAACTTATGATTGGGGATACACTTGTTAAGTAGGAGAATGACCAATATGGGGATTTACTAGACCTGATTAGGGGATCACTTGTATCACTTGTCACAACACATCATGTTAGGAAGGGTTCCAAAGCCTACAATCTAACACAATCCTACAATAACTCTCATATAATTCTAAGGTTTAAAATGTTCACTCTATTCTAATATCAAGAAATTAAAATATAATCTAGTGCACACCAAAGCTTGTGGCACAAAGTGGGGGTTAGAATCAATAAAACAAATATGTATAGGGAAATTCAATTAAAGTAAGTATTAGTAACAACCTAATACATAAAATATGAAAGATAATATTATTTTATCTAACACTTATGATACTTTTATCTATTAAAAGAGAGGATAAATAAGTTAGAATATACTTATGTGAATGTGAACCTGTTGAGACTCAATCTCTCCCTTGACCGAAGGGGTTTTGCAAGAGGTTCTTGTGGTTTTAAAGGATCACTAAGAAAGGCCAAAGCATCCAAAACTTATACACAAGACTAGATTCTCCAAATAAGAAACCTAACTAAGTCTCTTAAAGTAAAATCATGAAAGAGCATATTGTGAATAAGCATGAGTAAATAATAACTCTTGATTGCACATATGAATAATGACTGAAATGATGTTGTATATATAGTTATATCTTACCCTAAATCCTTCCAATAATATCAAATGTAAAGGGTTGACTTGATTGACCCAATGTGTTTTTAAGGACAATTTACCAAGTCTGATATGGGTTAGCTAAAGGGATAACAAGCTAAGAAAGTAAAGAATACCCTTAAACTGTAATAAGTTGATGCAGTTGACCTAGTGCAACTGGTAGTCAAAAGGGAGTTTAAGATAAGAAAAGAGGGATGGAAAGATGAAACTATTGAAGGAATACTCAAGGGAGGAGAAATATCTTATGGAATGGTTTTGCATGCTAGCTATATTGGAAATAATGTGGTAAAAGGGGACAACAATCATGTGAAGCATCAAAGGTTTGTCCACCCCTTTCCTGGTGCACCCCTTAGGTCATGCACTTAGAGAGATTGATTTTCAATAGGCTCCTAAAATATGTAAAGCATTAGTAATTAATAAAATTTAAAAATATTATGTGTATACATATACCCCACTCAAATCTCATCAAGTATTACTAAGGTGTAACAGGGGATGGTGCTTTGAGAAAGAATATAAGGATACACAACATTGATGCCAAAAAAAAGCTATAGTATTTTAAAACATAAAATATCTGAAAGGAAATGACTGAAATGGAAACTAATATAAAAAGTAAATAACTAAAAAGTAAATGCAATGTGTACCTTGACTTACCTTTATCATGGAATGGTTTTCTAATGTGTTGTTAGTTTTGATTATGTAGGGCATATATACTACTTTCAACAAACCCAAGAATACAAAATTAAAGAGTTAAAAAAAAACAAATGCAAAAAAAGCCAAAATAGTTGGTGTTATGAGGATGGGATGTGCTTGGGAAATTTGGCAAGCTGGGGTGACAAGTGCTATGTTAGACCAAATGACCAAGTCAAACAACAAGAGTAAATTGGGTAACCAAAAATCCAAGGCTACTAATAAATAAAAAAATCTAACAAGCTATCCTTAAGTAAGAAAGGAAAATTCACCAAGTCAAACCAAGGATACATGTCAAATACGATGGTAAAATAAAATGAAAACAAAAGAATGGTAAAAGAATAAACAAAATGGTAAAATAACATTGATGAGTGAGCAAAAATAATCCACATCTCACTCAAAAATGGAAAAAGGTACATAAAATGGAAAAAAAAACATTATTGAGTGAGAAGTAACAAGCTAACCACACTCAACAATGGAAAAAGGGTCTGAACTTAGGTGTCTATAATAGAAAGAAAATAAAATCATGATAAATGGTAAAAGGAAGGTAAAGTTTAGTAAATTTAAAACCATGGTGTAAACAAAGAAGAAATCCATAGTTTTTCAAAAATGCTGTTTTTCTCTAAGGATAGATAAAACTAAAATAAAGTAGTGCTAGAATATTTTTAAGAGATGAAGAAGGAATTGAAGAAGAAGGGAAAATAGATTTTGAATCACAATTTGCCTATCAAGGGGGAAATGAAATGTTTGGAGGGGATAATGAAGGAAAAACCAAGGTAGAGAAACTCTTTATCAAAGTCAAGACACTCAAATCAGGTATGTCAAAACAAAAGGACTTTTGACCTTAAGGACTATAAAGAACTTCTCTTAGTGACACAAGTCTTGGGTCAACAAATGGAGTTTATAGATAATCCCGTTAAGGATATATGTATGTAAAATAAAATGGACCTACTTCCCCATAATGTGTTTCCCATTCTTCAATACCCCTTATAGAGCCATCAATCTACTATGAAGATTGGATATTTGCATGAGAAAGTAGGTAGAACCATAGATATTTTTGAAATCTGTTATTCCAATCTACTAGCCTACTACACCTCAAAGGACTTTATCTCTATGTGAAGCTGACTATGGAGTTTGAGCTTATATTAGAGATAAGATATGTGCTTATAATCATGTCTTTTGGTGTGAATTTGAATTTTTAAATTTGTATGTTTCCTTCTAGATATCATTGCCTTTTATTTTCAAATGATTTGGATTTTAACTTTCTTGATGGCTTTTTCTATTCCTCCTCCATATGGATTTGGAAAACCAAACATGGGTACTAAAGATGAATTTTATTTGAAAACTTGGGACAATGTTTATAAGAGAGAGAAACTTCAAAGAGCATGGGGTCTAAGAGTCTCATAAATCAAGGTGAAATAGAAGTGCTATTTAAATCAAAGTGAAATAAAAGTGTTATCTTGACTTCAACTTTTCTTTATCCAATGCAGAGATGAAATGAAGGGGAAATCAAGAGGAATGACACATGGAATAATTTGAAGTGCTTCAAATTAGAAAAAGTGTGACAAAGGGCAAAGAGGGATACAATGATATTAAAGGGTGATTCCTTATCATAAGAAAGAGGAAAATGGAGGAAAAAATGCTAAGATAGATTGCTTTGTATATTTCATCTAGTAAAAGAAGCAAAAGCTAAAATTGAGAACAAGGATCAAGAACATAAAAAGGTGGTAATTTTATTAGGATGGTTGAGTCCTATCCATAGTCTTAAAAATCAAATCATAAAAGAGAAACCCACAAGGTTGTTGACAAGCAATAAAAAATCAAGATAAGGGAGCCTTCTTATAAAGTAACTCACATAAGAAAAACCCAAAGGATGTCAAAATAGCATTGACAAGTAGCAAAAATAAAAAAGAAATGATTTAAAGATGGTGGTTTTGTGAGTAATGTTGAGTCCTATCTATGGTGTTACAAATAAAATCACAAAATAAAAACCCACGGGGTGTGAAAAATAAGAAAAAATGTAAGAAGATAAGGAGGACTATGGTACATCAAGAAGCCAAAAGACCAAAAGGAAGGACTAAAGGTTTGTAAAAGGAAGGAACTACCATATAGGGAAAGACCCATGCTTTAGTAACCTATAAAAATTGTTAGATATATGTAGATAGAAAGCATGACAAGAAGGAAATGTTTAGGCAAAGTAATTTTTAACGAATTGAGCATTGGTGGGTTCTTTGAAAACATGGCCTTCATTAGTTTGAAAATGGTACACGCTTGGACCAAGAATGTCTTTAACTAAATATGGGCCCCACCATTTTTGGGCATATTTACCTTTTTCTATCATGGTTGTAGTCTAATTTAGGACAAGATCACCAACATTAACAGTGCATACTTTAACATGTTTGTTATGTTGTCAGGTGATACGAGCCTTGTATTGGCGATTATGTTGTAAGGAAGAAAGATTATGTTCATCAAGTAGTCAAGGGCATGAAGATGAGTTGCACATAATTATTCATCATTAATCATACCATGAAGAGATATATAAGGAGAGGTAAGCTCAACTTCTAAAGGAATAACTAACTCATAACCATATACTAGCAATAATGGAGTTTCCCTAGTGGCAATACATATGCTAGTTAGATAGGCCCCAAGTGAAGGGTAAAGATAAATATGTCAATCTATATGGGTTTCAAAAAAAATCTTTTAGATAATTTTATTGGTGGCCTCAACTTTACCATTACATTGTGGATGATAAGGCATGGAAAACTTGTGATCTTGAATTTGTTGCAAAGATGTTTAACATGTTTGTTTTTGAAATTACCACCATTGTCTAATATGATGGTAAGGGGAACACCAAAGTGATAAATAATTTGATTAAGAATAAATTTGGACATGGTAGGACTGGTGATGTTAAAAAGAGGCATGGCTTCTACCCATTTGGTAATATATTCAGTAATAGTGATGATAAAAACACGCCCATCTTGAGAGTAAGGTAGTTTACCAATGAGATTGAATCTTCATATGAAAAATGGCCAAGGATATTTGATAGTTTAAAGTTTATCTAGAGGTGAATAGATTAGATCATCATGAAGCTAACAAGGAGTGCACTTTTTAGTATATTCAATTGCATCCTTTTTAAGAGTAGGCCAAATGTAACCCATAAGTAGGCATTTGTGTATTATAGCATGTCCACTATAGTGACCACTACAAATGCCCCCATGTGCTTGTTCAAGAAGGGGATGGACCTCATCTTGTATAATGCAATGGAGTAAGGTACCTTCAATGCTATGATAGTAAAGGATTTTGTGTCAAAATACATACTTGAAAGCTTGTTTATGAATACGTGTCTTTTCACAAGAGTATAAATTAGGAGGATAAGTTTGGCGTTTTAAAAATTGAATGATGCCTTTATACCAAGGGCTTTGTCTAATGGTAATAGCCTTAATATGATAGATAAGTGAATCCTATGGTTAATTTTAAGCCAAAGATTTTATTATTTGTATAAGAAAAGAAGGATAAAAAAGAATTTGATGTGGATGAAATAGAGAAGCTGAAGAGGCAAGAGAATCAATAATGTAATTTTGATCTCTATGAATAGGCTCAATAATGAAAGAGATAAAATCCTTAGTGAGAGTGGTTGCAATTTGATGATAGGTAGTGAGGTTTTTAATTTTACATTAATAGTCACCATTTAATTGATGGTAAATAAGTTAAGAATCACCTAAAGCATGAAGTTATTGAATGTCTAGATCTAGATCATATCACATGCCTAAGATAAGAGCTTCATAGTCATCCATATTTTTGGTGACATCAAAAGTGAAATAAAAATCTAAATTAATGATCCTACCAAGAGGACTTATGATAATACCACCTGCCCCAACTCCTTAAAGGCATTTAGCACCATAAAAGTGAAGGGTCTAATTATTCTCATGCAATTCAACATTGATGTCAGGGAGCTCCTCGATAACTACCTTTGATTTATTATTACAAGAGGTAGTAGAATATTCTTCAAGATTATTGGCTTCAAGATAAATGGTAAAGCTATGAAAGTAATCTTTAAGAGAGATATCTTGATTAAGACCTTCAATGTAAATAATATTATTATTTGGAAGGTCATCTTGAAGGGAAGAAGTGGTTGGAATGGGAGGTACATTGAGTTGATCAGTTATGATTTTCCCTTTAACATATTTTTTAGTTATGATGCAAAGATCAAATGCCATAAGGAGGACCATCCATTTTCTTATTCTATCTCCAAGAAGAAAGGCTTTGGAGAAGAAATGATGAAGGGGGTCAGAATGAATAATGACATAAGTAGTTTGGTAAATCATATAATGATGAATATTTTTAGTTGTAAAATAGATAGCAAGATAATCACACTCAATTTTGGTATAACATGTTTCATAGTCAGTGAGGCCTCGACTAATGTAGTATATAACATAATCTCTTCCCATATCATCTTGTTAGGAAAGCATTTCCCCACCTAAAATAGGTGTGGAATTAGTATATAGAATCAAAGGTTTATTGTTGGAAGAATAAAGAAGTGTAGATGGATAAATAAATGTTTCTTTCATGTTATCAAAGGATTTTTGACATGGATCCATCCATTTTAAAGTCATACTTTTATTGAGAATGGAATTGATGGAGTGAATTTGATATGCCATTTCAAGGATGAATCATCTAATTATCCCAAGTTTGCCTAAATAAGTATGAATGTTAGGAATAGATTGAGGAATAGGCATGTTTATGATTTTACTAATTTTGGTAGGATCAACATCAATGCCATAAAGAGAGACTAAGAATCCTAACAATTTATCAGATGTGACTCCAAAGACACATTTGTAAGGATTAAGTCTAAGTTTATATTTAAGGATATGATCAAAGATGATAGAAAAATTAGAAAGATGATTATTATGATGCTTGGATTTATAAATAAGATCATCCACATATGTTTCAACAATTTTGTGAATAATATTGTGAAATATGTGAGTCATTGCACATTGGTAAGTGGATCTAACATTCTTGAGACTGAAGGGCATTTTGACATAGTAATAGGTTCTCCATTCCATGTTAAAAGTAGTCTTATGTTGGTCTTTGGCAGTGATATGAATCTGATTGTATCTTGAAAAATCATCCATAAGAGATAAAATTTCATAAAAATCCATGGAATTGACAATGACATCAATTGAAGGTAAGGTAATGTTGTCTTTAGGACAAGCAAGATTAAGATTATGTAAATCAATACAAATGTAAATAACCATAGTGACTTTATTTCAAATGGGGACAATGTTGGAAACCCATTCAGAATAATCCATTGGTTTAATAAATTTATCATTGAGTAATTTTATGATTTCCTTATGACATAAGGTTGAAATTTGTGGCAAAAAATTTCATTATTTTTGATGCATAGGCTTAGCATCAAAATAGTTAATGATGTTATGCACCATAATACTAGGGTTAATGTCAGGAATGTCCTTATAGGACCAACTGAAAGCTTCATGGTATTTGTCAAAGAATAAGCTAAAATTATCATTTTATATAGGTGAAATATCTCAAGAAACTTTAATCTATTAAGGTTCAATAAGCATGGCATTACCATCTTGAAAGTGATATGGTGCATTAGGCAAAGCCAAAATTGGATTTGTTTTACGATCAATGCCAACAGTGAAATTGCTGAAGCAAGGAGTTTTAGTCTTGAAATTTTTGAGTTTATAATACTTCCAAGGAAGTTGAGGTTCCTGAGCATGGAGTAACTCAAGAATAGTTTCATCACTAGGAAAGGTAAGAATAGAACCATAATATTTAACATCTACTTCAAGATCTAAAATATGATTTCCATGGTCATCATATTCAAAATGAACTTGACAGATATTGGTTGCCTTGGCATCAAGCATAATGTTAGGAATAGAAGAAGTATATGGAATATAAGATATGGGTATATTGATAGATTCAATGATAAAAGAAGGATTGGATGGAATGATTAGATCCAAAGGTATAAGAACTTCTAGATGTTTGGAAGGTATAATTTTTTTTGCCACCTAAGGAGTATCAATAAGAGGAGGATTGATGAGAGGTACATGAACCTCAATATCTAAGGTAAGATACACATGAATGGTCTACACATCTTGATTAAAATTATGGATTTGGGTTAAATTTTTCTAATAGTGATGGACATCCAAATCTCTAGATTGGGCTTGGGCTATGATATAGTTATCATCATATGTTGGAGAAATTATACATGCTTGAGAATCAGGGGGACTTTTAGAAGGTGAAATCCCAATATTGATGAATGTAAGAGGAGACATGATTAGAGGATCATGAAATAATTTAACCACTCCAAAATCATTTCAAGTGAAGGCATCTTCTAGTAAATAAGGCTCTTGAGCATTACATAGAGGGGGAAATTTGATATTCTCATAAATAAGATGAATAATATTGTCCCTTGGTAATAGAGAAGGAGGAAGCCATTGAAAAATATATGGAGGTATCTTGATAGTATTGTAAGCATGTCACAATTCATTGGGCTCATCATCATCAAAATCCACAAGAGTAACTTGTAGATTAGGACTCATGTTGATAAACTTTGTTAAAGGAACATTGTTAATCTTAAGATTTGTAGGAATATGATATTGATGTTTTGGATTAGGAAGCTATATATTTGATGGATTGGTATTAGCTTTATTCATGTATCATTTTACATTATGTAAGAATTTAATACATTGACTACTAGAAGAAGCAATGGCTTGCAATCGATGGGTCCATGGACAACCAAGAAGGATATTATAAGATAAAGGAAGATCAAGGACCATGAGCTTGGTTTAAATGGTCTTAAGTCCTATGGTTAATAGAATCTAACTACAACCAAGTGGATTTTGAATAGTCTTATCAAAACCACCACAAGTAAGATGAGTTTTCTTAATATGATCCTTGTTATAACCAAGTTGTTGTATAACCCAAAAGGATGTCACATTAATATCAAAGCATTCATCAACTAATATTTTTTGGATAAGAGTGGTATTAATGGATATTTTAATAAAGAGTGGTGGATCATTGGAATGAGAAATAATTTCATTGTTGATCATGTCCTTTTCAAGAACTTCAATGGAAGGTTTGGAAGAGGGACATGAGGTTTCAATGATATTAACATTAGTAGGTTGATAATCAATAGAAGGTGGTTCTTCATCTATGGAAGATGGATCTTTAATTTTTTAAAGTTATTGCATAAAGAATTTATGATGATAGGATGAAGTGTGAACCAACTCTATAAGAGGAATATTATAAGGCATAGAGTTGAGTTCTTTAAGAATGTTCTAATGAGATTTATAAAACCAACATGATTTTTAGAAGGTAATTTATTTTTGGAAGGTATAGATGTGGTTGGAGGATTAGAAAGAGGAATTTGTTCCTTAGGTGATTCTAAATCAATATTGGTGGTGGTATTATCTTTAAGAAGTTGTTATTCTAAAGATGGCTTTTTAGGCTTGGTAATGGGATCTTTGTGAGCTATTTTATGATGATAATTGACCTAGGTAGTGTTGACATGTTAATATTTTTTATAATATTGATCATAATCAACATCAATGGTACAAACACCCTTGACATTTACTTGATTATTGGTAGAATATTTTTGGTTATTAGAGGAAGAAGCTTTGAAAGTTTGTCATTTTTGGGAAGCAACAACATATTATTGATGATGAAGATTGGTCATAGCTTTGTGATTGAATGGATAACCAAACATATAAGAGACAAAAAATTACTGAGAGCTCTACAAGATTCATGAGAATGCCCAATTTTACAATGGAACCAACAAAATAGATTAGGGTCATACCACTTAGGAGAAGCATTGGGATAGATGAAAGGTTTTGAGAGTGGTAAAAATTGTTTCATTTATTGAACTAAAAGAGGTGTATGAGAAGGTGAAGGAATATCAATTTTGGAAACTCCTTGTTTGGTTTGTGAAGCATTAGTGATATCATTAGATGTTTGTAAATATCCTCTAAGAAATTTCAGATTAGTTTTTAATTGCTTCATAATAAAGTCTTGATTCTTAGCTTGATCAAGAGCTTCATTAAGTGTTTAAGGAGCAAAAATTTGAACTCTATATTAGAGAGTAGGAGTTTAATCTATGATAAAGAATTTGAGTAAGTTATCATCATTCATGTTATGATCAGATTTATGAGCTAAATATTTCCATCTTTTAATAAATTCATGAGCTAAATTAGTTGGGGATTTATTAGTATTGATAAAATGGCTAAGACATTCCTTAGGAAGATCAATGTGTTGAAACTTTTTAACTAAAGGAATAACCAAATCTTCAATTTTCCAAATGGAATGTTGGGGTAGTTGGTTATACCATTCTAATACATCACTAGTAAAAGTTTTGACTAGGAGTTTAATAGGGGTGAATGTATTAGTTTGGATCCACTCTTTATAAAGCTTATCAAAGGCTTTAAGAAATGAGGTAGGGTCCTTAGTCCCATCATATTTGATAGTTAGAGATATGTTACCAATACCAATGGGATAATAAAGGGAGCTAAATGCTCTTTTTGAATGGTTTGAATCATCTTGTTATTCATTATGGGTTGATGAATAGAATTACTTGAGGCATCCCTAAGAGGTGGAGGAATATAATTAGGAGTAGCCTGAGGATGAATAGTTGGAGGTTGATTAGCCACATTGATTAAGTGTTATTGAAGTTGCATCATTTGGTTGTTGTTAGAATTTTGCATAATGTTCATTTGTTGAATAACTTGGACTAAAATTTGGGTTTTATCAGGAGGTGGGTTGGTGTTTGTAGGAGCACTACCCATATTTGTATTAGGGAGAGAATTTATAGAATAAGGATAGGTGGGATTGTTATGTAAGCTTGTATCAATCACTCCCACATTAGTTTAAGTATTTTGAGAATTTTTTTGGTAAGTATAGAAAGGATTAGATCCATCAACTTCATCTTGATTTGTTATTTGCACCATATTATAATTCATAGATGGAGGAGAAAAGGTGCCCCAAGAGTGATGGTGTTCTTAGAGGAAAAGAGAGGAAGAAATGAACATCCCATATAGTACCTAAATGGATTAAAGCTATCCAAGAAGATTCTGATAGAATATTTCATTCTAACTGAAGAGAGATGAATAGAATGAAAAATTGGAAGGACAAGGAATTAGATTGACAAACAAGGAAAGTAAAAGATAGTATAGGGTTGACTAGGTCAATCTAGTATAAAAAATAGGGCCTATAAATAATACAGGGTTGATTGGGTTGATTTAGTATAGTAAATAGAGGCAAAATAAGATATAGACTATATAGGGTTGATTGGGTTGATCTAGTATAGTGAATAAGGGTTAAAAAAGATACAGGGTCAATTGGGTTGCTTTAGTACAAAAAATAGGGAAAAAGAGAAAGATGATAACAAGTTATGAATTAAAACAAGACAATTTTTGTAGCTAATATAGGAAAGTAAGAGCTAAAAGGAAACAAATAATTAATTGGATTAATGTTGGCCAATCCAATTGAGGCACACAAAATAAAACCTTGTACTAACACTAGTTAATATAAGTTTTTTCACAAACAATTGAACAAAGAGTAAGTAAACAACTTGAAAAGTAAAGCTAACTATTTGGTCAACCTAATTTTCAATTAGATTATTAAGAATGCTTTCAAATGTGATTGGAAGTTGGTTATAATCAAGGTACTAGATAGAAATCTAAGGATGGTTTCAGGTAGTTTGGGATAAAAGGGATTATAGTGGTAATGATATAGTCTTGGTAGTGGTGCCTATTCCCTCACTTCACACACCACAATGATAAGGGTATCAGGTGCTTATCTAAAATATGCCATTAATCATGATTTATACTTGACCAGAGCATCAATTCAACTTCACCCTTGGTGATGAAATACAAGTAGGTTGGGCTAGGGTAGATAAAATGTTAAAGTGCTTAGTTATGTTATGTAATTTGGCTATGTGTACATAAAATAAAAATAGTGAAACTAAGTGATTAATTGGAAATCCCCTAATTAGACTATGTGAACTATTTTAAGCATGTAAACAACAAGAAAAAAAATGTGTGAACTAATTATTAAAAGATATGTTGTTAATTCCAATTTGAAACAAGGTATAGTGTTGACACTATATTCAAAAAATATATAATAGGGTTAATAGTGTCAAACCTTTATTATAGAAGTAAAGTCTGAGAATGTACTAGGTCGACAGTGTCAACCTAGTTATTTTAGATAGCACACAAAACATAGAACTGGGTCGGTAGTGTCAATCTAATTGACTATGTAAGGGTAGTTTTAAAGACTACAAATTATGAAAATAAAGACAAAAAAGAGAGAAATAGATAAGTAGAAAAGAATCTTGGTGGATTAGAGATGTAATGAAGAATATTAATGATGAAGAACCTTGAAGTGTGCTTCAAAAACCTATAAACTAGGTCGACAAGATCAATCAAGCTATATAAGAACCTAATAAAAAAAGTGTTAAAACTATAAGGGGTCACTGGATTGACCTAGTAGGTTAATCTAGATGTTTGAAAAGTTGAAAACCTATACTGGGTTGACTAGGTCAATCCAATTATCTGTTCTTGAAACTTATGCATATAGAAAAATATTTAGGATGACAAAATTGATCCAATATGTCAAAATATATGATAAAATTGATGATCTAAATAAACAAAATAAATGAAAGAAAAAGTGAACAAATCCTACAAGAATCAGTTCACATTTGGTTCACTAGATTGTATGTAATAAAAAATGTATCATGTCTATAAATTAATCCTAGATCAGATAATATAGATCATACCTACACTTTTGATTGGGGATATACTTGTTAAGTAGGAGCATGACCAATATGGGGATCTGTTAGACCCAATTAGGGGATCACTTATATCAATTATCACAACACACCATGATAGGAAGGGTTCCAAATCCTACAATCTAACACAATCACACAACAACCCTAATGGAGTCCTAAAGTTTAAAATGTTCACTCTATTCTAATAGAAAGAAAGTAAAATCTAATCTAGTTCACACCAAAGCTTGCGGCACAAAGTGGGGGTTAGAATTAATAAAACAAATATGTATAGGGAACTTCAATTAAAGTAAGTATGAGTAACACCCTAATATATAAACTATGAAAGATAGTATTATTTGATTGAACACTTATGTTACTTTTATCTACTAGAAGAGAGGATAACAAAGTTAAAATATACTTACCGTAAATGTGAATCCATCAAGACTCAATCTCTCCTTTGGCTGAAGAGGAGTTAAAGGATGTTGTTGTGGTTTTTAAAGATCACTAAGAAAGGCCAAAGCATCCAAAACTTATCCACAAGACTAGATTATCTAAATAAGAAACCTAAGCTAAGTTTCCTTAAGTAGAATGGTGTAAGAGAAGATTGTGAAGAAGCGTGATCAAATAATAACTCTTGATTGTACATATTAATCATGACAAAAATCATCTTGTATATGTAGCTGTATCTTACCTTAAATCCTTCTAAGAATGTCAACTATATAAGGTTGACCTAGTCAACCCAATGTGTTTTCAAGGTCAATTTACCAAGTCTAAGTTGGGTTAGTTGAAGGTATAACAAGCTAAAAAAGTAAAGAATACCCCTAAACTGTAATGGGTCGACCTAGTACAACTGATAGTTAAAAATGAGTTTAAGATAAGAAAGGAGGGATGGAAAGAGGAAAAGATTAGAGTAATACTGAAGGAAAGAGAAATAGCTTAGGGAATTGTTTTAGGAGCTGGTTGGATTGGAAATAATGTGGCAAAAAGGGACAATAATCATGTAAAGCACCAAAATTCTACCCACCCTTTTCCTGATGCACCTCTTAGGGCATGCACTTAGAGAGATTGAGTCTCAATGGGTTATTAAAAGATGTAAAGTGTCATTAATCATTAAAAGTTAAAAATATTATGTGTATACATGACTTAGTTAACTATATAAGGGTAGTTTGAAATACTAAAAACTATGAAAAATAGAACTATAATGAATAATATAAATGACAAAGAATGATAAAAAGTAACCTTGGTGGGTTAGAGGATGTAGAGGAAAATAATATTGCTATTGAAGTACCTTGATTTATACTTGAAATTTCTACCAACTATGTTGACTAGGTCAACCTAGCTTTGAAGTTCCCTATTTGCTAAAAACTTTTCAAATGTACTATGTCAATAGGGTCAACCTAGTATGCTTTCTAGAAGTATAGAAATGTAAAGAGTCGATAGGGTTGACCTGGTAGCCTAATCTAGATATTTGAAAATATACAGGGTCAACTAGGTCAACCTAGTAGTCTGAACTAGATGTATAAAAAATTGCACATATATAATGGATTTGTAATGATGCAACTGTGTGTTAAACCTGTACATAAAATTTAGTACTAAATATATAAAAATAAAATGATGAAATGATGAAAAATGTGAAATAAAACTTGAAAGGTTTAGATTCACGTCAGGTTCACCAAAATGTATATAATTAGAAATGTGTCATGTCTATAAATCAATCCTAACTCAGAGAAGATATATCATACTATACACTTCTGATTAGGAACATATTATATAATCGATATCATGACTAATATGGGGATATGCTAGACCTAATTAGGGGATCTATTACCATAATATACTTTGATCAAGAGGGTTCTAAAGCCTCTAGTCAATTGCAATCATGCAATAACCCCAAGGGAGTTTGATTTTTTATATTCACTAAACTAAAAGCAATTAAAATCTAATCTAGTGCTCACCAAAGATTATGGCATAATATGGGGGTTAGTAAACAAAAATAAACATGTATACGAGAACCTCAATTAAACTATGTATGAGCAAGACCCTAATACACAGAACAAGAAGAATAATATTATTTGAAGCCAATACTTATGTTATTTATATCTACTAAAGAGAGGATCAAAGTTAGAGAATACTTACCTGAATGATGAACCCAGCAAGACTCTATCTCTCCCTTGGCCAAAGGAGTTTCACAAAAAAAAATTGTGGTTTGTAAGGATCACTAAGAAAGGCAAAAGCATCCAAGACTTCTCCACAAGACTAGATTCTTTGGGTGGGAACCCTGAGATAAGAATCCTCAAGTATAATGGTGGAAGAGTAGATTGTAAAGAATTGCAAGTGAATAATAAATCTTGATTGATTGTGTAATAATGATAAAATGATCTTACATATATAGATGGATTTAGCCCTAAGACCTTCTAAAGTTTTAGTTGATAGGGTCGACCATGTCAACCTAGTACAATTTTGGACAAGAATTCACTAGGTCATGGGTTAGGTTGGCCAAGAGCTGACCTAGACCGTAAGTGAATTTTACCCAAAACTATATAGGGATGACTTAGTCAACCTAGTATAGAAACTTGATGTTAAAAACTTATATAGAGTCGACAGGGACAACCTAGTATAGTGAATAGTCAAAAGGGGGTCAAGGTTAGGAAAATGGGGATAAAAGGTGGAAAATGACTAGAGAGTATGTAAATAAGGATTAATAACTTAATAAAATGGTTTTATGAGATAGTTGGAGTGGTAATAACTGGCATTAAGGGACAACAATCATATGAATCACCAATGGTCTACCCATCCCTTTTGTGATACAATCCTTAGGGCATAAAACCAAAGAGATTAAGTCTTGATGAGTTCCTACAAGATGTAAAGAATTAGTATTTGGTAAAAGTTAAAAATGTTGTGTATACACTTCACATAACATAAATATTATACTAGCACTAGCCGATACAAGTTTTGAAATATAGCATAAAATTATCAAAGAATAAACAATAAAAATAGAAATGTTAATCTATGTAATCATTCCTAGATGTTTTAAATTATAATTTTATAAATAAATGTGATAGGGAGTTTTATTTGGAAAGGAACTAGAAAATCAATCTAAGGATAGTTTTAGGTAGTTAAGGCTGAAAGGGATCTAGATTGATGATGGTACTAGCTTGGTATTGGGGTATATCCCCTCACTTCACAATCTCTTAATAATAAGGGTGTCAGGTGATTTTCCAATATATACCATCAACCACACATTTATACTTGGCTATAAAATTGAGTTGGCTTCCCCCTTGGTGATGAAATCCAAGTAGGTATACCTTGGGTAGAATTTGTATAATATTTATTTATATTATATGGTTTGAAAGTGTGTGAATAAAATAAAAATAATGTGACTAAATCAATAAATTAAAACTTTGTATTTAGTCTATGTATGTTACTCTAAGCAAGCAAGTAGCAAAATGAAAGATGATTTAATTACTATAAATATGATTTAATTCATTTGATTGAATAGTATAGGTTAAGTTCAATCAACTGAGTATGTAAGTAATATAGAATAAAATCAATTGGGTCAATTATGTTTATTGAAGTAAGGGCAAAAGAAACATAATTGAATGACTCAATTGAGTTTCCTAGGAAAAATGAAACTACATAACTCAATTGATCTAATTGATTGAGTTGACTGTAGATTTATAACTTTATAAACTGAAAACTATGAAAAACATAACTAAAATGGGGGAAACAAATGACCAAGATGGTGAGAATTAACTTGATGATTTTATATATACAAAATTTTCTATTTTTATACTATGTCATCTAGATGAAGATTTTTTTAACTTGATAATAGAGTTGACTAGGTTGATTGAGTCTAAAACCTTGTATGTAAAGAAGTGAACTAAGTTGAGTGGATATATCTAGTTACATGTGGTTGAATATGACCTGCATAAAGAAAAATAGGGTTGATCAGTTCAATTATATATTAAAAATTCACACAAAATCTTATACTGAGTTGATAGATTTGATCTAGTGATGAAAAAATAAAATAAATTATAAATTATAATAAATGAATGTGTGAAAGAAAACTTTCAATGGTTAGTTCATGTCATGTTCACTAGAATGTTTGGCAAAATAAAGTGAAATTGGTCTAAAAATCAATCCTAGCTCAGAGAAGATAAATCATGTTATCCTTTTTACTTGTTGTTACATTGAGACAATCAGGGTTAGGATTGATATGGATATATTAGATCTAAATAGGGGGTATATTACCACACAATATCACTAGAGAGGGTTCCAAATCCTCTAGTCAAGAAATACCACACAATAACCCTAATTTGGTCCTATGGTTTTTAAAAAATTAAATGACAAATTAAATTAAATCTAATCTAGCGCTCACTAAAGCATGTCAAACAAATGGGGATAATAAACATAAAAGTAAACATGTAAATAATAACTCTACTCATTACAATGTAGAGGAAATATTAATGCATGGAGAGAGAAACATTTTCATAAGCTAACACATGCAAATCTATCTACCAATGAAGAGGAGTAAGGGTTAGGAATACTTACCTTTGAAACGAACCTATCAAGCCTAAATCTTTCCGTTATCCAATGGTGATTTTAAATAGGTTTTTATGGTTCATAAGTATAAAAAATATATGTCATCTTTAGGCTACACAACATATCCTATGCGTCCAAATGACTTTTCCCACAAGACAAGATCCTTCTCTCCAAATTAAGTATGAAATACTAATAATTGTGGATAAGCATATGTGTAAATAAATGATTATCTCTATCTCTCTCTAATATAAAGGGAAAAAATGATATTTTTATATATCTAGATATAACCCTAAACCATTCTAAATATTTAGGTAATTATCGATGTATTTCTTTGGGAAATAAAGTAGTTTGGTTCCAAACTAAGGTGGTTGGGATAACTTAGTCCCATAGCATGCTCATTTATAATAATAGATTTAACCCATTATTCTATGCTCTATGGATTACAAAAAGATGTTTTGGGTTAGTTAGGATCTATTTTAGGTAGTGAATTGCTTGGAGGAGTGTGTACACAATGTGTCAAAGCTTAGGGAAACATATAGGAAAGGTTTGTGTTGGTTTTAACTGATGGGATAGGGGATAAAAATCTTAAGAAGAACCAATAGTCTACCCATGCATTTTTTGGTGTACCCTTTAAGTCATGCACTCAGCTAGATTAAATCTCAATGAGTTCTTGTAAGAGAGAAAACATCAATAAATGATAAAGTTTATATTATTTGTATACAAACTCTACCTCTACCTCTACCTCCACCTCCACCTCCACCTCCACCTCCACTTCCACCTCCACCTCTAACTCTACCTCTATCTAGGTGGACATTACCTTGGTTTTCATTATTTTCAACACCATCAAATCATGTTTTAACCATCCTGAGGTAGATCCCAAAAACAAGTTAGGTGTATATAAAAATAAAACATCTTATCCCAAAGTTCCCTAGAGAAGAAACCTTTGTCCTGATAACAAAATGTTACAACCCAATGTTTTTTAACATCAATATTTATTATATATTTATGGTGCATTAATAATATATTAATAATGTACCAACTCACATGATCATGATATGGTCCGTAACTATGTTATGCCAAACACAAATACTTGACTAAGGACAAATTTTTTAAATAATTCCATTAGGAAGCTAATTATCCTTCAAGTATTCAGATTAGGGTGTATCAATGTACTTGTCATACACTCATAAATTCTAGTATGTATATATTATATCATTCTTCTTAATAGGACCTTAAATACCCTTATCCATACATGAGTGCTTGAACTTGACATAAAATAGTTTTCACCTTAGATAATTTAACTAGTTAACCCTTAACATGGTTATTGAATAGAAACTATAAGAAATAAAATAAATGATGTATAAATTATTTTATTATCAACATAAGAATCATGATATTAAGCTTACCATTTCAAAATTTTAATTAAATATAGGGAATAAAAAGAACAATAACTTCATAGTATTTTCAAGAACAATACAATGCTTGATAAGTGAATTCTTACCAAAATAATGAATTATGAATAAGTTATTTTGAAAAATAATGATACATGCTTGAGTCATTTCATGACTTATAACTAGGATCATGACACCCATAGCCTCCTTTCTCATTTTCATGTACATATTTAATAGATTAGTCCAATAGAAATATAAAGTTACACTAATGATCCTTAGCATATACAAACAATATCACATAAGTGATTGTCACGTCAATTTGAATAAGGGTTTATTATTCAAATTAAATATATCTATGTCCAATTAAAGAGATAATGATTAATTTCAATCTTAACCTTATCATAGGTAAAACATAGTATTTATCCACTATATATTTATACCCGCTTGTCATATTGCCATTAACAGATGAAATTGTAGGTTGTACAACTAATAAAATATTCTCAATTGAAACAATGCTAAAGAAACTCAATAAGAAATATTTGTTTCATCAATCATGATTATTAAAAAAAATACATGAGATCACCTTTTAAAGTTACACATATACATGAAATGCTCTCAAGCTTATCCTTAGAAAAGCAACATCTATAAAAATCCCAACGTATAATCTACCTATCTTATAGTTACAAACTTAATCTTCATTTCAAAAAATAATTTAAAACCCACAAAGTCATTTACTTATATGTGCATTACATAAATAATAAAAACTTATATAATCTTTCATAAATTGTACTCAATATTTAAATTTATATTTGGTATTAGATTTCCTTTCAATAAAATAATTAATAGAAAGAATTCCTTATTAATGTTAAGGATAGAATATGAAATCTTCCTGATTATTGTTTTAGTCAAGAGATCATATTGAAAAATTAATACATAAATATCAAAAGATACTTAATAAAGAGGTTAGTTATCAAAAATAATTATGATAACAATACTTCAAATAATAATTTTATCCCTCAATGCTTTATATAAAGAAAGGATCTAATTTAAGACATTCATAAATAATTTGTCATTGTGTAAAGTTCAAATATAACTTAATATAATTAAGACACAATGTACAACTAACCATAATTTTAATGTATGTAAAGATAACTAAGCTCAATAATAACTTCCATTGTTACTTTTCCAAGTCAAAATTTAATCATTTTCCCAAAAAAATAACTAAACTAAATTTTGCTTGTCTAAATAACATGCTACAATCACATCATGATGATTTACATGAAGATATTAGTTTCTAAAATCTAATCCTTGAAAATAATTGAAATTAATTGAACATGAAACATGATTTTATATGGATACAAATAGACTTTAATCAACTTAAGAATATATCATATTAGTAGTAAAAAAACATCTTACTTTGCAATCATGAGCAAATGTCTATGATAACCCATCATTTCAAATCTTCACTTAGATAATTCAAATATAATATCTTAGTAGAAACTTCACTTAACAATTTGTTACAACAACTATAATACTATGATAACATATAAATTAAGTTTTACATCTGAGCAACATTAATATTTTGAAAGATCTAAAGCATTTAACATGTTTTTCTATACATTTAGAATGACTTTGTTCAACTTAAAGGCATACGTTAAATAATAATAACTTAATTCAAATACATAATAAATTAATTAAATATGTTAGCTTTAACACTTTAAATTTATTCCAATAAACCATAAATTGGTCATAATATAAAACCCAATGAAAAAATACATAATGTGTATATATTATGTATACATATAATGATAGGTTAGATACAAGATTACAACTGCAAGTAACTTATGAGATGCATAATCATTGAGGTTTTTAAATCAAAATATAAATTATATATAGAGAAGAACACAACAACCCTTAAAACCCTATGATCCCCACATTAGTATCCCTAAGCCATCCCATCCATCAGTTGGATGTATAGTTTGATATTAGGGATAGAATAGAGTAACATAGTTATCAAAGATTATGATCCACTTAAATAACCACAAAGACTCAAAAAAGAGTGTAAAAATAATACAAAAAAAAAACTAAAAAATAAATCCCATTGAAGATAAATATATCCATAATAAACTTGAATGCCTTTGTTTAACACTTGGAATGAATTTGATTGATCTTTGTGAATTAATAACTAAATGGCTAATTAATTAACCTCAATCTAGATACTATTATACAAGTATCAAGGTTAATGGCATCAAAAGAAAACCATATTTACCTTTATCTTCAACTTCCAACTAGTTATAAATAGACCAAAGGAAAACATAGGTCATTCAAATATCAAAAATGAACTTTGTAGTTCACAAATAAATTCCCAAACTTATTCAAACTGCATGATACACATCTCAATCCAAGGATATACATAAAAACAAAATATGATTTCCTCATAATAACTACTCGACCTAAATTTGACTCCATAAATATAAAAATAAAAACCTCACATATGAACACTAAAACACAACATTTCCATTCAAATAACAAATTTTTCAACACTCAAGCTTCAAATAAACATACATCTAAAACTAACATAAAAGAGTTACTAAAAACTAAGTGCAAAAAGCCTTCATAAAATAATGCAAGCAAAATATATGCAGTCACCATAAATCAACTAAAATCGAGCTTTAACCAACATCTACAAGTTCCAAAAAGACCAAATAATGAAACTGATGATTCATATTTGCCTAAACATGGTAAAAGATAAATCGAGAAACATAAGAATCATATTCCCTTAACAATCATAAATTAACCAATAGTTTTGTAAATACAATATGAATACATAAATATAGATTCAAGTGGCTCAAGAAAACTTGATTCTCCCATCTAGTGTTTTAATTATATCAAGAAATAAACATTAGGATAATGATTCCAAAAAGCTTATGTAATAATTTAAGACCCTAACATGTTCAATCACACTCACACACACACACACACACACACACACACACACACACACACACACACACACACACACACACACACACACACACACACACACACACACACACACACACACACACACACACACACACACACACACACACACACACACACACACACACACACACACACACACACACATTTCAGCCAAAAAATTAGAATGCTTATATATTGAGATAGAGGAATCAAAACATTGCTAAATGTACAATAAAAACCCATTTTAACTTTACATTAACCTATAAATCATATAATAACTAAAAATAGACATTTTATTTAAATCCAAAAAACATTACAATCATACACGTCTACATAACTATCCAACAACATAGTGATGTTTTAAAATGGCTCCATAACAAGCAATGCAATTCCAATAGGAAGTCTAACGACTTCCCATTCCACCTATAGTATAATAGAAACACCTAAAATAGTTTTTAAACATAGTTCCATAAACAACAAAACCATCTTGATATTCAACCACATAATACAATGTAGATATTTATGACCTCATTACTTGTTACACCTATTTTTATTCTCTCTCCCCCCTCTTGTAAAACCCCCTTATATCCCTATGAAGACCACCAATCATTACATTCTCTGCACCAAAGTCTTTGAATGTTTCTCACATAACAGGATACATTTTCCATTAACTCATAAACCAAAGCTAACAACCTTATCTCCTTGGTTCCTCACACAAAAAAAATGTGACAATATGAAACTAGTGTTTGAGTAAAATTAAATCTACAAATATAATAATGGTCCATAAGAAGTCCATGAAGCTACTAGATGGAATGACCTTAGGGATTGGGTCATAATGACCTAATCTCTAATGGGGTTAAAAAAAAGTAATTAAAAAACATAATGATCAATTAGTGATCATCCCATGACCTATTCATGGTCCCTTTTACATGTTAAAATACCCTTAGTCATATAAAATAAAAATGAACACAAAGATAGTCAACCAAAACACTTAAGCAAATGAATAACCCTCCAAAAAAGTAATAACTCAAAACCAATAAATGTAGACATATATCAAGTTAAATATGATAATAATGTGATCAATCCAAGAATGGAGTATGGATAATATAAAAAATATAAACTTGACAAATGCAATTAAGATTACATAATCATATACTTAACATAATATTAATTACTCACAAAGTGAAATAAGAACTAAAAATTCAAGTCAACACAACAAGACTAGCTCATAGCTAGCTAGGCTCATGAAATAATCACATAATCTCATCATTACCCTTGTATCCACTATTGCCAAAGTCCATAACCAACCAAGCCCATTTTTCCATATTCTTGGAGTCACCAAAATAATAAACTAACAACATTTGAATGGGGCATTAATGTCAAATGTAATAAAGTAATTATGAATTAAATTTATTCAATATAATAAATTATGTAAGGACCTAAATTTTAGTACCAATAAAATAATATAAATGTCTAGCTCTCATCATGATCAACATCGCAACATCTCAATATAGATTATAAACAATATCTATGATATTAATTAATAGATTAATTAATAAAAATATTAATGGTAATAAACCATTAACCATGCTAATATCATCAAATTGATAAGTCAAATAGTTTCATATTAAAAAATAAAACATCAGACAATTAGGTCATGACATCTACTTCTGTAGAAGATATAAACAGAGTAGGGTTTTTTTTTGTAATCTATAAGTAACATGAGCATGGGAAACATCATAATAACCATACAAATTAGCATCATTAATGGAAGTATAAAATTAACCAAGATTTACAGTTCCTTTGATATAATGAAGTCTTCATGTTTCTAATTTATAATTATCTAAGTATGGATCCTTCATGAATCTATAAGCAACACATAAATCATATGAAATATATGGGCTTATAATGGTTAAATAATTCAAACTACCAAAAAGCTATCTATAAAGAGTGGGGTTGGCTTTGTCACATGTATTTTTTTTTAATCAAGAATAACACCAATTTAAATAAGAGTAGATGTAGTAATATAGTCAAGAATATTAGACTTAACAATAGTATTATTGCATACTGATATTATGATACAACAATTAAATTTTTATCCTAAAATATAACCATTCCTATGAAATGATGAAGAATGTCTAGATCAGTCATTTCAAACATTTGACTTATTTAATATTTGTATTTAATAATTACACTAAATAGATCATCAATAATAATAATATCATCAACATATAATACAATTAATATCAAATGACCATTTTCAACTTTAACAAAGATATCATTTTCAGAATAACAACTAGAAAAAACTAATTGTTTAAAATTACTAGTGATTTTAGAATACCAAGATTGAAGAGCCTATTTTAAACCATAAAGATATTTATTTAAATTAAAGGCATAATGCTATTTTTTAGAGAGAGTAAAACTTTTAGACTGAGTCATATAAATTTATTATTCTATATCGCCATTTAGGAAGGCACTTTTGACATCCATTTGGTGTATAATCTAACCTTTTTGAGTTGCAAGAGTAAATATAAACATACTCATTTTTGATATAGGCAAAAAGGTTTCAACATAATAAATCCCATGTTTTTTAGTAAATCCAAAAGCAACTAATATTTCTTTAATTTTTTCAATTTTACCAATTGAATTATATTTGATTTTCTAAAGTTACCTACAACTAACAATATTAATTTTAGGTGAAGGTGGGACAAGATCCAAATTCTAATTTATAATTAATTCATTATTCTTAGCTTCTAAAATAAATTTCCATATATAATCTTGAATAACTTCCTAAAAATATTGAGGTCACATTCATACCTAGTCATTAAATCATGATAAGAATGCCGAATCCTAGTTAATTTATTAAGATTATCAAGATTAAATTTTTGAACCATACATTAAACCCATTTAGGTATTTTACAATGAATAGGAAATTCATAAGGCTCCTTAGACTCTAATTTATCCAAAATTGGATCAAATTCCTCTAGGAAATCTATTTCTTCATAAGGAATTATAGGAGAGATAAATTTATCAAATGAAGAACATTGTGGGGGTTCTATAGAGGGCTTGGGCTCACAAAAATAAATTTCAAGAAAAAAACATTCATTTTCTCAATTATTTATCTCTTATATGGATAATATACTCTTAATCCTTTAGTTTTACATCCATAACCTACAAAGATTCATGAATAGGAGGTAGGATCAAGTTTCTTTGTTTTTTATTTAGGAACAAAGATAAAAACAAGACTACCAAAGATTCTAAGATGAACCACACTTGATTTAGTTTTACTCCAAATTTATAAAGGAGTATAAAGATGAAAGGATTTATTAGGATCTCTATTTAGAATATGCATTATAGTATTCATGGATTTGGCCCATAAGAACTTAGGAACATTTGTATAATACAACATTATTCAATTCATTTCAATAATGGTGCAATTTTACTTTTAACAATACTATTTTCTATGGAGAATTTTTTTAATTTATTTGAATACCACAACTAATGCAAAAATAATGAAATTATTTAATAATATACTCACCACCATTATCGGATCTTAATATTTTAATATAAAAAATATAATCATTTTCAATAATAGCTTTAAATTTAGATAATACTTACATATTTCTTCTTTATAAAATATGACCAAATCATTCTAGTATGATCATATATTAAAGTAAAAACATATAAATAACCATTAATACAACTTCAAAGTGTATTGTAACATCACTATGAATAATTTTTAAATCATGTGATGAATTTACATCATGATTCTTGTGAAAGGGATTAGTATGTTGCTTACCATGTAAGTAGCCTTCACAAGTTTCATGATGAGATGAAATAGAAGGAATACCACAAAAATATCATGAGACTACATAGCATATAAAATTATCAAATTAACATGTCCTAATATTTCATGCCATAATTGAGATTCATTCTTACTTTGAGATGAAATACAGTTTGTAGAACAAGTAGAAAATATATACTGAACATTCTATTGAATACCTTCATTAATTAGATAACTATATTGATTTATAATAGACCATTTATCCGTCAGCAATGTTTCAATGAAATTATCATTAGTAAGTTGAGAATAAGATAACATATATTTTTTAGTAACATATAAAATATATTGTATAACAACATTTACAAATTTTTCTTTTCCTTGCTTAGTGTTTTCTAAAAATGAATTATCTCCTAAATTAATATTTTCACATATATCTCTAGTGCTAGATAAAATATTATACAATAAAATAATATGATGTCATACACCACTATCTGAAATCCATTCATTTTTAGAAGCAAACAAGGTAATATATAAATAAATAACATTAGAATTTTGTTCATGAATATTGTTCTAATTATGGTTTGATTCTTGTAATGACTCTAATTATAACCTTTCTTCCCTTTGTTATTTTTAGAGGTTTTATTATTATCTCTATTTATGTTTTATAATAATATTCCCTTGTATGACCAAATTTACTACATATATTACAATTGTCATTAAACTTAACTTTATGATTATTATTAATAGATTTCTTCTTTCCATTTTTTCCATTAGCAGAATTTAGGTTAAAATTTTAGTTTATATTATTTTCAAAAATAGGTTTGATTGTGATAAGTTCCTGAGCGTCATTCTATTTAGAATCAAAATTAGACACCACTTGCTCTTATTGAATAGGAAGAGTAAAAAGGATAGTGAGGTCAACCATGTCTTACTCTATTTAGTATTTTATATTGAAATAAAATTATGATTTTTTTCACAAATATTTAACTAAAAAATGAAATACAACAACTGATATTGAATTAAGTTACAATTTCATATATCTAAATGAGATTTAATGTTTTTAATTTTTGTAATAAAATTAACAACTTTTCATCACCTTTCATAGCTGTAGTTAGAAAATCAAGAATAAGATTAATTATCTTAGAGAGATGAGTGCCCTCAAGCATAGAATCAATGAGTTTATATGCATCACTGTGAGACTCTTGATTATTGATATGGAGTAAGAAATCATCCTTAACACTCCTCATAATAATTGACATGGATTCCTATGATTTCTATTGAAATAATTGGTATGTTTAGGTGTAACATGTCATCCTAATAGGGGGTTTCCATCCCAAAAAAAATGTTCCATATCTTCAAACCATAAATTCAAATTTTATGAAAATTTTATAGATATTATAGTTGGACCCTATAATCATCTAAAACTAGTATTTGAGTGCTAATATAACTAATTGAGACTATATATTCCTATCTTATCCCTATACCTATCCTAGAGCATATTATCACACTTATCTGACCTTCATGGAGGCCACATGCATCCCTAGTTAGCTCAAACATAGTCCTAGACTCTCATTTCCTAATCTTATCCCTTCATGCCCATTATTATACCAGATGGACATTAGTGCCACATTAAATACACTAGATCTATGTGGTGTTATTGTCCCCAAAATGGATATTATGTTCCTTTACCCTAGCTTTCTCAAATAAATATATTTTAAAAAATAAACCCCTCCTAAGGTTGGCCTAGACATCTTTTATTATCTAAACTAGAAAAATAACACTATAAATACATGAATTTTATACCTCTATCCACTAGATGGAAATTAGATGCAAAATACATATTCAAACATGAAATAATTTGAGAAAAATCTAGGTTATCAATATGTATTATTCCCTACTTCTACATACTACCATCTACATCAACCCTAAGCTCTGATTTTCCAAATTTCAAATCTCAAGCATACTCAAGGCACTCAAGGCCATTATCATACTAGCATTGTTTGCACTTATACCAACACTTAGGTGGGGAAAACTAAATAAAGCTTGATCCATATTGAGAGTATTGGTATGTATGCAACTCTCTTCATAATGGGGTGTTGAATATGTCCATCCTATCCTACTAACAAACACACTTTTCATATCATACCTTACTTGCAAGGAAGATTACGGTTTACATCACAAATAAGTCATTACATGCACAATACAGAGTTTCAAACTTTATGTGCATAGAAATATAACCCAAAAATATAGACACAGGTGAACCTAAAAGTTTGGGATAGTCCTACATAGAGGACACTAATGCCAATATTAAGACACTAGAGCCACATAGTCCAAATATAACACTACTATCCATAAGGGGTTGTGAGATAGGGATCTTGTTGATGACATCACAACCTGATTTTATCTCAATTTATATCAATTAGATCATCCATATCAAGTTTTTTTCTAGATAAGTCTTTATTTACACATATTTATTACTATTTTTAGAAATTTAAAGTTAGTAAAATCTATAACAAATCCATAGTTATTTTATGCATATTATTTCCCTGATTTAGACTACTCATCCCTTTAATCAAATATAGGATTTACATAACTTAAACCTTAAAACGTTAAAACATTTGGTGAACTTGACTTACTTCAAACATTGCTAAAAACACTAACATTAGTTTCTCTTAGGTTTGTATCTTTTTTATGTCTACGCTCAGATGTTAGTTCCAAATTTTTAAATTTGTTTCAATATTTATTTTTTATAATCTTTCTTATATTAAAATTCTTTAAATGTTTAAAATATGCAAAAAATTATTTTCCTGCTTCCTAAACTACAATGGTAGAATTTAACAACTATTTAATGAGAGAGATAATAAATAATTACAAGATTTTGTGTTTAAAAATTTAGACATGTAAGATTACCTCATTAATATTATTCAAGAACTCCAAAAATCAAATAATGTTTGATCTTAAACTCCCCCAGATAATAACATTGCTACACCTATAGTGAGGTCAACTCATCTATCATAACTTACAATTATAATTCAACAAACTTTAGTGACAACTACACCTCTTATGGCTAGTTCCTCCACTCCATATTTATAATCCCTTATTCATGAGGTTCATACTCTATAGGATAAGGTGTTAAATCTTGATAAGGGATACACTTGACATCACATGCCTTGGATTCTAATATTCTCTTACATACACCTTTGATACACCACATATCATTAACTCTTTTACCATCTAGATTCATGGAACCTAAACTTACATTATATGATGGCAAGGGTGACCTATAGCACCATCTTTGAGCCTTTCATGTAGCATGTTTTGGAGGAAGAGGCCTCATTGGTCTTGAAGGTAGAGTTCTTATTTTATAGCTTCAATTTACCCTATTTTATGGCTCAGTTCTCTAGCTTAAATGCCATGGTAAAAGCTTCATCAAAGGTTCTAAAGCTTTGGATACAAAGTATATAATATATATGTTTGGCACAAGCCTGAGTGAAAATTTTTGTTAGCTTGGGTTGAGGCAAGGAAAATGAAATATGATTAATCAATATTCTCCAATGAGTGATGAAGTCAACAATAGATTCATCATTGAATTGCCTAATAGAATAGAGGTCAGTAATAGAGACCTTCTTGGAAATGTTAATGGAAAAGTGATCTAAGAAGACTTATGCTAGTTGGGTAAAGGAAAATATTGAATGCTTGGTAATGGCACTATACCAATAAAGTGATGGGATAGAGAAAGACATGGGGAAGGTTCAGAGGAGAAGGGCATCATTAGAAGCAATCATGTAAAATGTATGCCTAAATTCCTTGAGATGTTGTTGGGGATCTTCCTTGCTTTGAAATTTAGTAAATTTTGGAAGTTCCCACTAAGAAGGATAAGGTCTGATGGGGATAAAAGGCTGGATAGGTTCATTACAAATATTATCATAGGATATGATGTTATGAGTCCCCAAAATGGATGACTCAAGGTTTGTCATCTTGTCCATGAGCATCTTCATTAAGTTAGTTTGAGGTGATGCACCAAAAGCCTTATAAGGTGGATAATGTGGTTGAGGTGGGTGACATATTGGTAATTTTTTGGTGGTTAAGGGGCTACCACATATTAGAATGTGTATGCTATAGGTTGGGTAGGTGGTATATAAGGGTAGGCATATGATAGTGGTTGGGTAGTGTGTAAATTCCCTTATGGATTAGGTATATATCCTAGGTTGGGAGTGACTGGTACCTATTGAGGGATTCCTACATGTTAGGTATGGATGGTAGTTGGTTTGGTGATAAGAGGTAAATTTGTGACCTTCATACTAATGGGGGGTGATGTATAGGGTATAGATGCCACTAATTTTGGTAGTGGCATATTGATTGGTAGGTTGGGGTTGCTAAGGGGAAGGTTGGTAGTAATGGTAGTAGGTGTTTCAATAGTGAGTGGAGTGTAATTGGATAATGGTTGGGTTGATCTTAAGGTGAAGGAGTCATTGGTAGGGGTGGAAGGTATAAGGGAAGCAGTTGGCTGGATAGGTTGGTTTTCAATTGTGGTGTCAAAGGGTTTAGTATATGAAAATGCTTATTAATAAAATAGACTAGAAATGATAAAATTAATAATAAATTAATTAATAATAGTGCTAAGGGGTTGGGGATACTTTATAAAATCTAAAAGGGGTTTGTGAGTGATCAAAAACATAGAAAATCATGTTTGGTTGGGGGTAGGTGGGTGAAAATAACTTACTAGTTTTCACTACCATAGTGACCATCAGTGATTAAGGTGACCATCGGTAGTTAAGGTGACTGTCAGTGGTCAAGTTGACCATCAGTGGTTAAGCAGGCCTTTAGTGATTGATTCAACCATTGATGGTTACTATGTAAGTTTTGGGTTAGTGAATTTCTAAATAATAAGATCTTATAGATGGATTCTAGGAGATAGGTAAGGGCTAGGCTGATTGTGAAATGGAAATAAAGTAAGTGAATATTGAGAAATAAGTACTTGGCTTACCATAAGTTGATTTGGTGAGTGGTTAAAGAAGTTATCCTATTGGTTGAATCTAGCATGATTTGGATAGAGTAACAGTACTCGAGAACTTGGTTGAGAAGTGATGGTAAGTCAATTCTCAATGAGATTACTAATGATGCTTGATAACACTGATGACACTAACTAACCTACAAAAGAAAAATATTGAATCCCTAAGCTCCTAATAATTATTTTAAATTAATTTGACCTCTTATTCCTCTCTCTTATAGCCACAAGCAAGAGGTGGAAGTGAAGGTGCAACTAGGCCACCTAAATATAATACATCCAGGCAAAGGCTCACAACAAGATTTAGATGAGTTATATTTAGAAGAAGTTAGTAAAACTTGCATGATTTTGATTAAGAGGTATATCTTAAACATCACTGATTAGGTGTCCCTAGGTTTGACCATCAATGGTCACCCTAACTATCGATCATCAAGCTTTAGAGAAAAAGGGTCATAAATGTCAGGTTGAGATAGTTTGGTGAAATTGGTTACAGATGGGTTTGGTGAGGATAAATTAGTGTAGGTTTGTCCCAAGAGGGTCCAAGGGGATTTTCAACATTTAAAATCCTAGGTGTGTAGATTTTTAGTGTCTACATTTTGCCCCTTTTTGTTATGTCACTTGTGTGAATGAGCTACAAAACAAATATGGAGTATGCTTCAAGGTATAGTTACCCCAAGAGTAGGAGGAGGTGTTTCCCCTCAAATTGAGAGTCTATGATTTAACACTAAAATTAGGTCATGATTTAATAAATGGTAGATGGTAATGGGTGAATGATAGGTTAGGCACTTGAGATGCAAAATTATGTATAAATTGTAATAAAAAGGTGTGATAACCAAGATTGTACATAGATTAAGCTGCTAATGTTGGTAAAAATAAGTGTTGGTGCTAAGAAGGGAAATTGACAAGTGAACTGCATGACTACCTATAGGAATGGTGGCTGGGAACACTTATAAATGCAACTCTCCTAAGTGATTTATGTGGTTCTAGTAGGTATCCAAGGTAAAAAGTGCTCTTGATGGAAAAAATAGGTCAAGTGTCATAGGTATCTGAGGTAAGAAGTGCTCCCAGTGAGACACAAGCTAGTTAGTATGCACAAGGTGGTGCAAAATTAAAAAAGGGTCAACATGGAAATATTGTCATTATGGTCAAAGGACTAATCATTAGAGTTTCAAAAAATGATGTGCTAGATGGGTCAAAATAGACCCATAACAAGTTGATGAGGTGGTCAGGTTAGTGGGAGAAGGGCATCTCCAAAAGTGGGCAAGACCTAGTTTAGGTGTGCATAAAAATTGTAGTTTGAGGTAAAAAGTAGAAATTGGGGCCTCTTGATCATCAACAGTTAGGGTCCCTAAAAGGTGACTATTGATGTTCACCCTAATTGTGAATAGTTAGGGGAAACCCTAAAAGTCCACTAGGTAAAATGTAAAAACAAAAAATTACTTTTACCATTTGTAATTGTGTGCTTAGTTGACTTGGCTCTGGTGATTTCGATGCTTGTGGACAGTGTGTTTCTTAAGTTGGTGATTGATTATTGGTGGAAGTCATCTTGGTTAATTTGATGGGCTTGAGATGTAAGGAGAACATGGGCATGGTCAGGCAGCTATTCATGATATTTAACCATAGTAGAGGTCAAGGAATGAGGTAGGTGATGTATTTCATTTGGTAGTGAGTTGTGTTTTATGTAATTGAATTGGGTTGGGGAGGTCAAGATTTGTGTTACAAATGTTATTTATGGGAATTAATTACATAGGTAGGTTTTTGGGGTTTATGAACAAAATTTTAGGTAAAGTCAAAATTTAAGAGGTGGGGGAAGTGATTTGGGTTGGGTAGGTAGTAGGATAGGTGTTTAGTTAGGTTTTTTGTATGTTTTGAGTGTTGTTTTTGGTGGTTAGGGTTTGGGTATTTTGACTATGGAATACCCATAGTGACCATCAATAATAGAGTCTGACCATTGATAATTAACACCTTAAAAAATAGGGGTATATGACCATTGATGGTCAGCATGACCATCGATGGTTGGGTAGGGTAGGTAAATTTGGATGGTGATGATATAGGGTTAAGGGGTAGGTTAATGGTTTAGAGGTGTTTTAAAAAGTTTTGTGTTGATAGGCCAATCTCAATTGCTAGGGGGAAATGTAGCTAGGATGAGATAGATAGGTAGGAGTGATAGAGGAATAGGTCAGGTGTCAAATAGCTAGGGTAGACAAGACTAGTCTCAATAACTGAGCCAAGTGGTTGATATGAAGTAGGCAAGGGATTAGATTCAATTTCATGATCATGTGCCACTCTTATTTATTTAGATTCATGAGGGGATGACTATAGAGGACTGGGTTCATATAAAATAGGTAGGGTTGGGGGCTATAAGGCACTACTAACATGTGTCTTGAGATGCATCAATGGTCATATCACTCATTGAGAGATGGGATCCTACTATGAATACCTTCCTTCTATTAGCTAGGGAGATTACCATTCTCCCTAAGGATGTACATCAGATTACCTGAATCCCACTACTTGGTGAGGTGATATATTAGATCAAACAAGAGGAGTAGGAGGATTTTATTAAGTATTTATATGGGGATGAAAGCAACCAGGTCTAATGGCATGCTAGCGGATTTAGTTACTTAGCATTATATGAGAGACCTCCATATGAGAGGATACTCATGATGATGCTCAGGATTAAAAGGACATGCTTTGGGCTCTCAAATTCAAGTAGAGGGAGGTTTCCTTATGTGTTACTAAGGGTATTTGTGGAGTTACTACTTAGTAGGATGGTGTTTGATTGGGTCTTAATTTTGCTTGTATAGATCTATAGGGAGCTATGGGGGTTTAGGCACCATAGGAGATATAACATTAGTGTCAAACTAGTTCTTCATTATTGGGCCTATACACATATCCAAGTTCTAAGAACATTAGGATTGTTTTGGGTGTGTTACACATAGATTGAGTTCCCTATTGGGTTTATGCGATAAAGGGATGATTTGGTTGCATCAAACATAGGTGGGGGTGTGCATGATGTTGAGTGGTTTAGGGGTGCACTAGGTACATTAGTGGATGGAGACATCACTTGGAAGCCATATATTCAATTTTTGATATGGCTAGGGTATAAGAGGTAGACCCTCACCCTTCAAACCTATAAATGGGTTTTTAGTAGGTAAGAGGGTGAGGTGGAGCTAATACCATTTGATATGGTACATTGATAGTCTGGCTTCATCTAGGGTGTCTCAAGTCCATTTCCCTAGTATAGGAGGGAGGATTTAGAGGTTCAATTGTCAGTACCCAAACCTAATCTAATAGTTTGGGATGGTGGTTATGAGGATATTCCTATTAGGGCTCTTGTAGATGATGTTAGATATGCAGATGGATACATGGCTTAGTACCTACCCATATATAACATTGTAGATATTGGTGGGGATGATAGAGGTGTGAGGCCTATGTCTGTAGATCCCATGGGCCATGATGGAAAGGTAAGGGAGACATTGGTTGTAGTGAAAGTATAGGTATATGCTTTATAGGGATATGTGTCCATGTTACAAGGTCAGATGGCCATATTGTAGGGTCTGCTTACCACTATTATAGGTGAGAGGGATTGGGTACATGCATCCCTTAGGGTAGTCATGTAGAAGAGGGACCTACTGAGGTAGAGGGAAGGAGCAACTAAAGCAGTAGTAGGAGGGCCACCAAACATAGTGCCATGGGCACACTATTTAGTTCCTATGGAGGAACTTAGATATTATCAGGTGATGGTACTAAATTAGTTTCCACAAGCAATGTAGTATGGAAAACATAGAGCTAGTTTGGCCAGTGGCTTATCAATAAGTAATCCAAGATAGTGGGATTCTACATTCAGTCAAGTAGGGGTCTTAGGGGGACCATCACTAGGTATAGGTGTAGGTATAGGAGGGGCCAGTAGTAGTGGCACATGACTAGGTGTAGGTATAAGTGGAGCTAGTGATAATGGTGCATGACCAAGTATAGGTATAGGTGGGGCTAGTAATAGTGGTGCCCCATGACAATGTCCACACATGTTATGATAGATGTATACCATTTTGATACTAGCTTCTATGTCGATGAAGTGAGATATATATTTTTTGAGAGAGAATTTCTTATATTGTTATATGTATTATTTATGATGCATGTTTATAGTTCATGATGCTCATGTTTATGGTTTATGACCTGTGGCTTTTTGGCTATGCTTTATGAGATGTTTGACTTAGTTGTTTAGGCATGTGGTGCTAGAAAAATAGCTATTATGTTTTGATTTTATCCATGGATATGATAGGATGTGTTATTGATGGATGCATATCATATGATAATGTAATGGCTTTGTTTATAGTTTCGTGATGCATTGTGAATGAATTGACATTATAAGATGAATTATGGAATGTCATGGTAAATGGATGGATTTTCAGATGACATATGATATGGTTCATGATGTCTTGTGTATTGATTTTGTTTTCTAATTATAATGATGAATGGTATAATTAAGGTTGTTCATGATGTGATATATTCTCAAATAGTGTTTTAATGGTAGATTGGATAGGGCGATGATTTTTGTTACACTTTTGATTTGTTATTTGGTGTTTATGCTCATGGGGATAAAATATGAATATTGTTGAAGATGAAAATACATAAAGTATGTGGATGACACAATAAATGTTCTAGCAGTTGATAAGAATCATGCGAGGTGCGTCTACATGAACCAATAGAGGATAAGAAAAGAAACATGATGCCTTTTCATTGGTAAAGACCAAAATGAAACCTAAAGTTGGATTGGATTAATGAAAATAAGCCTTTCAAATGTTTTTCATTAGCATGCTGAGGTTGATAAATAGGTATCTTGATCACATTGTATCAAGTAAGCTCATAGTCTCATGCATATGATATATGAAGGGCATATGGGTGAAACTGGAACCTTCTATGAGACTAGAATGTTGCTTCTATAGGCTTCCAAGAGAATAGTATAAGCAAGTCTATGTTCATATATAAAGTGTAGACTGGTTGATGTAGGAAATCTACTTGGGAGAGATGATTGTGGCTTTCCAAGATTAGTGATTTTGTGAGAGCCAATTACAGTTTTCTCATTACTTTTGCTATTGCTTAGGGGGTCTTTTTATATTTTTATTTTGCTTTAGGATTAGGTAAGTTGATCAATGTGGGAATCTTTAAATAAATTTATAGATTTGAAAGATGATTTACTGAACCATCCTTCAAGGGAGTGGTCTAAGTTTATGTGCTTAGTTTAAATTCTTTTGATAGTTGTCTTGTAAGGGAGTAGTCCACTGTACATTTTGCAATTTTGAATAAGGTTCTCAACAACTATCCTTTAGGGGAGTAGTCTATGAATGCTAAGAATGACATGTAATTTGTTTTTGACTTTTTTTTATTATTATTACTTTTACTTGACATAGACTTTTTTATACATGCTCAAGGGATTACCTTTATGAAGGCAAGATTGATGCTCATACGAAGGTTTAGTAGGTAAAAAGAGGTTTAGGTAAAAATGACCATGGAAACTAATCTCAAAGAGATGGGAAGTACCATGGCAATCATGCCATGGGTAGAGTCATGGTACCCCTATTTCAATATTAGGCTATGACTATGATAGATAATCACATGATTTAGTTGTAGTCAATTTCCCCTAAAAAAAGGGAAATGCATGTGGTTGTAGGGGATGAGATTAAGTTAAACCAATCATGATTGTGACCCCTATTTAACAATAGAATGGATTTAGGTGTGAAGCATTGTAAGTCTTAGGTTCTAGTTTGCCTTTGAGAGAGGATAAATGATAAGCTCCTGATCGATACTTATGGGTTATGTGTAGGGTCTAAGCCAATTGAAAGCAAATTTTCCCATTTTGATTTTCCTTGAGAAAAAGATCTCTAATATTGAATTATTGGACTTTCAAGTGTTTTTATAGGCATGTTTGATTCATTCTTGATAGACATGGAGATGGGAAAGAGCGGCTAAATGACACTCATCAAGTAGCTCAAGTTAAGCTAAATTTTCTTGATGGTAATCATCTTTCAAAATAAGGTCATGCAAAGATATGTGATAAGTGGGTATTTAGACTTTAAGATGAAATAAAAGCCTAGCTCCAAATATTAGAAAAAAGGTGTAGTAACTATAAGGGTTTAGATGTTATTACAATATGCCCATAAGGTGAAAGGGATGTACAAGTGCCAATCCTAACTTGAGGCATTAACCATTTTGGTAAGCATGTTTTAAGGGTTTTGTTAGAGGTCTCTACTTATCCATTTTATTTTGGGTGATAAGGTGATGAGAATCTTAGTTTAATTCCAAATACATCACAAAGACCTTAAACTTGTTCATTTTTTAAGGATTTGTCATTGTTGGTGATGATCTTATGGGGAGCACCAAAGTGGAAAATGATGTGATGGGTGATAAATTCGACAATATTTTAAGGAATATTTTAGATAATCTAGACTTATGTCCCTAAATTGGATAGGAGATAATTTTTTAAAAATTAATTTTTTGGGTTCTATGCAAGTTACACATGAAGGGTATCATAATAATTTAGATATATTCCCCATTTATTAGATTGGATAGAATTTAAAATTATAAAATATTGAATAATTTAGGTGTGTTATTGATATTTATTTTTCAATTAGACTATAGATAAGTCCAAATTATTTGAAATAGTCCCTTTTTAAGCTTTTATCAAGATAACAAGAATAGCATCCACCCATTTGGTGAAATATTTAGTCACGGTGATGATAGAGTGATGTCACCATGAAGAGTGGGGGTTAATTTTACTGAAAAGGTCTAGACTCCATTATGAAATGGGCCATAAATAGATGGAGACACGAAGACTATGGCTAGGCACATGATTAAATTATCATGTTGTTGACATTTGATACACTTTTTCACATAATCAAAATAGTCTTGGTTAAGAGTAGGCCACTAATATCCTAGGCAGAAGATGCACTTAGCCATAGCAAGGCCACTAAAATAGCCCCCATAGATACCATCATATATCTCTTTGATAACGTGAGAGTCTTCTAGACCATAGAGGCAAAAAAATATGAGGCCATTAAATCCATACTTGTAAATAATTCCTCTCATAATGGTATCATGGGAGGTGCTCCAAATAAATGCTCGACAGGCATTCCTAGAGAGGCCAGAGGGAACTATACCTAGGTTAAGGTAGTTAAAGTTTTGTTGATAGCAAAGGTTAGGCTAGATATCTTCCACACTAAAAATGGTTGGATTATCTAACTTGATGTAGGAAGGTTTGGTGATGTGATGGAAAATGACTAATAGCTTATAGTTTGAGGGTGATGATGGGATATAGGAAGTAAGAGAAGCCATGGTGTTGGTAAACTTATTGGTAGATCATGGGGTGGTTTGAATGTGATAGTGTTCAAATAATGTCAAGAGTTCTATGACTAACCATCTATATAGTTGAAAAATATCATTCTTACACTGGTAGATGTCATTTACCTGATTGACTATAAGTTGGGAATCACCAAAAATATTAATTTTACTAACATTTGAAACCACTAAAAAACATGGTTACATGATTGGTAAAATCCACTTGAGATAGGCTTGTTATAGACTCATTTGGAAATTCAAGAGGAGGAGGTTGGGTGTTTACTAGGGGTACATCAATAAATTAGTCAGTAATGAATTACCCCTTAATTGACTTTTTCTAGAATAACTCAAGGTTAAACTTAGCTAAAAGTATGATCCACTTAGCCATACACTAGTTTTGGTATGGTTTAGAGTGTATGTACTTCAGTGGGTTAGTATTGGTTATGACAAAAAATTTGTGGTTAAGAATGTAGTGGTAAAGTTTGGTAGCCACAAATACTAGGTCCAAGCAAAGTTTCTTGGTGTGTGTGTACTTAGTCTCATACTCAACAAGTGTATAGTTGATATAATATATGGCTTGCTCTTTGTGTTGTTTCCCCTGATGGGCAAGCATTACCCCTAGGGAATGGTTAGTGATAGAGATATAAAGGTAGAAAGGTTGGTCATCCTTATGAGGTGTGAGGATAGGTAGAGATAAAAGGTAACCATTCTACCTTTTGACAATCAACATTCCATTTGAAAGAGATATCCTTTTTCAAGAGGTGGTGGAAGGGTTGACATTGATCTGAGATCTGAGAGATGAAGTGGCAAATTGATTGGAACTTCCCCTACAAAATTTGGATTTGCTTTAGATTAGTTGGGGGAAGCATATCGAGGATGGTTTTAATTTTGTCTGGATCAATGTTGATTCCCTAAAGGGAAATGATGAATACAAGGATTTTACCCGATAAGACCCCAAAAATACATTTCTTGGGATTATGGAAGACATGGTAATGGATAAGTCTCTCAAAGATAATCTTGATAATGGATAAGTGATCTTTGTGAATTTTGGATTCCCTAAGGAGGTTATCCATGTAGTCCTTAACAATTGTGAAGATAAGGTCATGAAAAATGTAGGTCATAGCACATTGGTAGGTTACACTAGCTTTCTTAAGACCAAAGGGCATGACTCTATAACACAAAGTCCCACATGGGGTGATAAAGGTAGTTTTGTGCTAGTATTTAGGGGAAATAAAAATATGATTATAACTCAAGAATCCATCCATGAGAGATAGCATCTTATGGCTTGCTGTAAGATCAACAAGTTGGTCAATGCTAGATAGAGGAAAGTCATCCTTTAGGCATGCGAGGTTGAGGTCATAAAAGTCCACATACATACATAATCCCCCTATGGATTTAGTGATAGGCATGATATTCTAAAACCCATTAGGGATAATAAATGGGTTGAATGAAGTTGATAGAAAAGAGGCATTGAAGTTTTTTCTTAACAAGAAGGGATATGCAAGGATGCATTCAGTGAAGTTTCTATCTAATGGGTTTGGCTTCAAAATTAGTTACAATGTTATGGGTGGTAATGGCTATGTCAATACTAGGGATATCAGCATATGACCAAGAAAATGTAATACTTTAGTCTTGGATAAATGTAGAGAAGTCCTAAAATCATTTAGAATTTAGGGATTGGCTTAGCTTGACAATGTGGGGGTTATCCAAAGTGCCCAAGTTGATATCCATGGTGGATTCATTTAACATGGTTGAGGTTTCTAGAGGTAGGGATTTATAGATGGAGGAATCAGGTGCACTAAGATAGGTGAGAATATTATCATCATCTTGACACTGGATAGTGTTAATGGTAGGAGAGTTTTCTCCCACTAGTTAAAGATGGATCAAAGGGATGGATACAGGTGCCCCTTCCTTTTGATAAGTTAGAGGGACAAGGGTATTCATGTTGATGGGGAAAAAAATTATGTGGGATGATATCCTCATCCTCAAACTTAGGTGGAGGGGGTGTTGGTGAGGAATGGGTCTCTTCTTCAATAATAGTAGTGGTGGGTTATTTGGATTTCTTATTATTAGGTAGAATAAAGCCAAGTTTGTGCTTCTCATGAGGCTTTTAGGTCTCAATTAAGATCAATGTGTGTTGTCCATGTTCATATCATCCTAAGATAAATCCATTCCAGGCACACTTATGAGGATATATTATGGAAAAGTCTAGGTTGTCTAAGTAAGAGAAGGTGGATGTGAAGAGGGTGTGGTGGAAATGTTAAGTGGCTTATTAAGTCCTCCATAGATGAAGTTGGTTTGATAGTTGGGAGGTCCCAGAAGAATAATGGTTCTAATTCTAGGATCATAACCTAGTTGATGGTTGATTTTCTTGTATTCCTATGGAGTAAGGAGAGTATCAAGGGTGAGGAGATGGTATTATCCAAGGGTAAGGCATTGGAAGGTAGGTTCCTAGGGATTAGTGGTGGGTATCTAGTCTATGGGAATATAAGAAATAGTAGATGCCTCAATGGAAGGGAAAGTAATAGTTTCACTTTTCATGGGTGAGGGCTTGATGGTGGATGCTTATGGTGATTTTATCAAGGGTAAGAGGACATCATTAGGTCGGTAGGTCATATTGCATGCTACAAAAGTTATTTGGTCGGCTTTTATGGTAATAGCTTGACCTTCATGTTCAAACTTGACATAATGATGGAGGGTGGAAGGTACATAACCCATGACATCGATCCAAGGTCCTAGATGAATGTTCGGGAGCATGCGAGGTCCTAGATGAATGTTGAGGACAATAATTCCCAAGGTAGTGGTCATAGTGTTATTAAAGGATCTAAGGATGGAAAAAGTTTTGGATATGTGTTATCAAATAGTTTGAGTTGGTTATATGCATGGGAGGATATGATGTTGATGTTGTCTCCCCTATCAATCATAACCTATTTGATACAGGTTTGTTGATATGGGTAGTAATAAAGAGAGGGGGATCTAGGTCTTTAAGGTAGATAGAGTGAATTTTTGAGTCCTTGAAAGTAACAAGGGTGGAGATTTGGAGAGCACCTATGAAGACCTCTATAGATTGGTAATCTCTTGGTTTGACCTCAATAGATTTGATAGCCTCTATCATGGACTAATGATGGTGGGGTGAGGTGGAAATGAGCTCGTAGAGGCTCATCTTAGTTGGATTTTGGTGAAGTTATTTAAGAATGACCTTCCTAATGGATTCAAAAGGGTTATCCTCATAGGTGCCTAAGATGGTAATTTTGGGTTTAGCTAAGGATTTATAGGTTTGGATTTGGTTTAGTCTAGGGTGAGAAGGTGGGTATATCCATAGAATGGACACCTTAGCTTTCCCTTTATATTTTTTTTGTGATCATGTGACCATATTAATGGTACGGATAGAGGGGGAAGGTGTGATGGGAGGTTGGGTAGATTATCTATCACTTTGAGGTGAGAGTGGAGGATTAGGAATGTGTTGGAAAATGACTATTGGGTGCATTAGTAGAGGAGTGGATGGAAGTTCATCCAATAAAAGATCATCCTCATCATAAAGCTAATGGATAATGGCTGGAGAGATTTACAATGTTATGTCGTGCCTAGGTGTCCTTTGATAGGAGCAAATTTGATGGTCATTGTATTAAGCTAGCTTTGAACCAAAAGGATCAAAAGGTCTAATAAGAGGTAATGTGAGGTAGGAAGTTTACAATAATCTTTGAATAATGGTCATATAATATTCCTTTAGAGTTGGGAAAGGTCTAGGGACTATGGTTTTAGTTGATAAGATGGGTGTTTCGGTGGTAATGGGTTTGGTGAGAGAGGTCTTAGGTAAGGTAGTGCTTATATTTGATGGTTTTGGTTTGGGTATGTTGGTTACTAGGGTGTTCAAGGTTGATAGTTTGGCTATTGGTAACTCAGGAAAGACTAGTGTATCAGATAGTAGGTGGGCTAGTGTAACCAATAGCGATGGATGACATATGGTAAAAGTATCTTTCCTCCTAAGTAAGGTTGATGGATGAGGGCCCAAGATAAAAGGTAAGGTGGAGGGAGGTATAATCCTAGCCATATTGCCATTTAATGGTTTCACCTCTTTGTTTGGTTTTGTCAAAGGTTTGGGTATAGGTTTAGATGAGATTAAGTCCACTTTCAAAGATGGGTGTACTAAAATTCACATAGGGGTTTGGTTGGTATGGACATTTGAAATGTTGTTATTTTGGTTGACTGAGAAGGTGGGGGCTGGTAAATGTTCTAATCAATTTAAGAGGTGGTGGAAAAATGATAATTGGTTGGTTAAAGGTGTGTTGGAAGGCTCAATTTTTTTAATGTAAGGGAGACATAGTTGTTGCTAGAAGGTGGTTCATTCAATTTTTAATCTAGTGACAAGATCTAATTTTTGAACTAGCTTAAAAAAAGATCTATATACTAGTATCACCCCCTGAGTAGTGGATGAAAAATAAAAATCCATAGTTTGAGGAGGGTGGTTAGTGGCTTAGTAAATTTCCTTGAGTAAGGGATGTAAAGTTAAGATAGGTGGTTCCTACATGAGAGGTATTGGTAAAAGGATTATCCTTTAGGGATAGTTTCCATAGGAGTCGTGGTTTGCTCATTAGTTAAGGGAAATGGTGAATTGGTAATGATTGTTTACTTATATATGCTTGTCAAGGGGGTATTTGGTGATTATAAAGAACCTATGAGTGAAGTTAGGGAGAAAGGAATCTCTTCAGTTTGGGTTTCCAAAGGAGGAGAAGGTGACTCCACCATCTTGGTAGATGAGATAGGGGAAGAGTAGGTGGATTGGATGCTTAACTCTTCATGGATAAGTGTATCAAGAACCATATTGACCATGTGGTCATCAAGGGAACATTAAAACTATGTGTCCTCAATTTTGGTAAGGACATGGTTGGGAAAAGGCTTCCTAAAGATGTCAATGGCTTGATTTTGATGGTAATTAGGTTTATCTAATACTAGTTCTCCCTTATTAATGAGGCTTTGGATAACATTCTTGAAGGTGTTACATCAACTAATTTCATGTCCAATTACTTGATGAAAATCATAGAGGTCATTCTCATTATACTAAGTAGGTGTTGGATGAGAGGAGTCAAATTTTTAGGGAGGTTTGATGGGTGGAAATTGTATAAGGTTAGATTTTAGTAGTTTCTCGAGGATCAAGGCATAATATTCTCCAAGTGGAGTGAATTGCTTTTGGTTGCTTTAGTTTGGGTCCCTTATGTTTTGGTTATAGGTAATGGGAGAATTTTATTGATTGACATTGGGTGGAGGGGTGGTTTTAAGTAAAATTGCATTCACAATTCCTTTGATCTTAGTTCTAGTATTGGTTTAGTTGTCTGGTTTGGAGGAAGGGGTTTCATTAGTCTTAAAGGTAGATTTCTTGTTTCATAGCTTCAATTTACCCTCATATATGGCTCAATTATCTATCTTACATGCCATGGTAAAATCTTCATGAAAGGTTCTAAAGCTTTGGACATGTAGTGTAGAAGATATATGTTTGGAACAAGGTCAAGAAAAAAGTTCTATAAGCTCAATTGAGACAAGGAAAATAAAAGTTGATTAATCAAGCTTCTCTAATGAGTGATGAAGTCGAAAATGGATTTATAATCAAATTTATTGATAGAATAGAGGTTGATAATAAAGACCTTCTTAGAAATTTTAATGTAAAAGTGATCTAAGAAGACTTATGCTAGTTGGGTAAAGGAAAATATTGAATGTTTGATAATGGCACTATATCAGTAAGGACCAAACTAAATAAAGACATGGGGAAGGCTTGGGGGAGAAGGGAATCATCAAAATAAATCATGTAACATGTGTGCATAAATTCCTTGATATGCCACTAGGGATATTTCTTTCTTTGAAATTTAGTAAATTTTGTAAGTTCCCACTAAGAAGGATAAGGTCTGATGGGGACAAAAGGGTGGATAGGTTCATTGAAAATCTAATCATAGGATAAGATGTTATAAGCCTTCAAAATGGATGACTCAAGTTTTTTCATCTTTTTCCATGAGCATATTCATTAAGTCAGTTTGAGATGATGCACCAAAAGGGTTGTAAGGTGGGTACTGTAGCCATTGGTACTGTTATCATATTAAGCTTGATTGGAGGTTATCAATGGCTATATTGATAACCTCCAGTCAAGCTTTTGACCAATTTCCACCCAAAAAACACAATTTGGCCTAAAAACACTAAAATATGATGAAATGATGTGAAACTAACATATTCAAGTGCCATTTTTGGCTAGGGTATCCCTAAATGGGGAAATCAAATTTATGAGCCAACTAACTTTGATCAAATCATTTTGAGTCAAAATTCCAATTTTGCACCTGGGTGCTCTAGATTGCTCTTTCCTATCAAATATCTTATATGAGACATATGCCTATATTATTTGTTGTTAGTAACATCCTAAATGGGATAATGGATCCAATGCATATGAAATCACCTTCTAATTCCAATCTAGTCAAATTTTGGACTAATTAATAACAAGGCATTTTGATTAATTTGAGTAATTTGTGCACAAAGTGATTAATCATGCTTAGGAGATAATTAACCCAAATCAAGGCCTAATCAAAAATTCCATGGAAACTTGTTGAATACTTATTTTTGGAAATGAATATTGAATATATGCATCATCAAGTGACCTCATTTCTTGGGAAGACATCCCTAGGCCATAAATGCCACAAATATCAAGATTCATGCCCTACATGCCTCTTAATTACCCCTTCTTCCAATGTCATGATGAGGATAATTATAGACTTAATTTCAAAAATTTAATTAATCCTCAACCACAAATATCAATCTTAGGATGGACAATTCACTTTGATTCTAGACATTCTCAAAAATCTATAAATAGAGAGGCCATGAACATCATTTCTAAGACTTGAAAATGTAAAGTTATAATGCAATATTGGTTCTAAAAGCTTCATGAAACTAGTGTTACCATGCCAATTTGATTTCAATCCAAGCCACAAGCCAAAGGTTCCAAGGAGAGATGGAGGTAGCCAAGCTTCCATTGATGAGGACTTCATGAGTACAAACTGAGCAAACCACTACAACAAGCATTTTGGAGAATCTAAGGAAGGTAAAAGAGGATTTCTTTTGCATTTTACTTGTGTTTTATTCATGTTTGTTAACTAAGCTCTACCTAGTGTCTAGGGCTAGATATGTTATGATAGTTAGTGTGTTTCTTTTATTTTGTTTTCATTTTGTAACTAACATGATACTAACCATCCTCTCTTGAGTCAAATTCCTAGATCCACAGATACTATGGTTGAGGTTGGGTGACATATTGGTAATTTTTTAGTGGTTGAGGGGTTATCACATATTGGAATGTGGATGTTATAGGCTGGGTAGGTGGTATGTAATGGTAGGTAGATGATAGTCATTGGGTAGTGGGTACATTCCCTTGTGGATTAGGGATATATCCTATGTTGGGCATGATGGGTACCTATTGAGGGATTCATGCAGGTTGGGTATGGACGGTGGTTGGGTTGGTGACAAGAGTTGAGGTAGTGACCTTCATACTAATGGGGGTCAAGTAGAGGGTATATATGCCATTTATTTTGGTATGGAGTATTTATTGGTGGGTTAGGTTGTTAAGTTGAAGGTTGGTAGTGTTGGAAGTAGGTGTTTCAACAATGAGTGGAGTGTAATGGGCTAATAGTTGGGTTGATCATAAGGTGGAGGATTGATTGGTAGGGGTAAAAGGGGTAAGGGTAGCATTTGGTTGGATAGGTTACTTTTTAGCTATGGAATCAAAGGGGTTACTAGATGAATATGCCTGGGTAGTCAAAGGTTGGGTGGTGACCATGGAAATACAAACATCCCCCATAAGGTGGGATGGCATACCATAAGGAGGATCTTGAGGTGGAGTCAAAAATGGGGCATGGTAAGGGGATGTGTTAAGGTAGTGATGAAGGGAAACTAGGTTTTTATCCAAAAAATTGGTGAAGTCCATGTCTCTTTGGGAAAATACTCAAGGAAAAGTAGGGCTTCCCAAAAGATGGGGTGAGTCTTCTGCATCGGAGATAAACTCCATAGATGTAGAAGTAGAAGAGGTTGATTTGAGTGATAGGTTCTACTCTTCTAGGTCTTTGCATTGTTGTTGTGTGAGAACCATACAAGAAGGGGGAAAGAATACAATAAATATGCTCACCACTCAAACAAAAAGAAGACAAAATAAAATGATCAAGGAAATCAACACACAGACTATAAATTATGTTAAGCCTAAAGGTTAGTTTTAATCTCACTTTTGGCATATGCCTTTGTTTCACTTAAATTTTGATATTATCCAAAATAATTTAGTAATAATAAAAATATGGGTTGTGGTAGGAATACCAATCTTTTCTTGTGTGCCTTGGATCAAAAGATTGTGAAGAAATCCTCTTTAGCTTGTTAGGAGCACTTCTAGATAAGAAAGAACTAAATCAAACTTGTTCATTAGATAGATAGTTGGGTGAATTTCCTAGTGATAGATAGATCTCAAAAGTGAGAGATTCTTTGGGGGATATCAATCCTCACACTTTAAATAATTAATTTCACAAAACTAGAAAGAAGGTACTTGAATCAATAATAAAAAAGTACTAAAATTGAACACAAGAATGCTTGTTAATAAAATAGACTAGAAATGATCAAATTAAGATAAACTAATTAATTCTAGTGCTGAGGGGTTGGGGCTACTTCATAAATTTTAAAACGGGTCTATGAGTGATTAAAAACACAAAAAATAAGATTTGGTTGGGGGTAGGTGAGTGAAAATAACTTGCTAGTTTTCAATGCCATAGTGACCATCGATGGTTAAGGTGACCATTGATGGTCAAGCTAACCATCGGTGGTTGAGTTAACCATCAATGGTTACTATGTAAGTTCTAGGTTAGTGAAATTCTAAATAACATGATTTGATAGATATATTTTAAGATATGGGTAGGGGCTAAGCTAATTGTGAAATGGAAATAAAGTATATGAATATTGACAAACAAGTACTTGGCTTACCAAAAGCTGGTTCAATGAGTGATTAAAGTAGTTAGCCTATTGGTGTAATCTAGCTTGATTCTGATAGAGTAATGGTACTCAAGAACTTGGTTTAGAGGTGAAGGTAAGTTGGCCCTCAATGAGATTATTGATGATGCTTGATAATGTTGATGATTTTAATCGACCTACAAAAGAAAATTTCTAAATCCTTAAGCTCTTGATAATTATTATAGATGGATTTGACCTCTAAGGCCTCTCTCTCTTATAATCACAAGCAAGAGATGGAAGTAAACATGCAACTAGGCCACCTAAATATAATACATCCATGCAAAGGCTCACAACAAGATTTAGATGAGTTATATTTAGAAGAAGTCAATGAAACTTGTCCTTTTTTATTAAGAGGTGGATCCTAACCATCGATAGTCAGGTGTTCCTAAGGCTGACCATTGGTAGTTACCTTGATCATTGATGGTTAGGCTCCAAAAAAAAGGGTCATGAAGGTTAGGTTGAGATAGTTTGGTAAAACTAGTTGTGAATGGGTTTGGTGAGGCTAGATTAGTGTAGGTCGGTTTGAAGAGGGTCCTAGGTGGATCTAGGGTGATTTTTGACATTAAGAATCATATGTGTGCATATTTCTAGTGTTTATAGCCTTAGTTTATGAGACTGTGTGATAGATTGTAACTTGTAGATTAGGTACTATAGAAGTATTTTATGGTTGGTTTTAGGTTGTTTAGGTGATTAAAAAAATCTATATTGAAATCAATACATGGCTTAGTATTGGGGCCTACCCCCTCACTTCATAGCCCCATAGCAATAGGGGTGTCAGGTGCTTAGCTAATGTATATTGATATCCAAATTTTATACTCAACCAGAGAGTTGAGTTGGTTCTCCCCTTGGTAATGACCTCTAAGTAGGATTGTTTAGAGATGGTAAAGTGACTACTAGGTGATGAAATCCTAGTTGGGCCTTATCTCAAATTATTTTTATGTTTGATTGATGAAAATGGTTTGGCTAGTGTGTGCAATAAAATTGATGCTATGATAAGATTATTTTGATTTAATTCAAAGTGAACTAATGCTAAAATCAAGAAATAGATTTAGTTGATTTTAATCCCAAAAGAGATTTTAGTTTCAATTATGAGCATAAATAAAGAGAAGAGCATACAAATGCAAAGTAAACATGAGTAGAGACTCTAGGTCCCACTAGGCAGGCCATAATGTTTTACTCAAATTTATCTATTATCTAGAATAAATTATTTTAATTGAAAATATGGGTTATGGCATGAATACCTATTTGTTTGTGTGCACATTGAATCATAAGATTGTGAAGAGCTCCTCTTTGGCTTGGAAGGAAGACTTGCAGATAAGAAAATACTAAAGCAAACTTGTTTGTTAGATAGATAGTTGGGTAGATTGCCTAGCTATATCTATATCTTAGAAGCAAGAGCTTCCTTATGGGTTGTAAATCCACACACTTTAATCAATTAAGTTCACAAAACTAGAAAGAAGGTATTTGCGTCAATAATCAAAAGGTATTGAAATTGAACACAAAAATACTTGTTAAGAAAATAGACTATAAATTATAAAATTAGTGATAAACTAATTAATACTAGTGCTAAGGGGTTGGGGTTGCTTTGAAAAATATGAAAGGGGCCTATGAGTGATTAAAAACATAGAAAATTAGGTTTGGTTAGGGGTAGGTGGGTGAAAATAGCTTGCTAGTTCTCACTACCATAGTGATCATTGACAATTAAGGTGACCATCGGGGTCAAGCTGACTATTGATAGTTGAGTAGGCTATCGGTGATTGAGTCAACTATTGGTAATTACTATGTAAGTTCTTGTTTGGTGAATTTTTGAATAATAGGATTTGATAGATGGGTTTTAGGAGATGGGTAAGGGTTAGGATGATTGCAAATTAGAAATAAAGTATGTGAATACTGATAAACAAGTATTTGTCTTACCAGAAGTTAATTGGGTGAGTGGTTGATGTAGTTAGCCTATTCATGGAATCTAGCTTGATTCTGATAGAGTAATGGTACTCGATAACTTGGTTGAGAGGTGACGGCAAGTTGGCTCTCAATGAGATTGTTAATGATGCTTGATAATGTTGATGATTTTCATTAACCTATAAAAGAAAACTCCTAAATCCCTGAGTTCCATATATTATTGCAAATGAATTTAACCTCCCAAGCCTCTCTCTCTTATAGGCACAAACAAGAGGTGAAAGTGAAGGTACAACTAGGCCATCTAAATATAATACATCCATGTAAAGGCTCACAACAAGATTTAAATGAGTTATATTTAGAAGAGGTTGGTGAAATTTGTAAGTTTTTTATAAAGAGGTGGATCTTGACCATTGATGGTTGGGTGTCCCTAAGGCTAATCATCAATCACCCTAACCATCGATGGTCAGGCTCTAGAGAAAAAGGGTCTTGAAGGTCAGGTTGATATAGTTTGGTGAAACTAGCTATGAATGGGTTTGGTGAGGCCAAATTGGTGTAGGTTGGTCCCAAGAGGGTCGTAGGTGGGTCCAAAGGTATTTTTGACATTTGGAATCCTAGGTGGCATATTTATGGTGTCTACATGTATGATACTCTTATTACATCATATGATAGTCTTATTACATCGTATGATATCCTTATTATGTCATATTGAGCCTCAATACATCATATGATATCCTTATTGTAACATCTAATAGTCTTATGACATAATATTATAGATTTATGCATCATATTATAGTATTATAGGGGATTTTATGCATTGAATATGAATATGTGTTCTTTTTTTGTAGTATATGCCTATAATTTAAGAAACATGTATGAATTCATATAACACATATATGTTCCTTGAAATTAAAAAAAAAATACTTTTCAACATCTATTTTTATCTCAAATCAAGATTGTTATCCCCATAGACATTCCTAGCATACTCAGTATATTCTCTACATACATTTTTTTTTAGTTTTTTTGGACCCCATATTTTGAATCACATTCTTGGTTGCTTTTGTCAAAATGGGATCTGGTTCACATTTAGGAAAAAGGAAAAAGTTGAAGCAAAAAACACCAGAGTAATTAAAACTACGGGAATTATTTATAAGTATGGTAATATGTTTTTAAATATCTTAAACACATTTCAAGGGTGTTCTCACTCAACTTCATGCAATCCCCACAGGTAGGCTCAAAGGCATAAAGGCAAAGTTGGGTTTTTGATCATTGGAAAGGTGTTATGAGATGTTTTAGATTTCATGAGGATGTTGTCAATAAAATAAAATCAATGGTAAGTTCAAATTGGTACTTTTGAGAGTATGTATAGGGCATGG
>JARHVA010000504.1:672500-725000 GCA_037957365.1 Torreya grandis | reverse complement strand
TATCAATTCAACTTGACCTAATACTAACTCTAGATAATTGGCCAAATAAGTAAGATGGGTGTTCATGGAAGTGGGATCCCTCATTCTCCTAATTATCTACTCAATTTCAATTTTGTTCTCCACTATCTAAGCATTTATATCTTCCTAACTGCCTGGGGGATCTAGTGGAACTATAGGAGGGTTAGGTAGAGGTTAGAAGGGTTGGGTGGAGGTTTAGGTAGATAACTTTGACATGTTGGAGAAAAATTACAAATAAAACTGTGAAAAATTTTCTTAAAAAATTAAAAAAATTGATTTAAACTACAAAACTTACCTCTTCTTCATGGTAGCATCATCAATCTTATGAATGCAGGAACAAGAGAAATAATTTCCATGCAAGATAAAGGGGAAAATGTGAAATAGAGGGGCAAAAGAAGATCCAAGAAGCAAAAAATGAATGCCAAGAAGCAAAACATGAATGCCAAGGAAGATATCAAATGATAATTTGGTTGAGTTTTTTTTTTTTTTTTTTAGTTTAGGTAACATGTACACATTACCTTTATTTATAGGAATTCATATGCATTCCTATAATACATACATATTCCTATAAATAGAATAACATGTATATTTTATTGTTATAACATGTATGAATTATGGCTTGGGTATCTTGAGCCATAATGCATATGTGTTATAACAATAATATGTGTTATGTTATAATGTGTATGCATTATGTTATAATACATATGCATTATTGGGTATGTCTGTGGAATTGTCCTTCAAATCCATACACCTACACTATTACTGAGGGAAAACTATTAGGGCATGTTATTACCAAAGAGGAATCTTAGAGACCTAGATAGAATATATGCTATATCAAATATAGAGTCTCCTAATAGTAGAAAGGAATTGAAATCACTCTTTAGCAAAATTAACTTTATAAGAAATTTTATTTCTAGCTTCACAAAAATTATCAAACCATTTAATGATATGATAAAGAAAGACATAAAGATTAGTTGGAATGAAGAAACCAAGAAGGCTTTTAAGGACATCAAGGAGGCAATTGGAAAAGCTCCAGTCTTGATAAGTCTAGACTTCTCCAAACATTTTTACCTTTATTCCGTTACTTCTAATTTTACTATTGTTGTAATTTTAACTCATAAAATTGATGGATGTGATCATCTAATTACTTTCATGAAAATGAAATTAAAATTGTTGAGTCAAATTATTCTTTAATTGACAAGTAAATATGTGCATTAGTTAAGGCAATGAAAACATTCAGGCACTACATTCTTAGGAATAAGGTGCATGCAATCTTACCAGACCCTACCACCAAGCTCATTTTAAGTTAGAATGAGCTAGGGAAAGGAGAGGTAAGTGCATGTATTTGATATTTTAATATGACATTGAAGTAAAGACTAAATAATTAGTAAGGTGGTAGGGTTTAATTCAATTGATTTCCAATACTAACCCCAAGCTAAATGTCATGGAAGTTAAACAATAAAGTTTTTAGCCCAATGATTTGTATGATCCAATTGCCCATCTACTAATAAATGGCACTTGTCATGTAGGGTTGACCAGGGAGCATATAAGATCCCTAAGACTCAAATCATCTCACTACCTGATTAAATATGGAGTACTATATAGAAAAAACTTCAAAGGCATTTATTTGAGGTGTGTATCCAAATAAGAAGCAACTGCAATCATGAGCACTTTTCATGAGAATTTAGAAAGTAGACATCCATATAAAAGGACAAAAACTCACAAAATCCTGAGAGATAGTTATTATTGGCCCACAATATTTAAATATAACCATAAGCATGTAAGGCAATTCCATTCATGTCAAGTCTTCAGCATAAAAGAGCCTAAAGTAGCCATGCTACTACAACTAGTTATGATAGATAAACCTTTTTCTTAGTGGGGATTATATTTTTTTGGGGGTGATCAACCCCAATTCATCGAAAGGTCACAAATAAATTCTAACTTCTACTAACTACTGTGCTAGATGGATTGGGGTAGCTACCATTAAAGAGTATAAGACTAAAGAAGTGATCACTTTTTTAGAAGAAAACATATGCACTAGGTTTGGGACACTTGTGTCTTTGGTCTATGATAATGGATCTAATTTTATATCAATAGAAATGATAGAATAGGAAGATAATAATAAAAATGTTCTCAAGTTCTCATCTAACCATTATCCTAAAGGTAATGGAGCATCTGAATCAACTAATAATAACTTGATGAATTCAATAAAGAAGTCTACAGTAGATAAGCATAGAACTTGGCATAATATTCTAAATTATGCCCTATGGGAAGATAGAAAAAGGGTCAAGTATGCTCTCAAATCATCACCCTTCTTATTGGTATATGGTCAAGAATCCATATTCCCCATTATACTCAAGCTGCCACCATACCAGTTCATGTAAGTGTACCTAGCGGATGATCAAGAATTGGTAAATTCAAGGCTATTGGACATTGTTCAAATGGAAGATGTTAGAGAAGAGGCTTTCACCAAATTTAGTAGACACCAAACCATATTGAAAAGTTGGTTTGATAAGCAATCAAAGAAAAAGGTGTTCAGGCAAGGAAACTTGGTTCTTCTTTAAGACAAGGTATCTAAACCCAAAGGAAAACAAAGAAAATTCATACATTTGTGGATAATTACATATCAAATCACCAAAATACTTTGAGATAACATATTCAAGTTGAAATACTTACAAGGAATAGAGTTCACGCTACCCACCAATGGGCAGTACCTTAAGCATTACTTCTCTACTTCCCCACCTAGAGACTTTATGGAGTAAATTGTAAGAATGGTTAGAGTTAGAGTAGGTAGGATATATTATTTTCTTTGTGTTTTATCCTTCCTATCCCTTGTTTTTACATATGTTTATATATATTCATTTTATTTTCCTTTTCTTTCTATTTTGTGTTTGCTTTCCTTGCATTGTTCCTTATTTATAATAAGTCCTTTTGGATAGCCTTTGTCTCAAAGTTCAGTTAAAAAACTCTAGAACTCTATGGTTCATAAATTTAGATATGAATCTTAAGCATAAATTGACCATGGGTTTGAAATATGAGCTTAATTTTAGAGTGAGATAAACTTGTAAGGACTAATGGATAGGTTGGTTATTTCATAAGGTCTAAACATTATTTTGATCTAAGCTTAGTTTTAAGAAGGATTACATATATGGGATGAAAGATTGAATTATTAAGACACAATCATGATTCCACATAACAAACAAACATTCCTACTTGGGACAAAGGTTACAACCATAGGTGATTGTCTAAGGATTAAACATTTGACCAAATCCCTAAACCTGGCTAAGTTGGTTCCCAACCTTGGATAGGAAGCTAAAATGATCTAAATACAAAAATAGGAGTTTATTACAAAATCAAAATCTTTCAAAAAAATGTGATTCTATTATATCTATTAGGGTTATGGATTCTTAGCCGGTAGTGAAGCAACACCTTGAGTGTAGCCAAAAGCATCTCTATCAGGGCTATGGACACCTGGCTAGAAATAGAGCAATGCCCAAGCCTTCCCTAAGTTAAAGCATGGTTCAAATTTATATCCAAACATGTTGTATGTCAATGTTAATGGTTAAAGTCAAGAAATATACAAGTTATTGCCTAAATCACATGGAAAATAGTAAGTGGAATCAAATCACACACACAACATGACTAGGTTTTGATGTTTAATCCTAATGTTATAAGTACAAAACTTATTTTAACCATGAACTAATCTTGATAATGACACAGACCAAATGGAATAAGTAATCTAGTTATGTTTTTGAGCTAGAGTCTCTAAATTCTAACATATTTCTATGTTTCCCCTAGAAATCACCATTTTTTGAGGTCAACATACCCCCATTTTTGAAAAATGGGGACCTATGTGTCAAATTATGCAAATTTGTACCTTGAAAATGAAGATTCACTTTATCAGAGTTTCATTAGAATGATTGCACATTTCTAAATTTTTGTAAATCATCCACACCTAGTTTAATTAGCATATTATTTCATGGTTCTAGTTTGCCCTTATCTAAAGTGCTAACATTGGATCTCTATGTTTCATGGTGTAGGTCTAATAAGATCTACTTGGAATGAAAAATTCTTGGGTTTCATGATTTTAATGTTAAATTGTCTCTTTAATAACCTTTGGTTTGCTAGATTCATATTTGAATAGTTAAACCCTTAATCTAAGTTTAATCCAAGTACTTGATTTGAATCTAGCAAGAAATTTTTACGTGGGAACATTTTAAATAATGTTATGGGCTTAGTTTATTTTTTATTAAGGCTTAGCCATGTTTTTCAACATGACCAAACCTTAGTCTAACATTCATATGGTCTAATCTAAATACAAATTCCTTTTATTATGTTTCTAACTATCGTGGTTTATATTACAGATACTTTGTCCAAGTAATTTCAAGAATTTTTTAAGTAATTATTTTGGGACTTATTAAATTGGTCTATGTTGAAAGTATTCCTTCAAACTTATCTATGTCAGGACAATTGTGCAATTTCCCCATAGACTTCTTCTCTCAAGCATTTTTCTCGATAGAATTTCCCTTTAGCCTCTTTGTACTTACCCTTTAGCACATTTGTTTCAGACTTGTGATTTTTATAATGATACTTTAGACTTATCTATGTCAAGAAAAAAATTGGATATTTTGTCTGAAATAATTTCCCTATGGACTTATTCTATCGAGCATTTTACCTGAAAAAATTGCCCTTTGACCTCTTTGCACTTACACTTCAGCACATTTATTTTACACTTATTTTTTTTATAATGATCTTTCAGACTTATCTATGTTGGGAAAATTGTTTTATACATTTTGTTCAAAATAATTTCCCCATAGATTTATTCTATCTAGCATTTTGTCTGATAAAATTTCCCTTCAGCCTTTTCCAAATTTCCCTTTGCCTTAATAGAATTATCCTTTAGACCTTTTGTTTAGCTCAAATATTTTTCAAGATTTTTGAAAGTACCCTTTGAATTCTTTGGAAATACCCTTCAATATTTTTATGAAGGGCACATACCCTTTGGGTTTTTTAGAATGACCCTTCAGGCTTTTGTAGTCAGACATTTTATCTGACATAAAAATCTTGAAACAATATTCAAATAAAATTAACCTTTATAAGTTTTCTCAAGAACACTTTCCCTATAAAATTGTCTTTTGACCTTTATGAACTGGGCCTTTGCCCTTCAAAATTTCCCTTTGGAACTTTTATTCTGCCAGAATTTTCCCTTTAGGTGGAATGTATCAAACATTTTTCCTGAGATAATTTCTATGAAAGAATGATCCTTTAAAACTTTTGAAATTTCCCTTTGATGACCCTTCGAGCCCCTTTTTGCCCTAACTAATTCTTTTTGACTTTTCATCCTAGGCATTTTGCTTGATGAAATAGACCCCACAAGATAATTGCTTCAAAAATTTGATCTAAACAAATTGGTCTTCAGAATAATTTACCCAAATAAAAAGTTTGGAACAATTTTCCCATGAAAAGAACCTAAATACCCTAAAAATAGAGTCAACAAATCAAAATGCAAAAAATCCTAAACATTTCACTTGATATAATTTCCTTGAGACATTGATTTTATCAGACTCTTTTGTGTCATGGTCATTTTAATATGTTTTAATCCTTAATCTAAGACTTTTGATTGAAGCCTTATTTATCAGTGCAAAATGAGAACATTAATATGAAGCTTTAGCTTAAGTTCTTATTATTCTCGTGACCTAACTCCAATATTTCCTATTATCTATAGGAACTAATCTCACTTGGATTAATGGACATGTTTTAGATGATCATGGATTTATCCCCTTCTAATATCATTTGAGAATAATCATGTTTCATGTTTAAGATGATCTTTATTTTTCATTGGTTTAAGATTAATTGGATGCATGTTTAAGCCATGCCTAATGTTTTAACCTAGGTCACCTTTTGAATTGAATTCAAACTTACATGGGAACAATTATCATACAATGGACTTAGTTTAATTTTTATCCTAAGGCTTGGTCATGTTTTTTAATACAATAAAATCTTAGGCTAAAAATCCTAGCTTGGTCTAAATAATTGCATGGTCCTTTTGTTATAACTTAGACTAAAATCTTAGTCATAAAGTCTCATTCATGTTTATTAACATAAAAAGGAACTTAGTATTAATATTTTTTCCTATGTTTTATACATATCCAAGTCCTAACTTAAACATTGTGGTTTTTCACATGATCAACAATATGCATTCACTTGGATGAGATGGATCCAATGATGCATGGAATGTTGAATTTTCAAAGGTTCTATGGAGTTTTATGGGGGTAATAAGTGTTACCATTAGGGAATCCTAGTGTAGAGATCACATGATGCATGGGAGCATAGTACAAAGAGTATAGAAACATTGAGCAGTAACCACATGGTACACAGAAGAAACATGATAAACCAAGAAGTGACAAATGGTAAGCTCAACAAATAGTTCCAAAGATGTGTTTAAAATTAATGGTCACATGATTATATATAAAAATTTATGTGGATGTTAATCGATGGTTATGTGAATTTAAAATTTAAGATAATAAATAGTCCTAGGTACGTGATTAAAATTGATAGTCATGTGCTAAAAAATGAGGTTCATGTGGACGTCAAATTTAAGATAGTTGTTTGGATCCAAATATCTATAGGATGCATTGATTCATACAAATAGATCAGGTGGTCTGAGATCAAAGTTGATTTTTCAAATTCAATGATCATATTTTATATAATGATGGATAGGATTCCATAGAGATGCCACATCATAGCCACGTGGGTGTAATATGCCAAATTGGTGACCTTATGGACCTGGTAATGTGAAGGAGAACCTAAATTATTATCTATCTAAAATATAATTCTATTTAGGGTCCACTAGTGAGTAGTTTAATATGCCATGGTAGCTTGGAGGAGCATTTATTAAGGGAACATGGAATTTTATTTTGACCTTATAAGTAGAGAAGGATATTACTCTAGGCCAATAACATTCCAAAGAACCATGAAGATCTAGCAGTAATGCGGGGGTCCCAAACATTAAGTAAGATAAGAATATTATTTTTTTAATCAAAATTTTATAACATTTTTAAGTTTAATTTTTTTTTTGAAGGCATGTGTTGTTTTTAAAACACACTACCTATATATCAATCAATTCGGAAATTCTAGTGTATTTCTAGAACATTTGTGTAAAGGATAGCTATCCCTACACTTATACTTTTATGATTGGATATGACTGAATGACATGCTTCTTTGAAATTTATAAAAGGAGCATTTTCAATTGTAAAGATGAGGCAGTTCTTAGAGCTAAATTACTTTGTAAACTTGGAGCAATTAATATGACAAAGGAATTCTCCAAAGATTGTCTAGTATTTGCATGTGTTTATTATTATCATGGCTTCCTTCTCACTTGATTGTTCTTACTTCCAAAATTTAATGGTTCTTATGAATTCTTTGTGTGTACATTTGATTTTAGAGTTATTAAATTTTGAAAATGATAGGTTGAATTAAAGTCCTTAGGTTCATTTCATTTTCTTACTCTTCTTACATTTGGGCTAATGTTGTTTGCTTGTAGGGGTAAATCTTTAAAGCGAGCCTAGTTCTAATTTGCATTATTTCTACCTTCCTTAGGATTTTTCCTAATGTGTGGTAGGATTTGAGCTAAATTTTTCCATGTTACACATTGGTTAAGTGTATTCCTAGATGAAATCTAAACTTTGTCATGATGTTCGGAATGAAGTTCAAAAACATTTCTTTCTACCCTACCCTTCTTTTTGCTTCTTTTTAAACTAGATCACCTTAGTTTAATGGTAATTGTAAATATCCATATTAGATTAGTTATTAAATTATTTCTTGATCATAATTCACTAATATTAGCTAAGATTTCTTCATTATTTGCAAAGACATAGGCCAAGTTGGTTCCTAACCACCAAACTTTATAAATATTGTGAAATAGTCCACTTTCTTTGCCTCTATTCCATCAATGGATAATAAGATTATCACAACCTATAACTCATTCATTGAAATTCTCTAAATTCCAAAGTGAAAAGTGTTCTTTAAACCCTCTAATCACATATGATACATATTAATTCATCGATAGAAGTGTGTCAAGATATACCTCTCACCCCTCACCTCTAAGTTATATCTACTCACCATGACCTTCATATAAACCAATGTTTCATAGAATATTGGTAGGTAGTGCTTTAGTTCATGACTAGTTCACTAGTGTTGTTAGGAGTTCAATTTGAGTGGATAAATAATCATATTGGTGCATCACCACCCCTTAAATTAGATTTATTTTATGCATTATTTATCCCTTTTCACCCCAAAACTAGTTAGACTTAGTGATTTTGATCTATAATTGATGTACTTGGGAGATTTCCCCATAACATAGAGGTCTAGCCTAGTCATATGTTACCCATAGACTTGGGATATTCCCATGTTAGTCCATTCTTGAAGGTAGGCCTAAACAATCTCCTTCAAAGGGTTCATGTTAGAGAGTTGATAGTTGTGGGATGCCCAATGGGACTTGATTCAAGTGTTGGAGCACTCATTAGTAACATCTTTATCATCTAAAGTAGATTCAAGAACTCACATGCTAGGTTTGTAGTTATAATTTCATGACAAGGGTCATCACAAGGTCAACATATCATGATAAGATCAATTTCTCTTGATAGTTCATTGTCATTCACATCTACTGTTATGATGAGTTATGTATGTATATGGGGAAAATCCTATCATACACTTCTTTATAATCATCCTTATAATCCATTCCAATTCCATTATGATCCCTATCAGCCTCATTCTAACCCCTACCATCCCTACATTAACCCTTATAAATAATATGAGATCCCCCATAAGGTCCATCATCTTATTCAATGCCAAAGATACTACTATAACCCTCCTTATGACCCTTATTTACCTCCTTAGCATCATATTTATCAACCTAATTAGTCATGGAAAAATCATGACGTTCCTAATTAGCCTACTCATATTCAAAATCAATCCATATCAAGCCTCAAATGAACATTATTGAGTTATGAAAGGCACATGGTGGAGATTGACACACAAAGACGGTATGGCCAAGAATTTCCTAGGCATGTTGTTAAGAACATGAGAGATTCATTACAACAAGCTAAGAGAGAGTGGGATTTTTTCATTATAAAAGGTCATTTAAGGGTCAATGGTGACATGATTGATATAGATGGTATAGTTTCAAATATAGATGAGAAGTTAGTAGTAAATGAGGGGAAATAATATCATCATCATCAACCTTATGTCCCCTCCTTTATTCCATATCATCCCTCCATTAAACTATCCATCATACCTCAAAAGTTTAAAAAAAATGAGTGTCAAAACCCACAAGGTTTCCCACAAGCCCTTCCAACCTTTCTTACCTGGAGGTCTGCCCAAGAAAAAGTGCAAGAGGAAAAAGTATGCATTAAGAGGACTACTCAACATGAACAGATCCATGATCAGTCAAGGCTTGATTTTCAAGCCCACCTAAAGAAGAATATTTCATTTGCATAAAAACACCTATATCATTTAGTTTTAAATTTAATATTAATGCCATCCTAATAATAATTTCCTCTATTCATACCCAAGGATGATACACATGTAAAATAATAAGCCCTTACATCTAAATCTTCAAATTGGAAACAAGTTCTATAGTCAAGGGAAGGAGAATACCGGTCAAGCATAAACCAAGGTGTTAAATCCAAATTTAAGTCTGAAACCACTTAAATCCCACCCTTCACTCCTCAAGAATACAATGTATTTCCATCATGGAAATCTATCAAGACAATGTACAATAAAAAAGGATATGATAGTTGTCAAAGATGAGAACTTGAGTGAGGATAATGAGGCATTCATGGCACCACTATATTTGGATTCTCTCCTTGAAATATTTCAAGGATTTCCCATGCCACTCCTTTATAAGGATCATCTCCTTTTTGAACCAAGTGAAGAAGATTCAACTATAATGATATATGATGAAGGTGATTTGAGTGAACAAGAGGAAGAAATCACCATTGGGACACCCCTTGGCAAGGATAGGTATGAATAAATCTTCCATTATGAAAAATAGGTTGAGTTTAAATAGGATTTTTGGATGCAAGAGGATGAACAATAATAAGACACTTCAATTAGATAAGAAGAAGATGATTCCCAAGAACTTGTTGATAACATGAAAGTCACTCTTTGTCATGATAGTCCTAAAGAGTGGGAAAGTGAAGCATCTGTTTAATTTGAGGTAGTTTCAAATCAAGGTGATAACCTCCAAGTGTCTCTAAAAATTTAATAGAAGGTATGTTTCTAAAGGCTTCTAATTTCATTAAAGCCAAAATACCCATTCCTTAATGCTAAGATGAGTTTGTTGATATGCATGAGATTCCAATAGTTGATGGGAGTTTGAATTATGATCATGATTCTATGGAGTGTCAATTGATAATGATGACCTTTGGCATCAATACATAAGAATTTGTAATGAATATCATACCCTTAAAATACTCATACCTCATATATAGCATATTGAGGATAAATCAGTTGCTGACCCTATCAAGTATTATCCACAAGAAGAGCAGGCCCAAGATGATGAAAGGAATGATGAAGTGTTTATTATAGTAGTACCTTAGGCTAACATTCCTAAACACAAAATAAGTGAGGATATATTTCCCTTTAGCATTCCTTATGAAGCTTAATATGTCCACCATGAGGATATTAACAAGTCACCATCTTTTATGGAGTAGAGTGAATGCACAAACCAAGATATGGAATATCAGGAGTAGATCATGACTGAGGTAGAATTGAGGTTGATCATGCAAGTTAGATATATATTTGATGATTATGATTGGGTGTTTGACTCACCTAGTCAATCCATTCACTTGAGAGTGGAGTAAAAGGGTCTAGTTTCTCTCCTAAGGTTCCATAAACATGTCAATGCCTCTAACTACAAGTGAGAGTCCTCATATATTGAAAAATGCCTATTTGGATCCCAATAAATACATAACCATCTAAACTCATGGAGATAACTTGATCAAAATATATTCCCTTTTGATCTTATATGAGAAAGGAGGTGTGTCCTAGTTAGTTGCTTCTAATAGTTTATTGTCTTATTTTAATAAGTGTGTCATATACAAGTATGGGTAGTTTATTGCCTTGGTTATTTGGTGTCTTGTCTTTCTTATTTATTAGTTTTATGTGTTTATTATTTTGTTTTACTTGTTATGTTTTATGGTTATTTTTTTATTCCTAAGAGGTTTCATATAGTGTTATTTTTTTGGTAGTTTGAGAGTGGTCATCAAGTCTTATTACCATGTGAAAGTCATCACTATCATAAAGAGTGAGTGGGTTCTCTTGACTAGTAAGTTGGTCACCCATGAGATTCACCAAAATTTTTGATGTTTTGGCCTCAAAGGCCAAAATTTAACCCCTAAAATAAAAAAAAATCATGATAACCCCTCTAGGTTTATCCTTGGTGTCTAAAAGTGTAATGGTCTTATAAATGTCTCTTGAAAACTTGTTAGCATTGATTAAAGGAGTCATATATGTATTAAGAGCTTAATCAAGAGATCCATGTGTCATAACTTATTTTAGGTCCTTTATGTGATGCACTAGTCGTTCCTTGAGTGAGAGAAATAATTTCAAGTGATTTTGAGGTCTTAAAGATGGTTTAAACAATGTTTGATAAGATTAAGAATATTTTGACAAAGTTAAGGTAACTTAGATATTCTAAGGTTATTGATCCTTATGGATTTAGGCCTATTTTAAGATTTTCCTTATGAGAATGACCTTGTTGATCCATGTGAAATGTGTATACACCATGCTTGGGTCATAATGTGAAGCATAGTGAGGTGTTCAAATCCATTCTCCATGACCTTTCTATTCAAGCCTGCATCAAGCCTTGATTACCCCTTTTAAGACCTACAGGTCCCTAATATGAGTATATTTAAATTTGAAAAAAATTAAAAATGGAATATTATAGTTTTTGATTATTTATAAAGGTCTTGAAAAGGTCCCATTCTCATTATATATTCAAGGCTAAGCATTTCACATCCTAAAAGGTCCATTTTAAGACACATTTTCACTCCCCACTCATTAATTGGGTCATGTACATGGGAAAATATATCTCTTCATCTTATCCAAAATGTATAACTGATTTTAAAATTTAATTTAACTAATTTTTTCCCTCCCTATGACCTCCAATGGCATCCTAAGGTTAGAAAATTGGAAGAAAATGCAGAAAAGAGAACATTCACAATGTTTTTTATAGGTTGTGTAGAATTATATGATCAAGTCTGTGCATATGGGGGTAAGAGGTTTCATGTGGGTTCATGACAACTTTATTGGAGTGTTTTAATGACTATAATAATTTAAAAATGTCAAAAAACACCCTCTCCCTTCCACCAAGCTCCTTTGTATCCCATGAAAGCTTTTAGGTTTTTATATAGTATGGATAGGAGAGAGAAAATAGGTATATGATCTCTTGGGTAGAGTAAGGTGATATATTGACCTTATTATCCATGTAATTTTTATGTAGGTTCATGGCTATACTTTATTAATAAATAATAACAATTTGGGTATTCTAATAATCTTCTTCATCTATACAGGGGTAAAAGAGTGTAATAGTTTTGGTGTACTATTGAGGGGTTTCTACAAATCAACATTTGGTGTGTTTTCCTATGGTACTCATAAACCATATCCATAACCATTAATCCATGGTTCACATGTGTGGGTGTGTGAAATTAATAAAATATTAATGTTCTCACTATTTGTAGATTGCAGACATGTTTCTCATGTTACATAATCTTGGTGCATAAAGTGGAGATGTTTGATGGTGTTTTGGATTTGGTCATGTTCCCCTTGAGTATTATTTATACTCCTTTACTATCCCAAAACACTTATCTAAGTCACCATTAGTCCAATCATCCCATTCAAGTCCTATTTCTAGTGTGACTTTAATATGTGTATTGTTATATCATTTTCAAAGTGGGAACAACATAGGTGTAGATAGCCATCAAGTTGTTTTAGAATACATATGTTCCTCATTAATGATTTTAATGTTTCCATTATCCCCCATAATTTATGTATTCATAATTAATTATTTTAATGTTTCCCTTATTCTTTTTAATTTTTATACCCTCAAGGACCATCCTTACTAAATTCTACAATGTTAAACTCTCACTCATTCATTACAAACCCTGCAAGGTAGACTAGATACATAGGGTGGTCAATGTTGAAATGAGGTATAGAAAAGTTAATAACGTCAAAGAAAACTAAAAGGGTCTATATGATAGGAATATTTTACGTAGGTGAGATCAAGTATCAAACATTCATCTTTAACCCATTATGCAGAGATAAGGTTCTCATTAACAATGGAGGCCTTTTAGAGTAGATTGAGCAAGAAATATGGTCATGGTTTATTTGAGATATAAAAGGTGTGAAATGTCCTTTTTAAGTCATGAGAGAATATTATAATTTATGGAGACAAATGATAAATGGAATATAGGATCAATAAAGTCTCAACTCTCCCCAATAAAATAACTCACTCAAAGCTCCTTTTGAGTACACATTGGTTGTGATTGAGGGTTAGGTAAACCTAATAGTATGATCATGTTTTGAATAATTAATTAGATTATAAGAGAAATAAACTCCATTATTACATTTATATAATTCAAATATGCATCAATCAACCCTCAAGTGAGGTATACATAATCAAGAGGCCTATATACGACACCTACAGGATGACTATTAGAAACATGATAGATTGGATGAACAAGTTATCTTGTTTCCAATGATATTAGGTGTTAAAAGGTTAAAATAATACATGAAAAGGATTATTATTTTTATAAAATTGATATAGAGTGGACATATATGTATAGGTATTACATATCACCTTCTCATACAGTCTAGGCAAGCCAAATAGTCAAGGTTATGAGCAAGAAGGGTTAAGTTATGAAACCTTGAAAAGGAGTGAAACATGAATAATGATAGAGTTTACATGTTTTTTTACTGATAATATCAATGTTCTCATCCAAATATTTCATGCCTTGAAATGGTAAAAATAACCTAATGTCTCATTAGTCATGTTAGGTCTAAAGATGAATAAACAAGCTTGTGCCCATAACTTGGAGATTTGTACATGCTCTAGGATTGTATAAATATTGGAAACACATGAGTAGTGAGTTAAAAATGTGGATTAATTTTTAAAAATTATGAAATCCTCAGAATGGAAAAATAACCTAATGACCTAACTAGGCTAAATAGGATTAAAACTAATACACACAGACCTATGCAAGGAGTCATAAGAAAAAAAGGCAACTCAGTGAGAAGTGTCATCTAGTGGGAGTTTCCAAAGTGTTTTTACTAGTGGATAAACTCCATTACATTATGGTTTAATCATATTAGTGATTTAATGCACCAATAATGGGTTTATCTATATCAATAGCTTAGGTAACCTAGTCACCACACAACCAAAATACAAGGTTACTACTGGTAGTCAAACTCACTAGAAAGATAGTGAAGGTGTAGGCCTAAAGGTAAAAAATATGAGTATCTCACTATCCCTTGAATGTAATTCAACATTCCACATTGATATGTATTTTTCCTTGAGGAAGGAGCCTAAAGGTCCACACAATCCTATTAGGTCTAGTAGGCTTAAAATAGATGTACACTAGCTTGTACTTATGATTTGAAAGTAGTAACTTATCCAAAGGTATTTTGGGAGTTAGAAACATCTTAGGAAGGAATGGTAGAGGAGTAAAAAGGTCTCCAAAATGGGTTAGTGGGATCTAGTCTAGAAGAAGTTTAAAGGACCTAGGAAGAGGGTACATAAGTTTATAATATAATGGGAAGTAATGAATACCACTCATCCCCCTACACTATTTTCAAACATTTAGGGTGATAGTGAGACACTAAGGTATCTCATATGAGAGAATGGGTAGAGAAGATAGCCCAGATAGATAGAGGTAGGTAGAAATGTTGGGGATAGGTAGGAAAGTTATGGAATGATTATGGTGAGTTCATCAACTCATCTACAACTTCCTCACAACCATGTCACTCATTTTAGGCTTGTAGTCATAAAAGCCATTCTTAAGGTCTCAAACCCCATGCCAACCTTAGTAGCATAACTAGACCTCCCAATAAAATCCAAGACCATGAGGAGGTGTAGGAATATGTATAGGCCCTAAAATGAGTATTTAAATAGGGGAAAGCAATGGAATGCCAAATTTGGTCTTAAAATCCCATCTCAAACCTTATAGTCAAAAAAGTCAATTTGAGTTACATCTTCCAATCCTTGTATCTATCATGGTAGAGGGAATGAAGGAAAATGATCTTATAGGAATTTGGTCTCCCCTATGGACTCAACATCCATGAAATAAAGACTTGGTTTTGGGGTCCCATCTCTATTAATCAATGTTAAGATTACAAACATGTCCAAAAGGCTTGTAAGGAGTTTAAGGTCAATCATATTCTATTCATATATCCAAACACAAGTTACAAGGGACCCAAATATTTTTTAGTAGTTTTATTGGGTCTATGGACTAAACCTACATGACCATAAGTTTGGGATTGGAAGTCTGATCTTTATGAACCATCGTTAAGATGGTAGGCCTCCAAAAACCCTACCTAAACCCTAAGATATAATTGACCTTGGATAATTGAAGTTTTTAACACTAAAAAACTATTAATTAACCTAATAAACACTTGAATTATGAATTCAACTTAGGGGAGGACATGCTCATGGTATCGGGATGTATATACATTGTATGAATTTGTTAGAAAATAGTACTTTTTTCAAGGAATTGAGTGGAAAAAAAGTATAGGGTGGTTTGAGGAGTTTTAAATCATTATAGGGGGAGTTTTTAGACTTTTTTCACCTTCCCAAGACACCATATTCTCACTTTTCTTCCTATAAATGTCTTTTTAACTCTTCACCAAATAGCTAGTCTACAAATGCTAAGAATAATTGGCCTAGTCAACTAGGAAAGGAAAATTTATAGGTGTATAGTGATTTTAAGGGTTAAATAATGATATGTAACACTTTTTTATTCTTATAATATCATTTTTATCTATTCCTATGTTTCTCCTCAATGTTCTATGGTCAAGCAAATGCAATCAATCAGGTAACTAGGCCTAATAGGCCTAGTAGACCTACTTGGTCAACAAGGAGAGTTGTATAATGGCATATAGAGGCTATTAGAGGAGTTAATGTAAGTAAATTAACCATGTAAATAATGTTTTATAGGTATGAATATACACTTTTCATAGTCATCATGGAGGAGGAAGTAGTTTTAAGACTATTCAACATGCATGAGAAATAGTGGGATGTTCAATGCCTCATAGACGCCTGATTACACTTTAGTCACACATTTTAACTACCATAAGGAGTGTCATTAGCCATATTTTTTCATTTAAATTATTTTAATGGTTTTAAACAATTTAGTTACAACCTACATCACTCCATCTCAATGCCTTAAAATCCCATTTATGAGCACCAACACATGGAGAGACATTTGAAGGACCATTGTAACTATTTTAACTATAGTATAAGTGATCTATGGTAATTAATAAACCTATATATATCCAAATGAAAAAATTTCTCTCCTTATCTCTTAATTATTCTATATATTCATGCATTAAAGCCTTGATTTGTATCCCTCACCAAGGTATGAGGAAACTTTGCCTAGTTTTGTACTTGATAAACCTAGTGGACTATTAATGGATTGTTTTAGCTTCTCCATAGTTGGCATATAGTGTGTATATTTTTATTTTCATGTGAATAATATGTAAAATCTTTACCTTTTCATTTCCTTACCACACCTACATGTCTATAAGTTGTCTTATGCAAGTTATATATGTGAGTTAGGAATTTGACTCAAGAGAGGATGGTTAGTGTCATGTTAGTTTCAAAATGAAAATAAATTGAAATAAAAACACTAAATAGAATAATGTATCTATACCTAGACACTAGGGAGAGATTATTTAATAAACATGAATAAAACACAAAAATAAAATTCAAAATAAACCCTCTTTTACCTTCCTTGAATGCTCCAAAATGCTTATTGTAGTGGCTTGCTCAGCTTGTGCTTATGAAGTCTTCATCAAAGGAGGTTTGGCTATCTCCTCTTCTCCTTGGCACCTTATGGATTTTTATTGGCTTTTATTATAATCAATTTTTCATGGAAAAACTAATTTCAATATCTTTTAGAATCATTTGTGCATTATAACTTTGCATTATCAAGACTTAAAAATGATGTTCATGGCCTCTCTATTTATAGATTTTTCAAAAATGCTAGAATCAACTTGAACCATCCATCTCAAGATTAAGATGTGTGTATAAGTATTAATAAAATTATGCAATTAAAATTGATAAATATGATCATTAATATTTGGGATAAAGGAGAAATTAAGAGGCACAAAGGGATTTTATGAGATATGAGAGGTATGAATCCTGATATTTGTGGCATTTATGGCTTAGGGATGTCTTCCTGAGAAATGAGGTCTCTTGATGATGCTTATATTCAATATTCATTTCCAAAATTAAGTATTTAACAAGCTTCCATGGAATTATTAATTACACTCTAATTTGGTTTAACTATCTCTTAAGCATGATTAAGTACTTTGTGCATAAATTACTCAAATTGATCAGAATGCCTTATTATTGTTTCAAAATTTGATTGGTTTTGAATTATAAGTCAATGTTAGATGTGTTGGATATGTTATCCCATTTAGGATGTTACCAACACCAAATAACAAAGTCACATATCTTGTGCAATATATTTGATAAGAAAGATCAATCCAAAGCACCTAGGTGCAAAATTGGCATTTTGACTTGAAATGATCTGATCAAAGTTAGTTGGCCCATAAATTGCATTTCCCCACTTAGGTATATCCTAGCCAAAAATAGCACTTGACTATATCAGGTTCAAATATTTTAATGTGTTTTAGTGTTTTTAGGCCAAATTGTGTATTTTAGTAAGAATTAGTCAAAAGCCTAATTCGAGGTTATTGGTGGCCAGATTTAGGTGTCTAAAATATAATGTGTCAATGGTTGGTGATCATATTTGGAGTGTAGCCTAGATTTAAGTGTTTTGAGATATACCTATCACCCCTCACCTCTAATTTATATCCACTCACCATAGCCTTCATATAAAAAACTATTGTATAGAAGCTTTGGAGGTAGTGCTTTAGTTCATGATTAATTCACTAGTGTTATTAGGAGTTTAATTTAAGTGGATAAATGATCATATTTTTACATCACCACCCCTTATATTAGGTTTATTTTATTCACTCTCTATCCCTTTTAACCTCAAAACTAGTAGGACTTAGTGATTTTAAGTTATAAGTGATGTACTAGGGGAGTTAACCCCATAACCTAGAGGTTTATCCCAGCCATAGTTCACCCACTACCTTGGTATATTCCCATGTTATTCCAACCTTGAAGGTAGACCTAAATAACCACCTTCAAAGGGTGCATGTTGGAGAGCTAATAGTCATTATGGGAGCATGGACATTGTGCATTATATTTTGATTTTGTATTTATCATACACTAAGATAATTTGAGCAAAATTATATAATCAAACCTACAATATTGGTGGGGGAATGAACATTTTTCATTCAATTTAGATCATGCATGGAGAGAATTTAATGAAATTATATAAATATAATCCATAAACCATATAAAATGGTTGACTCATTTTCATTGATGTGTTAAGTTTCATTGATTATTAACACATCAATGAAAATGAGTCAACCATTTTATATGGTTTATGGATTATATTTATATAATTTCATTCAATTCTCTCCATGCATAACACATAATTCCTCAACCCAACATATAGTTTTTCATTTTTCATCATGGAAATATTATTCGATTAGCCAATTGAAAGCTTATCTATTTCCCTAGCTAAGAAGTGAAAAATACTATAAGTTCCTTCTCCTTCTTGATAGTGACTGGGTAAACTATTGACCTCCAACATATCAAATCTTCACCACAATATTAAACTAAATGAGAAACACCATATGGCATACATACATACTGTGTAGTTGTGATTTGAACATGTTTTTCATTATAACTATTCTTATTTATCTAAGAATAAATCTGCCTAATCCCATACATTGCCTCTTACAAGAACACTAAGACATCATTTATATAAATGAAAAGTCTAGATACAAAATCACCAATGTAGGTTTGCATTATCTTTTCCCATTTATCCATCATTTATAGTTCCATTAAAATTCTATAGAGAAAAGGGGGGAAATATAGGTACCCAAATTTAGCACAAGCCTTATTTCATAATAATTTTAGGAATCTTTGTATGTATAGATATTGAAATATGAACTAAGTAGTTAGTGCCATATTTATCTTGGTATTTTTATTATCTTACATATTTAATCTGGCTACATGACACTATTATCTTATCATATCCATCCTTAATTTCCATATTGTAAATATCTACGTCCCTCCCTTATACCATGGAGTATTTTTAGAATGCGGGAAATGTCATTATTGACTAACGATAGTGAAATTTTACCAAGTTCCCTTTTAATTTATTTTTGGCATGTTTCACTTTGGACCATTGTTTGGGTGTGTTTCAAATTCATTTGGTCAGTTTTTATGTGCCACTATGTCCTTAATTCAAATTTAGGAACTCTTATATATGCAAAACCACTATAAGGTATTATTAGAGAAACACATTACATTATCAAGGGATAAAAAATATTATGTGTTTATCCTAAATTAATATTATAGATAAATATTAACTTTATAAGGATCAGTTCACATCTACATGCTTTCACTAATGGCAAGATAGGATAATGAACATATAGAATCATATCCATAATTACACATATACACACTATTCATAAAACTACATTAGAGTTTGATCCAACTTATAATTATTGTAAATGTAGTGTAGCCATTGGTTTATCAATGGGGATTGACAATGGTTAGTCCAACTCAACCCTTTTACATAATACCCCCATTTTATATTAGATTATCTATGAATAACTAGGGTTTCAACATACAAGTGCACCCACATAATTTTGGATGTGGAAAAAGGAATAAATAAACTTTAAAGCTGCAAAATAATTTTCTCAAAATAAAATAATAGCTCACTATTTACAGAGTTTGGTCTAACCATTCTAGTTTTGTATATATTGTCGATACTAACCTAATATGTCAGAATAGACCAACATAAAACATGAAAAATAAACCAAACATATGGAATTTACATAGTCTTGAGGCATGAACTTTAGATTATTAGAAGTGTGAATTATACATCAAATAGAAAACAAATTAGGGAAAAAAGGGGGAAAATAGAAAACCATATATCATTATCATGTGTTTATTTTTTCTTTGTTGAGTGAAATAAACTAAACATGGTCGTTCATTCTTGTAATTTAGGAAATAAAGGAATATTTATGGAAAAGGGGCATTTTAGACAACCATGTTTTTTTATGTCTATTCATGTATCATTTTTAAAATGAATTTTGAGTAACAAGTCCCCTTTCACATGTAATGGAAGAAACATTTTTTTAATTTAGGTTTATATGGAATATTAAATATCATAAACACGTGTCATTTTTATATATCAATGTAATATTTGTAGAGTGAATTCATAGTAATAGAGTCTATTTCATAAAATCAATGTAGTAGAAATAAAATATGGTATATGATAATTAAGAGTGTTAGTTCTGACTTACCTTAATCATACATGAATTGTGAATACATACGTGAATCTCATTCTCCATTCTCTCACATACACATTCCTTATATGAATGTATCATTCCCAAGTTACTCTTAGTCACCTATATAAAATCCCATAGTATGTGTTTAACTAGCTATCATATACAGACACCTCTAGAGAAACATATCAGTGTTCATGTATCCTAGACATTAATGTAAGACCTAGAACCTATAGGAAAATGATATTATATAAGTTTGAAAGTTGTGTCTTGAGACAATAAATTATCATATTTCAATTTCAAATCATTCCTTAAATTCATTCAATACATTTAACATTTCAATGGTGTGATAAAGTACCCAAATAATATTGTGTAAACAAAAAATTATTATAGGCCTATTATCTACTTAATAACTATCTATCAAGAAATTATCAAACATACTCAAAATAATTACACTTTCAACAGGACTAACCTATTCTTTTGAATTTACCAATTATTCACTATGAGAATGTCTTAGCCAAGTTTAAAGACTCAATATCCAAGGCAAAGTTTCTAATTACCAAGTATCAATGGTTATATTACATGTTACATACATTGAATCAGCACTACTACACACATTCACCTAACATGGAGAAGTAATCATGGTTTAACTTCCCTCTTTAGAGTATTTGATATGTAGGTAATTCTCAACCATGTAATCAGGGGTGGTTGGGTTCAACTCAACCTACCTTTTATCCATTTTTTTAGGTCTAAAACTATCATTATAAATGGACCTAGGGTTTTAATTAAAGGAGATGTATTTATAATATTCAATGCACATTTAGACCTTGGGTTCACACATAAATATAAAAAACATTAGGCACACCTATTTATATCAAAACATAGATGAAATATCTAAAAATATATAACTATCAACATCATAAAAAATGTTAGAATATTTTGAACAAAAGTTGATACCTAAAACTCTAGATCTTGATCTGAGACACTCATCATCTAATTTTCTATATTTCTTTCTCTTAATCTAGAGTCTTAGTCATGCACAATACAATGAAACACTAAATATCTTATATTTTGTTTTACTTTCTATATTTATCAAGATATAATGAAAATCAATTTAAATATTTTACATTTTCATTTTCACTTTATTGTTTATAATTGTAATCTAAAATTCATTTAAAATTTTCTATCTAAGGGTTAGTTTACCACATTAATCCAAAATTAAGATAAAACATATTGGTGAACCTTAATATTGTATTGAACATCACCAAACCTTAGGTTTCCCTTAGGGTTTCTTCTTCAATTATAGGGTTTCATATTTAAGTATATGATTACACTTTTTGATATTTAGTTTGACTTTATACATAAATGACACATGGCTACAATGGATATACATAGCTTATATTTATTTACACATACTATGATTATAATTATTACATCTTTTTTTCCTTTGATATGAAAAATATGTTAATTACATAGATCCAATCTTTGTATACTAAATTTTTTTAAATATCCAATGAAAAATCCCAAGACTTTCTTAACTCATACTATTGTGATATGAAATTTGAGTTTCTTCTCATTATTACTAAGTGTTAAGAGCATGCATGACTCTCTCTTTTTCCTCCTATTCATCATATTCATGGAACTTGTTTAATAATTGAATATTTCATTTCTCATAAAATAATTACTACGGATTCTAATAAAATAAATGAATATTTATATTTATTTAATTATGTCAATGAAAGATAACTAGCTTACTTTATTGTTATGAACCCAAAAATGCATGATGAATTGTTATTTATGACAAGAGATGATCGAAACCATTATATATGGATATCTCATCCAAGGAAAAATCATAATCATTTTAATATTATTAATAAAAATTTTATATGTACCAATTCAACCATGGGTGTTCAGACATCTACTATTATTGTTATGCCTATTTCTACACATTGGTTACACATGTATTGCACACCCAAAGTGTGGGGGAAACATAAGGTTTATATAATATTACCATTCTTATTTATAAAAAACCAACATATGCCAATTATACAATGGATATGCATGTTCCATAATGATCCTCTCCTAATACATTATCCCTCAAGTAGATTATTTCAGATCTATAGGTTAAGGTGTTGTAATTAGAGCAAGGTAAATCTAGAGATAATTACTCTATATATTTGCATGCATTACTTCACTAGCCTTTATCCCTAGATATATTTCATCCTATCCTTTAAAAATGAATTTTTTATCTCCTAAGATTCCATTTTATGATGATAAAATTGATCTATAATAACACCTCTTATCCTTCCATTTAACATGCTTAGATTATGCCTCCAATATCATATTGTTGACCATGATATTTCCACATAGTATTAAGGATTATGTTTTACAATGGTTATATGATATTCCATATCAATCATGAAATAAATATAATCCTTTATAATATTATTTTTTATCATTATTTTCAATCAAAATCATTTAAAAACTATCTTATGCTCAAATTTCTAAACTTAAGCTAGAATCCATTGAGTAATTAAGTGACTATGTGATATAGTATAAGACCATGATATATAGGATAAACAATCCAATGGATAATAATGAGATATAGGACAACTTAAATAAAAAAATTCTTGCACCACTTCAATATTATATTATATTTAATAAATTCAAGTCATTCAATGAGTTATGTCATACAATCAGGAAATAAGTTTAATGTTTTGGCAAATTAGTTTCTCACACACTTTTAAATCAACATCATTAAAAATGATATTATGCTAAAATTGATGACCTAAATTAAGGACCCAATGATAATTTTAGTGAATATATGTTTTAATTTTTTTTTATGATCTCCCATCTCAATTATAAAATAAATTTAATCCTTTGGTAGATCAGTTTTTAGTAAACTTTTAAATCAACATTAGTGAAAAACTATCTTATGCTAGAATTGCTAACTCAAGCAAGGATCCAATGATAAATTTAGTAATTATGTGTTATATTATAAGACCAATGTATCCAGTGGTAATTCACTCCAAGACATATTTAAACAATGTTTTCTTACACTACCCCAAGAATCTATTATTTTCAATAAGTTTAGGTCATTCAATGAGATATGCCATACAATAAAAGATTGAAAATTAAAGATCATATATTTTAATAGACTCAATTGAATTCATAATTATAAAACTAATCAAGCTTATAAGTTTCAAATCAAACCATGATACAAGGTTAAATCAAATGATACTAATAATGAAGTTAAAATAATGGTTAACTTAGTATTATAACCTAAACATTAAATTTTATTATTTTCCCTACCAAAGTAGTAGTTTTCATGATGACCTCAAACTCCTCATGTGATAATAAAAAAGATACTTGAATTCAGGTTTATATATATCCCTCCACCATAAAAGGTTGATATGAGACAAACATTACCAAATGGATGTGATAAATAATGACTATTGTAATGATATGTTGTACATTACACAAACAGATGTTAGAAGCTAAGAAATAAGATACAATATCTCATTGGTGATAATACTATTGTGCTTAACATACCCCTAGAGGATTAAAAACCATAGCTTAATGTAAATGCAAAGTTGTAAATATTTTATAATCCTCTTCTAAATCATTAAGAGACAAAAACCAAGGATACTTATAAGGTGAATTATACATACAATATACATCCTCCACCTTCTACATATTATTTCCCATTAAATAGTATTATTGGTACATTTGATAATAGTCACAATATGGGGACCCATGATTACATTTGATGACAACAAGAATCTGGATGATGATTAAAATTTAAATCCATTATTTTTATGATATTATTTTTATTTTTAACCCATTCATAATGTCATGTTAGATAATAGTTTAAGTGAAAATGCTTATGCAATGGTTATTTTACATTATCTTAGATACACCCATTAGAATTTAATAGAAAAAACCAAGATAGTTAAATGATTTTATGGAAATAGGCAAAGACCTTTGTGACATATTGTTTTATCTCTTAAGGAAAGCCTTGTAATAATTTTCATCCATTCATATTTTTACTAAGTGTATGGTTCTTTTATAGGTTATTAGGATGCCTTTGGATACACAAGCTTCACCCAATACCATCCTAAATATATGAGTATTTAAAGTACCAAATTTTTAATAGGGTGGTAATAGTTTTATATATTCCATATGTTTACCTTATTTACCCATAATAATTCACTCCTCCACACCCATCACCACCAAAATTGGTTGTTATGCCTATTCAAAATTATTATCTAGATATAGTTGTTACACTAATTAAATATTATGTTATAGAGGAATATAACCTTACATCTAAACTCATTCTAAGTAGTTAATTTTACACCCTAATAAATTTTATTTTAAATATACTATTTAAAGGAAAGTAGTGGGATTTCTTAAATGACTAGTATTAGAATTCCATTACATCATAAGGTCATTCAGAATACACTATGCTTAATATTCACTATGTGTCTTAGATTACATTTAATGACACTTCACCATGCTCCATGATGAACAAAATTATAGGTTTATCATAAATAAAATATATTTCACATGGTAAATTGCATCCTCAAGTTAATCAACATACACAAGACACTATGGTTGATGATGATGAGGGTTATGGTATAACACAAGAACATTTTGCATATTTTGACTTAGATTTACATCTAGTTTCAATCATGCCACTTGTTATCACAAGGTGACCCTCCCAATGTTTGATAGAGGACCTCCCTATGACCATCCCCTATAGTTTTTAATAAATTTTCATCTCCCTTGATAAAATATTCCAAAACTACTTTTAAAAAATAATAAAAAATATAAAATCCCTTCAAATTGTAGATAATAAAATATAGTATTAATCAATTGACCAAAAAAAATTGATACACACTTACCATGTGTGACTTGTGCACATAAATATGGTCTTAACCCACTATTATCTTATACTTACATGTTACCTTATGAGTTAAATTATTTTGTTATGATGTTACAAACCTACATGAACCTCATTATCTATTTCCAACCTACATACTATCCTGCATAAACATAACCAAACCTTTAATTCAGTCCTATGCATGGGTTAGTATTGTAGGAATAGGAAAATATCACCATTCAATACTAACTTAATCCTAACGATACCATCCCTCTCCTACCAATGACTAATTTTTAAAATTAACCATTTCCTTAGGACTAACCTATCTATTTGGTAGTTTATTTGCATGATAAGTTACTCAAATTAAAGCATATATATACAGATCAAAACCTTATTTGATGAAAAACATAGAACTTATCTAGTACACATTTATACACTACTAAACATTGATAAAATATAACTTATTATTCCCAAATTTCAAATCATTTGTTAGGAGTAGTCAAATTAATTCATCTACCAAATCCAAGTTAGAGAAAGCATTATAATGTATCAAATCCAAATAATTAATTATATTTATATAGAAAAAGATAATAATTTCTTAATCACACTAGGTGGCCTGCATAAACATAACCAAACCTTTAATTCAGTCCTATGCATGGGTTAGTATTGTAGGAATAGGAAAATATCACCATTCAATACTAACTTAATCCTAACGATACCATCCCTCTCCTACCAATGACTAATTTTTAAAATTAACCATTTCCTTAGGACTAACCTATCTATTTGGTAGTTTATTTGCATGATAAGTTACTCAAATTAAAGCATATATATACAGATCAAAACCTTATTTGATGAAAAACATAGAACTTATCTAGTACACATTTATACACTACTAAACATTGATAAAATATAACTTATTATTCCCAAATTTCAAATCATTCATTAGGAGTAGTCAAATCTAAGTCACCTACCAAATCTAAGTTAGAGAAAGCATTGTAATGTATCAAATCCAAATAATTAATTATATTTATATAGAAAAAGATAATAATTGCATCACACTAGGTGGCATAATTATTTTACTCCTTGGAGTATCAAATACATAGGCAATAATCAATCATCAATAAGGTAGCTGGGGTTGGCTTATTCAATTACACTTTACCAATTTTAAAACCTAAAAATCATACTAGACTTTCAAGGTGAAGGAGGTTGATTCTAAAGTTTCATGCATCATCAAAGTTCATCATCACACATACAAAGATTATAGTGATAGGTGAATTTTACCATAGGGTCACATACTCATCTCTTTTTTATAATTACTAAATTTATCATATACCACTTATCATATCATTATAATAAGTTTTAGTATTTTACATTCATGTGTATGCTTTAATTCCATATATATCAATCTAAATTACATTACTAATTTATATCCTATTTGGGTTTCTAAAACTAAATTAGGATAAAAGAAAAATATTATAATGAATCCAAAAGTTAGGACTTGAGCATGACATGATTACTATTTTACACCATTTACATAAATTATTTATCACATGTTTGGTATATTACACATCCTTTCTTAATTTACACATGAAATTTGTAGTGTATATGAGTGACATGTAGGCCATACATATACACATGATAAATGGACACATAGATGTTAGACCTTCCCATAACTAGGAGCCATGTCAATGTTGACATCATCTTCTTCCATGGGTTAATATATTGCACGTTATATATTTCTATGACATTTCTATTTATCATGTTGAACTACCTTTATTTCTTACACATACCTTATCATTGTTCATAATGTATACATTTTTACTTGGATATATTAATTTACTATGTTGTGATATTTACCTTCTTGTATGGTGTAAATTACATTACATGTTATATGGTTATTATATATTATTTTATTTTAGAATAGGTTATTCATTAATTATCTATTGTATGTGGTCTATTGGTATTATATGTGCAACATTTATCACCATTTTTTTATATCCTTAGCCTTATGTGTGTGACATTTATTTAAACTTGTTTGTGTCTCCTTAACCTTGTCTATGAAACATTAATTATTCCTCATATCCAACCCCTTGGACATGTGTGTGACATTATATATTATTATATGTGATTTATGGTGTGAAACATGGACATGAAATTTATTTTTTATCTATTTATGATTTTGGATTTTATGGGTATCATGATCCATATCATAACCCCATCCCTTTGTGAGTGGTGTCATGATCCATATCATGCCCCTTTCCTATGTAGTCTTATTAAGTACACTATTAGTGATGATTCATACTACATGTTTAGGTATGTATGTGGTATTATGATTGAGGCATTAATTTTGTCATTAATTTCAAATTTTTGTGAGTATCATTGATGTCTTAGAGATATTCTTATGATTTTGCATGGTGAGTGTTCATAATGACATTGAGTATGGTTTGTTTGTCCTTGAGTTTCGTATGAGGTCTTAGCACACTATTATGGCATAACAAGATAATGAGCATATTGAGAGAGTATATAAAAGTTTTTTTCATGAGAATGATTCTTAGAGTGCATCTATAGTGGTAGGAAGTTCTCAAAGTGGTATGGTACCTAGTAGGTCTATATGGATGGACTAGTTCTTAAGCATGGGTATGGCTTATAGAGGTATGATGGTAGTGATATGAATGTGTATGATCTTGAAATTATGAAATGAAGTGTTAGATAATGTGATAAAGGTGTTGATTCATTCACATGACTCTTAGAGTGATCCAAAGAGGTATGTTCTTCTTTATTGGTCTTTTTATGAACCTTATATTAAGACCCTAAGTGGTAAAATGAGGTGTCATGATCAGTTTTGGAGGATTTTGAGATTATGTGATCATGGATGGAGTTTTTACATGATGTTTCAAGTTTTATAACCAAGTCTAAGGTCAAACCCTGAAAGAGAAAACATGAAAATTTGTGCTAAGGTTTCTTATGTGTGTAGAATGAAGAGATGAAGACCCGAGAAGGATCTTATCATGCTTGTTGGTACGTGTGACTATTGCATGGGAAGCTGAAATATTATCAAGATATAGAAAAGGGTCATAAAAATATTTTATAATCATTATGACTTGATTTTAGGGTCAGAGTTTTATGAATAAATGTTAAGAATGAAAACCACTCTTAAACCCTTCTAAAACCCTTATAGTGACTTGATGGTGAAATTTTTATTTTTGAGTGATTAGAATGGATTAGTTAGGATAATTTTATTATTGGATAATTTATGTAAATCTTCCAATTAAATCAAGGTATAATTGAGTATTCAGGAGTGTGAGTGGAAGATATAATAAATTCCTTATTTCTTAAAAAATTGATATAAAAGATAGGGCTGATAGAGTCAAAGTCAAAAAATGAATGTATGTTGAAGCTTGTGACTTATATTTTGTTCCCATGTAGGTTTATGAGTTTTTATAGAGATTCATGTGTGAAAATTTGATGTTGCAATCGATAGTAGGCCTAGTGAAGTAGTTTAGAGAAAATCTAGGCTAAGATGAGTTGATTGTTCTTATCAATTTATCATGAAAGAGTGATGCTTATAAGTGTATGGAGGAGTGGTTTTTTATTTTTATTAAATTTAAATATGTTTTATCTATATTGGTGATTATTATTGATGATGAAATTTCTTAAGCCAAAATGAGTTATCTAAGTGAGTTATGACTCTGTGTAGTAAGGTTTTGTAATGGGTATACAAGTTGAATTATTAAAGTAATACCATGATGTTTTTTTATATAATAGTGATATATAAGTATAATTTAATCACACACATGTATCAATAGTTCCTAAATTTTCTTACATAGGTGTTGGAATGCATATTCACCATGACTGGTTCTCAAGATATATTGATAGTTCTGGGTATACAAGATGAAGTGAAGAGTTTGAAACTCTATGACATGATTAAATGTATCTAGTGAAAATGTTTATATATTTTATTATTTATATTACCTATAAATTCTTGATATAATTTTGAGAGTCTCTTTATTAGGTTGTTATATGGAATCCAAAATGGCCTATCTATCTATGTAAGGACTATGAGATAGAAGTTCAATAAATTGGTCTGCAAGACCAATGGTTTACACTAGATATTGTGATATATATATATATATATATATATATATATATATATATATATATATATATATATTTGTTATATATGTATTATAGGTCCATTTTTATTCATTATAAACTCTTATGAAGTGGAGAAAGGTCAAAGGTTCTTGACTAGGTTTTAAACCCTATGTGTAGTTCTTAGTGAGCATATGAAGATGATTAGTTTGAGTTATTTTGCCATGTATGGTGAAAACTAATAGAATTGGTGTTGAAAATAAAGTTTCATTAGATATTTTTTATTGATGTATGATAGTGGATAAATTAGATAGAGATCTGAAGAATAAATCACCATCTACTGGTTGAGAAATAAGGTGTTGTGAAGGTGATCGAGTTGGTCTTAGCTAAGTTGGTACTTAGTCAAGAGGGAGTGGGAGATACCTTTCAGGTTGGTTATTGAAGAAGTGTCCTTAAATTGGTTTATTTGGTGTTAATTAACTTAGGGGGTGGGTGCCTCCTTATAATTTGGAGCTTTATAAAGGCCTAATTGAGTTAGAGCTTTATAAAAGCCTAGTTGAGTTGGTGCTTGACTAGTAAGGCTTTGGTCCTCCTTATGGGATTGGTGCCTCACTAAATATTGATACATTAATAATAATATAGTAGTGTAGGTTGTGTTTTAGTGGGTTTTATCCCCCACGAGGTTTTCCCATATATATTTTATCTTCATGTCTTGATATATTTCTTCATGTTTATGTGATTGCTTCTCTATGCACTACTTTATCACTATATTGGTTTGAAATATTAATGATTGTTAAGTGGAAAGAGATGATTTTTTTAAGAAACTAATTTACCCCCACTCTTAGTGGTTGTGCTTCAAAAAATACATACCTAATTTATATATACATATTAGAATGACACTTATATTCATTGCATTACATATGTTTCATGCAAGTTTTGATGACAAATTCATTACTATGATGACATATTATCCACATGTTGACATGATTATGCATGATCACCTTTTAATACATAATATGATATATTTAACTATTTATTTTGATATGATTGACTTATCTACTACATCATTCACCTCAAAATGGGGGCCTAATAGTGAGATTTTCTTAAATAATTAAGCCTCCATGAGCAGGTATTACATATTTTGGCACAAACTATACATATTAGTGACATTTTAGAGTGGTTTTCATATCAAAGAGGAACAAATATTGGCATATTTTAGACAATTTTTGGGGGATTATGAAAGTAATATGCATTGATTTTATAGGACATAAGTTATGTTTTTTAGGTATGCACATATTCAACTAGATTTGGGGGAATTTACAAGGCATGTGCACTCTTTTTATAGGACTATAAACACTAAAATATAGAAATAAATACTTTAAAATGCATTTTTTTAATTATATTCACCAAAGATGACTTGTGAATACATATGTGACTCTCATTCACCATTCTCTCACATCCACATGACTTCTATGGTTCCAATCTTTTAAAGTCTATCTCAGTCACTTACAAGAGATCAAATATTATTTTTAAAAATAGTTATTAATATTACTCAAAAATATATAAATCACCATATCAATGTTCTTGTCTCCTAGATATCAATGCTAGACTCATAAATATCATCTAAGTTTTATGGTTTCATCTCATGGCAAGCAATGGTAAAATTTTGAATTAAAATAATTCCTATGTACTAGCCCATATGTTTTTTAATTTTTTGGGATGAGAAAGTACCCAAAAAGTATCCTATAAATAAAAAATAAGTATATATCTATTATTTATGTATTTATAATTAAACATACACTTTTACACACTTGCACAGTCAAGAACATTACATTATTATTCTAAATTTACCAATCAATCACCAAGAACAAATCATATCCAAGTCTAAATAGTTCAAGAGCTAAGTTAAAATTTTCATTCCAAGCTTCAAGAGATACAAATTTTAATTTAAAATCTTAAAACTTATTTGTCACTCTATCTTACTAAATATATAAATTACAATACAATGATAAGATAGTGGTTAACTACTTTGTGAAGAAATAAGACTGTGGGTATGTAGTAAAAATCTTGGGAAACTAGATTGTGGGATGCTTAGATTAGATCAAGATATATATGTAAAGCCAAATATTATCCTCAGCTTTAGGTTAGTACCATTAAAATCTATGTTTCCAGTCTAAAAATTTTTTCTTTGTGGATTTTCAATCTCTATTTATATACAAGAAGGTATACTTATTTGTCTTTAAGTTATTTGTGTGATCCTAAGGTATAATTTTGTGTGTAACTCATAGAAATATATCTTTCTTTTGAAATAATTGGTCCAATTTTAATGATCTAATTATGATTTTAAAAATGATAATAAATTTGAGTTAGTTTTACCTTAACCATTCCTATTTGAATATTAAACTACATGTTTTTTATTTCCCTCTTTGAAGTATTAGATATGTATGTAGTGCCCAAAAATTCAACTAGGAATGGTTGAAGTAAAATTAACTCACATTTATTCCCCTTTTTAAAGTGTAATTATATCAATAAAATTATACCAATGATGTCAATATAAGGAGATATATTTTTATGAGTTACACATAAAATCAAACCTCAAGATCGCACACATAGCTTAAAGACAAATAAGTACACCTAACTGTATACAAATAGAGATTAAAAATCCATAAAGACAAAATTGTTAGACTAGGAACATAGTTTTTGATGGTACTAATCTAAATCTAAGGATAATATTTGGGTTTACATAAATATCTTGATCTAATCTAAGCATCCCACAATGTAGTTTCCCATGCTTCTTACTACATACCCATAGTCTTATTCCTTCACAAAGTAGTTAACCACTAAGTATATTATCATTGTATTGTACTTTATATATTTAGTAAGCTAGAGTGCCAAATAATTTTTAATATTTTAATTAAAAATTTTATTATATATATATATATATATATATATATAAATTCATTTAAAATAGTTCTATCCAATTAAGGTTTAATAGATCACATTAACCTTGAAATAGATAAAACATACGTGTGAATCTGAATATTGTCTTGAGCATATCTAAATCCTAGGTTACCATTAATGTTTCTTCCTCCATTTTATATTTTTATATTTGTTTATCTAATTATGATTTTGAATTTTGTATCTCTGATTTTCCCTAATATAAAAATTATAGATGGCTATAATGGAGGCAAAAAAATTCTATTTGTTTACTAAATATTTGGTTTTGATTATTAAATGTTTCTTTCCTTTGATATGAAATAAATGTAACCAACATGTAATTTCATGGATCAAATTTTTCTTCAATACTAAGGTGTAAATAAATAATGAACAATCTCAAGACTTTATAAGTTCATCCTGACGTAATATCTAATCTAACTTACTTCTTGTCAATATTAGTTGTCAATGGGCATGCATGATTCCCTTAGTTCTTCATTCTATGCATTATCTTCATTATAATTATTTAATTTTTGAATCTAATATTTCTCATGAAACCAATACCATGGATGATTATAAAATAAATGAATATGTAGACTTTCATGATAGATTGGATGATATTGATGAAATAATTTTAACTCACTTTCTTGATACACAAATGCATGTTGAATTGTTATATACATGTTGTCACTTGGATATGTACCCTTTGAGGAGATGAAAATATCTCCTCATCAAAGTGGCACAATGGAATCACATCTAGGCTTGTGGGTAGCCTAAGGAATGAGGTGAGTCTCTATATAGGGTTAGCTCCCTTGATGTACCACTTAGGATTGAACCTACAACTAACTTTAGGGGGTGAAAAGGGAGAGAGATAACTAAAATCAAATATAATTTAATGAGGTGATACACCAAATAAATTTTATGACTTCTAACCAATTTCATTCTACACTTGAGACCAAGAAACATACTAAAAACACACTCCTTCAATCTTCATATTCTCACATCAATGTTACATTGTGAGGTCATGGATGAATGTGAAAAGCTAAGAAGACTAGACAAGAGGACTTAGATGGAACTAATGAAAATAATAAATCACTAAACATTTCACATCACCTAAAACACTTTAGATGGCCTATAAGAAGAAGTTTTCCAGCGGTAAACAAGGTGAAAGAATGAGACCACATGCTAGGAATCCATAGTCTTCACTAAACAAGATTCATCATTAAAGTGAAAAGAAAGTATGAAAAGTCATGAAGAGGTAAAAATTAATCATTTTATTGATAAAAAGGCATAAAAATGAGAAGGTCTTCACCATACTCAGGTGGAACATCCCATACAATGCCAAAATGGCCAACTCTTATAGAGTTTGAGAGAAAGAAAGAGAGATAAGTACAAGGGTCATAAGGACACTTATCAAGCTAAGAAAATTAGTAATACATGAATTATAATATGATATGGGTATAACCATTCAAGTTCAAGAGTAATCTAAGTCATCAAAGTTATATAAAGTGGCCTAAAACTCTTTTTTATTGCACATAAAACTACCTTCATGATTAGGCCTATTTGAGTGAATTTTAACTAATAAATGGTATATCTAATGATTTTAATTGAATTTGAGGCTCTAAAACATACCTCTACATGTATTTTTTTCATGTCTAGCCTTTTAGAATCACTTAAAAGAGAGCTATCATCACCTACACTCTAGGAAACCTCCTTCGCATGCACCTAGCACACTTGTCCTCAAATTTGGAATTAGTTTCCCATTAAAATCCATGGTATGGAGTGAATTACAAGTTTTAAGTCCAGCCATGGCCTTGTAATCATCATAAAATCTTTAAAATCAGTTCAAGTGAAGCTTTTCACCCCTCTCATTAGCTTGTGCATTAGGCCAATTTTGACTGGCTGAGTTGAAGGACCTGGTCAGAGAATTTAGAAGCTATTTCAGGACATAAAAAAATATTTGGAGTTATATTAAGTTTCAATATTTCTCCTAAACTTGGTTTCATCTCCTAATTCCTCTTGTAGCTTATGTAACATGAAAAATAGTGAAAAAATCCTATTTCTACACCCATTCATACAATTACATATAAATCATCATGGTGTGAAGTATCCTGGGGGATTCCTCTCCAATTTATAATATCTATTCTGGTCAAACTATGTCCTTAGATGGCATCTCCAACTCCATTTTCTAAAATTAGTTCCTTTAAGGTTTTTAGACCTATTTTATGTCTTAAGGATTATTCATAAAACATGGATGTCCAAGTTGCCAAAAAATTCCACAAATATGTCCTATAATACCCCCTAACTCCTATGGCTCCCATGTAATGCCTCATGGAAGGTGTGAGCATTCTAAGCTGGCTTATTGAGCTTGTTTTCCTCCTTACAAGTCTGAATGGGTTTTATACCCAAAAATGGTTTCTTTGATGTCTCCTCTGAAATATTATGCATACACCACATAATCATGTTCAAATTATTTATAAAACTCACTAATAGATAAAGGTGGAAGCAATAACTCATTTGAACTCTAGGCCTAACTGTGTCTAGTAATCTTGCCTGTAACTCTAGCTACCTAAATCACTTTGTTGCATTTTTTCTCATTATCCCTAATTACCCATGCTTTCTTGGGTGTTTTATATATTTTCCAAACCTTATTTAATGGTATATACACCTTTTAGCTTCATCTTTTATCCTTTTGCCTCAAAACTACCAGTTAATGTATGAGGAGAAGTATCCCCTATTAAGACAAAATTGAGGGTACTTCCCCTATTTTATCAAGATATTTGAATATTTTATAGGCTTATATAGGTTAAAAATATCCTCTACATGAAAATTTGGCATCTATTCTATCCATTTGACCATTTAATCCTACAAGAAACCAAACAAACTCCCTTAAAAGAATATTGTGTGTATAAGGTTGGCATGTTAGACTGAGTAATGAATCATAAAGACAATTATTATGATTATATTCCTATGATAAAGGCCTATAAATTCTCTCATGGTCCTTATGTAGGTGTACTAGCATCAATTCCTCACTTCAACCTTTCACTTTACTTACCCATGCAACTATCTAGTCAAGGTTAAGTATCACTTGACTGACTATGTTTTCTTGCTTATGAACCATTAATTTACTTTAAAAACATAATTATGGTTTGATGATGGTTATTTAAACATTATTAAATTTTTCCATGACTTATTTCATCCATGCTATCTCTCATATGTCTCTAACTTTCTCCTGTATGTCCTAGACTATATGCATAATTCTTAAATATACATCACACCTATAGGTGAATACACATGTTTAGGTATAAAAGGTAGTGATTTGAGGCCTATTTGAATTCATAAATGCCATTTTATATTGGTTTGATCCCTCAGTCTCATCCTTAAGCACTTACCATGCTTAGGATCACCAAACTTGTATATTGTCATCCTACAGTCATCCATCTTAGACTGTGTTTTACTTTTGGAAAAGGTACCTAAAGGTATGAGTGCATGGTTTGATTTCAAATAAAAATATCATTAACTCATTATAACTATAGAATAATCTGATATTGTCTATGTCATTTCTTTCATCTCTATGCCTTATACATCTCAAGCAACCAACCTATTTGTTCTCTGCCCCCCCTTTTTATAGTCAACTACAATTGACTATGGGGCTTTGTAAGTGCAAATTTACCTTGAAATCTATAGAGTAAGGTTTTTATCTCCTTGTAAGTCTATTTATGGATTTGAATTAACTATAGTTTATCTCAGATTGATACCTTCATGTTTAAATCCACTTCAGATTATGATATATTTGACCCCTGGCTGAATATTTTTCTTGCCCATGGGAAACTTGTAGGTGTTTATGCTTGCTTGTACTTGAGAATAAGGTATTAAAACCATACTTACTTCCCTTAGGATCATTTTAATTGATATATTTATATCATCTTCTTCTTCATGTTTTACAACATCAAACATACTCTCTTATGCTTTTCCTCAGTTAAGACTATATTTTACCTCTAAAAGGGACACCTATAGGTTCGATTTCATGAAACAAGCTTTAAAATAGTGAATATAACCTCCCTAGAAATTCCATGACCATATAGCACTAATGGGATCCATTATCTACCTTTATTTACCTAAATAAATTTTGGATCAATCCTCATCTCACTGCCTCTTAGGCATGCCCATAGGTATCCTTCATGATAAAAGGAACCTATAGGATTCTATTAGGTTGATTTCAACATTAGAACATGAGTTAGACATCTTAACACCATATCAAGTCATTGGTATTTCTTTGGACCCATTTTCCCTCATGTTTGGGTTGTGTATGAGACTGATATCTATTAAACTGAGACACATTGTCTATTTGACCATTGTAGGTACACATGAGCTCAACGTATGAATTGGAGATAAGGCATAACGGTCCAAAAACTAGTTATCATTCCACTTGATAAACTTTGTGACCATTAATGTTACTTGAAATATGTAAAACTACTTCACCTTGATAACATTGTCAAATACTAATTTGACATAAGGATTGCTCAAACCTAAACACATGTAGATAACATTGTCTAGAAATAGTGTTTTTGTAGGCCACTTTAAGGCTCTAAAAATATATCTCCTACTCACTTTGTGATTCCAATTTTTTTAAAAATCCTTCTCCATGTTAGGAAATAAAAATCTCAATTGGCTATATTCCTTAAGACCTTTTACCACCATGTTTTAAGATGATCACAAAAGCTCCATGGCCTTTGTTTTGGTAATTTAGGGAAAGATTCCCAAAACTCAGTCCTTGCTTGATCATAGTGGTCTACATCCTATTTTTTCCTCATTGACACTTTATATGGATTTATCAAGGGTTTTTATTGATACCACAACCTTAAATAGGTGTCAAATGATTACACCTTCTCCATGAAATTATTTTATTACCCTGTTTAGCTACCTGTAGGTGGATGCTTTAGTGCATAACAACGAGTTGTAGATAAGCAAGATGAAACTATTCATGTAAATGAACTATATATGTTGTCCTCAATCATGCCAATAAAATTGTAACAATATTAAAAGTTTATAACCATATTAGGCCTTACACTTATCAACATGACATCATCAATGAGTATTGTAGATGTGCACTCAGCTAAAAGTGATCAATGAGTATGAAATGAAATAATAGCATGGTGAAAATGCCTCATGGTAGTTCAAACTTATTGTCCACATTTCAAATATATTATTTAAAAAAATATCCTCCTAATACAAGATTCAAGCATTCTTTTCAATGTGGAAATCATCTATAAACACTTGAAAGGGAGCATGCAACATGAAATGTATGGGTAGTGAATTGGTATATGGGCATTAGACAACTAATACACATCCTTGAAAATATATTATAGTTCCTCTTCAAATTTTTGAAGATTGGATTAATCCAATAAATCTTGATTTCAACAAATCTTCCCTTCTAAAACTCTGTAAAAGTACCTTTTAAGTTGCATTGAATAGGCAGATTGTGAACATGTGCACATATAGATGTAAACCATGAGGGATTGCTTAAAGGAGGAGGATGAAAGGTGAGGGAAAGAAAAATATAACCTTTAAAACACGTGAAAAGGATTATATAAAACCCCTATAACCATCCAAAAATCTTGGAAACTTGAAGACAGTGAAAACATGCTTATCATCACACATAAGACCAGTTTACAAACTTGAGACTATTAGCTCATAAAATAAACTCCACACGTGAAATAAATAATTTGAAGCATTATATAATAATACCAACATCATTTTTAATCAATCTCATCATCTTAATGATATGAAATTTCTTAAACTAAGAAAAACCCTAAAAGGTGCATGGATAAGTAGGCAATTTTGGAAGCCAAACTTCAAATGAATGGTTCATGAAGCACATGGTAAAATTACTAAAAATTATTATATTTGTTTTAAGGTATATAATTTTAAAATATCCTTAAAAAATCATTCTACTTTAAACCCTCTCTACTGGCTGTACCAAGTAAGAACTTGTAAGTTACTTCTCTATGCCAAGAAGGGTGAAAAAGAGATAGAATGGTTTTGAGAAATATATGTCAGTTTAAGAACAAAAAAAGTGTTTATTTGAGTATTTTTAAGGTGAAGATTCATATTTACATGTTTTACAAGTGGCACACTTCCCAAAGAGACTGTACAAGTGCCAAACTCACTCTTTTCTTTAAGAAAACTACCTTTTTTAAAATAACCTAATAATTTTCAATTAATCACAGCTAATATAGACCTTTTAGGACACATTTAGTGTGATAAAACTCTTTTACACTTGCACATTTTCCAAGAAACCTGTACAAAGAAATAAATGCACTATTTAGACCCTTAAAATGACCCCAAATGACTTGATAGACTAATGAAAAGAGTGACCAAGGTTAATATAACATTTAAAGGCATAAAGTGACCTATAAAATACCTTATTAAAATATATTATACCCAATTATAGGCCTAAAATTCAATTTTTTAACTAGAGGTGCCCCAATTTGACCTAAAAGTCAAATTTGGTCAAAAATATCATAAAATATTATCAAAAAAATTAGCTATAGATATCTCACTTGAGGAATAGCAATATTCCATTAATTATATTTATCAACCTCTTGGAGGTACCAATTCCACCATACATGTTCAAATAGCTAATTTTTACTATGTCCCTAAGGTAGATGCACAAAATTAGGGGACAAAAAAACATGATGCAATGAAAAATACAAGCCATTTTCTATAAAGGGCATACACCCTTTTCAAAAGGGCATACACCCATTTTCTTAAAAAACCAAAGAAAAATCAATAAGGGGTCGGTCCTAACCCTAAAGGACGTACACCCTTTACGGTCCAAAGGATGCACACCCTTTACAAAGGGCATGCACCCTTTTGACTATGAAGGGCCTATACCCTTTACATAAGGAATACACCCTTTTCAAAGGGTATATGACCTTTGCATAGGACATACACCCTTTTTAAATAATTTTTTTCTTTTGTTTCAAATAAAATTATTATTTTTGCAAGGAGTAAAAGATGTATTATTTTTTTATTTTCTAATTAGAGGTATTTTGTTTTTTTATTCTTATACTTTAAATTTATTTTACTAAATACAACAAATTAGGGCCACTCAACATCTTCTAAAATTGATTACAGAGTTGTAGGAGTTACCATTTATAAGTTAGTTTTTAAAATTCCATTCCAGTCAATACTTAGTTTTTATAATTTTAGGATAAAAAAATAGAATGAGAAACAAGGTTGCAAATCATGTTATATATGTAATAGATCTCTAGCATTAAGGATTACATGTATGTTTTACCTAATTAAGTATTCCCTATCTACTTTATTTACTTGAGTATGCTCTACTTGATTAAATAACTAACCCATGGCTTAATCTCAAGGAGTATTCCCTACCTAGATACACAATCCATATACAGTGTCAAATTAAGTGTTTCACTTACTCAACCTAATCTACTTCAAGGTCCTCTAGAAACTTGCTTGAAATTAGGTCTCTTCCTAACCATAAATTATCTCTTGGTATATAAAAAAAATCTTCTAAGAATTGGTATTGAAATACTAATGACCTTATTCTTTAGTATTATCTCTTGAATTCTTATCCTCTATATTCAAATTAAAAGACACTTTCAATGATTTAAAATAGGGTTCTCAATCCTAAGATAGTAATATATCTTCAAGAAAAACACTTCTTTAATTCATAAAGCACTCAATTGTACATCCTCACTTCTTTGAATAATATTATGATGGTTTCACAAATTATTTGACTCAAGCTTCTTAGTGCATGAAGAACTTCAACTCAAAACTTAGATGACAACAACTCTACCCTTTATAATCCTATTAGCCCAAATTAAATGATGTAGAAGCATCAAGTCAAATTAGTAAATAGATATTATTCAAGGTTAAAGTACATTTTTATAGGAATAAAAAAAGTCCTAAGGGTCTTAGGAATCCATGAGATGTCTTAGAATTTGAATTAGAGGTTTTCCCTCCAAAATTATAATTTGAATTTTCAAATAGAAAGAATAAACAAAAAGGGGTCCTAAGATTGTATAATGAGAGAAGAACTTGGTTTAACAGGGTAAATAAGTCATGTAAAAGGGAATTAAATTCCCAAATGTCTGATTTGGCAAGTTAGAGGTCATGCATTGGTTATGTAACCTTTACCCATATGTTGGGTTCAAGAAAAAGAAACATTTTCCCTTGTAATGAATCAAAAAAACAATGTTGAATTTGGTTGTGTATGAAGTTGTCTGGCATTCTTGGAAGAGGATGTAAGGAAGATAAAATGGGGGAGAATTCCAAGATGAAGGATAATAGTCCAGATATGTATGTATGTATCAATTCCTCATTGAATATGATTCAGTCCATTCATGGATTGTATATTGAAATCAAAAAAGAATAGAATGAATAAATATATAAAAGTTTTTGTATATCTATATCCTCTAAATGTCATTGATCTATTGTGTGTTTTTTTGTATCTTGATAGACCCTTGTGGCCATAAAAAAGGTGGTATGTGTATTGTATGGTAGGTTGGAACAAGAACTATAAGCTACAGTTTTTAACAGAGAGTGTTATGTGTTTCTCCAATTTTTTTGTGATAAATATTACCATGGATTGATATTTGGCCTTATTAAGATATTATAGACATTTTGAGTGTTTTGAGGACTGAGGTAAGAAAGGTGACTTAGTTTAAATGATATTTGAACTCTTGAAGCTCTATAGACTATTATCTCAGTTAAAGAATAAGAACAAACATTTGATGCTAAAGATATAGATCATTAACCTATTGAGATAATAATGAGAGGAAGGTGTTTGATGTTAATTTATTTTTTCCAACCTTTAAGGTTCAATAATTTAGTAATTACATTGTTACAAGTACACCCTGTTACATAGTTGTAAGACTCTGCTTACATATCCTTACCCTTGCTTACAGTCAAGTGGTGAGGTAACTTAATGAATGTTAAGAAAAGCACATACTTGAGAGATTGACACAAGTTTGGATAAGATAAATGAGAATGTGATTGACATAATCACTTAAATGATAATGGAAATATTGAATACCTACAGGTCTAAAGATACATACCACTGTTTATAATCATGTTATTTTGCTTGTCACAGTCATTCCTTAAGGAAAAGGATTGAGGATGGAGAACAAAAATGGACTTGGTAAAGATATTAATATGATTTATAAATTAATGAGGTAAAAATTAATTCATATTGAAGTTTTATCACATCTTATGTAGTAAGTTGAGTTTGGGAACTTAAAACTGTCATACATAGGGGATACCATGTTTACACAGTCTGTGAACAAAAAGGAGGCTTAAACTGACTAATAAAAGGTGGAAATGATGGTTGTGAATTAATATTATATTTTTTAAAGTGTATTAACCCTATGGAAGGTCACAAGTATGGTTTAAAAGACATTATAATGATAATTATACATTAGAAACCATGCATAGTCATAAAAGAATGCTAGTTAGTGATACAAACAATAACTAGTTTGCTAACGGAATGGATTATAGAGGGTAAAAAAATGTGAATTAATTCCATGAAGGTGATTAACTATCATATATAATTACTTCAAATAGTACAAGATGTAGGGAAAAGTGAAAGGGTATAATAAGGATAGTGATCAAGGAACACAAGAGTAGCATGACAAGCTAGAGTGATCTTTTCCAAGATCAAAGATAAGATTGATGAATGTTTTATAATATCTCCCCATAACTCTACATCATTATAGCTATTAAGGACTTGATATAAAGAGGTTTAAAACCACCTTGTAAATTTTGGACTCATTAAATTCAAAAACTTGATGAAAATATCAAGACAATGATACAAGACTCATAGGTGTCTTTACACAATCTCAAAATACCAATTAGATTACCAAAGTACCCAAAATGTTGACTAAGTCCTAAACAATGTTATTATATTATGTATAGGTGTTTTTGGTCTTGAAAATGTGTTATTAATATAAGCTCATCAAAGGATTCTTATAAATATTTATTAACATGTTTGGAGACTATCTCTAAGGATAAGAAACCAATTTAATTTTTTTCTTTCTTAAGAATTTGAATTTAATGGAAATTCTACTGCTTAGGTTTGGATGGCCTAATCTACTTACTAAGAATGATATTGACTTGTCTTAACTGTCAAATGCTTTGAATGACTTTACTTGTAATTATTTTATAGTGTTTACATAATAACATTGGATAATCATTATACTCAATCAACAAAGTTGTAGATGTACTATATTTTGAGTTTGCTATCTTTGTCTCAGAATCTTCTTAATAACCTCATGCTCAACTTAGAAAATGAACTTTAATTAATAGTTATATCAATATGCATAAATTAATACCTTGCAACATGTAACCTATAACATATATAGAGTAATGATATAGTCATTCATACATTACATCTACCACATATATGGTACTACATGTGGTCATTCAATCACTCATACATGACATCTTCCTTTGTTCATGATATTGTCACTCATATTGGACTCAAATGCAGCTAATAAACCTAGTTCAATCCATTTACACCTAAACCATTAACCCCAAACCTCTAACCCTAAACACTAAACCTTAAAACCTAAACATTTAAACCTAAAACCTAAACCCTAAACCCCAGACCCTAAACCATAAACCCTAAACTATGAGCACTAAATAATATACCTAGACCCTAGACCCTAATCCCTAAACCCTTAACCTTGATACATTATCCCTAAGCCAAAAACCATAATCCATAAAACCTAATCTCTAGATCCTAAACATATAAACTTAAAACATTAAACCCTATAATATATACCCTAGACCTTAAACCCTAAAATCTAAATGTAAGACCTTAAACCTAAACCATAAACCATAAGCCTAAAATCCTAAATCCTAAACCATAAAACTTAAATTTAAGTCATTAAACATAAACCCTAAGCCTAAAACCATAAACCATAAGTCATAAAATGTAAACATTAACTCCTAAACTAAAAATTCTAAACCCAAATAAAAAACTAAAAACCTTAAACACTAAACCTAAATCCCTAAACCCTTAACCATATACCCTAAACCTAAAACCCCAAACCCCAAAATGTAAACTCTAGACCATAAAATCTAAACTTCAAATCGTAAACCCTAATCCCTAATCCCAAAACACTAAATCCTAAACCATAAATATTAAACATTAATTTCTAAACCCCAAACCCTCAACCAAACCCCCAAGACTAAAACCCTTAAACTTACACCCTAAACCCTAAGTGTGAAACCATAAACCCAAAACACCAAGCCCCAAACCTTTAAATATAAACTCTTGGTCCCTTGAGACACAAACCATAAATCCCAAACCTTTAAGCATAAAATATAAACAATAAGCCCTAAATCCTAATCCCTAAGCCATAACACTGAAACTTCAACCCTAAATGCTAATCCTTATATCTAGAGAAATGAGAGGGGGAATTGGGTAAGCCATATCTTGAAAGTATAAGGGTCATTGTAACCTATATAGAGAAAGGAGTGACTATGGATATTCATGTAAAAGTCTTGAAGGTGGATTCAATATGAATTACTAGATAATTTGTGAGTTTTTTAATCAATGAGTCTATCAATATGCATAAATGGCTAGCCTATAACATTCAACCTATAACATAGATATAATAATGATACAATCATTCATACATTAAATCTACCCCATACCTAGTACTGCATGTATTATTTTATCTCTCATACATGAAAAATTCTTGTATTCATGATATAGTCACTCATACCAGACATAAATTTAGCTAATCACCCTAGTACATTCCATTTACACAAACCATTAGCCCTAATCCCCAAACTCTAAACACCATTAACCTTGAATATTAAACCCTAAAATTAAACCCTAAACATAATAAACCTTAAACACTTAACCCTAATACATTATCCCTAAACCCAAAACAATAATACCTAAACCCCAAAACTTAGACCCTAAACATAGAACCTTAAAACATTAAACCTTAGACTTTATACCTTAGATTCTAATCCCTAAAACCTAAACTTTAAGCCCTTAACCTTAAATCCTAGATCATAAACCTAAAATCCTAAATCCTAAACATTAAACCATAAAAACTTAACCCTATACCCTTAATATTAAACATTAAACCTTAAACACAAAACTCAAAATCATGAACCTTAAACCCTAAACACCGAACCCAAAATTTTAAACCCAAAACCCAAAAACTTGATCCTTAAACTCTTAACACTAAACCCTAATCCTAAAACTAGAATCTATAAAACCTAAACCTTAAAATTTTAACCCTAAACCATAAAACCAAAACCATAAAACCTTAAAACCAAAATCATAGACCCTAAATCCTAAAAGTGGATAAACCCTAAACCTTAAAACCTAAATGCTAGAACCCAAACAATCAACCCTAAACATTGAACTATAAAATTTTATCCCTAGACCCTAAAAATGAAACCTAAATGACAAAAACTGAACATACATTATCAACACCATACCATAGAGTAATGATGTAAGCATTGGTAGTTCAACTCAACCCCCTCTCCACTTTCCTATCATAACTCCTACACAAGCGCAAAGATTCCACTGCAAGGAGAAAACATGCCATAACAAAGTCAATGACACAAATGATAATCATTTATACTCATGACTTACATCATTTTTTGAGAATAACTCATAAACATGAGAAGATCCAAAATGTTATGTCCCTTTTGCTCAATGATTTGGAAATAATTGTATCTAGAAGAAGGATTTTACCTCATACAAAACAAGTGAAAAGAGGCAATTTTTGATCTATCATCATTTTTCATCATCCCTCATTATTTAAAATGAATTTTTGACATGCAAGTGAAAAAATGATATTATCTTATTTCCACCATGTAAATCATTCAACAATCTCCCTAGATTAATCCATCATGACCCTATCTACTCTACTAATCATAAATGAGAATAATCACCCTAGTACACTCTAATCAAAACAAAAGTAATTGAAAAACCATTCAAAATTCATCTAAAAAAGATATTTTTTAGTTTGAAATAAATTTATACTAACTAATGGATTGGAAGACACTCTATTATATGAAGGAGTGACTAGGAATGATGAAATAGTGATTAGGTATGATGAGGGACAATGAGGGAATGGATAAGGATAATGAGGGATTAGGATAGATGAGGAGGGGGTGATTAGGGATGATTAAGGATGATGAGGGTTGATGATTGGGTGATTAAGGATGATGAGGGACAATGAAAGATGATGAAGGATTAACTAGGGATGATAATAAATGATGATGGTTAATGAGGGAGTTATCAAGTATGATGAGGGATGATGACAGTGTGACTAGGGATGATGAGAGAGTGATTAGGTATGATTATGGTTGATGATGTTTGATGAGGGAGTGTTTATGTATGATAAATGATAATGAGGGATTATGAGGGATGATGAGGGAGTGACTAGGGATGATGACGGTTGATGAGGGAGTGATTAGTAATAATGAAGGATGATGATAGCCAATGAGGGAGTGATTAGGGATAATGAGGGATAATGAGAACCAATAAGGTAATGAATAGGGATGATAAATGCATATGAGGGTTGATGAGGTAGTGAGTAGGTATGATGGGGGTCAATGAGGGAGTGTCCTATGTGAATTTGGAGTGCTAGAATATGACTTTATTCTAAGTGACTTTAGAATAATGCATGAGATTGGAATTCAAGAATGCATGGGTTGACCATATATTTGAAATTTGTTTTAGAGTGAATGGTATATTTTTAGAATGAATATTAATGGTTTTTCAATTCATTCTATTTTTAATGGAGTCTATTAAGGTGATTAATTACATTCATGTCCAGTATAAATTATCGTATCATGACTAAAGCTAGATGTAATGTATGAGTGAATGCATACATATATGTAATAGGCATGTGATAGATTTCATGTATGAGTTATCATATCATCATGAATATAGGTATGTTAGAAGTTACACAATACATGTCAATCATTTATGCATATTGATAAACCCATTGATTGAAAAACCCATAAATTATTTAAGAATTTACCTTCAAGCTCGGGGATTGAATTAGGTAGGGCATACTCAAGTAGATAAATTAGGTACGGTATACTCAATTAAGTAAAAAATGGGGAATAATAAATGGTATAGATCTATTACATAGGTAACATGATTTGTAACCTTGTTTCTCTTTCTATCTTTTGATCCTAAAATTCTAAAAGATAATTATTGACTAGAATGGAATTTGAAAAATTAAATTCTAAATGGTAAATTCTACATTTCTATAATTAATTGCAAAAGATGTTGAGTGCCCCTAATTTTTCATATTTAGTAAAATAAATTTAAATTATAAGAGTATAAAATGTAAAATAAAATTAAAGGTAAAATTAAATGTAAACTTATACTTTAAAAAATACCTCTAGTTTGAAAATGAAAAAAATACTATATGTCTTTCAATCATTGCAAACATATAATTCTAATTGCAATAAAAAAAGTATTTCAAAAGGGCGTACACCCTATGCAAAGTATGCACACCCTTTTAAAAGTGAGTACTCCTTATGCAAAGGATCCATGCCCTTTTTAAAGGGCGTACACCTTTTATAAAGGGTGTTCATCCTTTGAAAAGGGTGTACCCCTTTGTAAAGGGTATATGCCCTTTCAAAATTTCAAAATTTATTTGCATTTTCCCTTTAAATTTTCCTTGAAAACAGGCTTAGAGAGGTCTGAACATAGCTTAAAACTAGTCATGGAGTAGCTTACTTAGTTTCTAGGAAATTTAGGAGTCTTTTTCATCTTTGTCGACACATTTGATCAAGTAGCTTTTATTTATTATTTTTTAAACTATATGGATTTGTAGAATAGAAAGTGTAGTTTTATAATATATAATTTTGTTAATGCTAGAATATTATTTATAATTATTACTTAATTTATATATAACATACCTCATTATGAACTATATACATATCATCATAAACGCTCTTATAAATTTTTGAATATTAATCAAAAATTTATAAAACTTATATCTCAATAATCTACACATTGTCAACTATGCTTTAAAAATAAATAAATTATTTTCATCAAGTTAAGGTCAAAAAGTTGTGTTCATACACTTAAAGTTTCAATTTTTTAGTTGTCTTGAATTATAAAATTATTTAAAATTATATATATAATAAAAAATGTTCTCAAAAATATTCGACATTTCACCTATCTATATATGAAATTTCATACAAAAATTGTTTACTCAAAAAAAGTTTGTTCACACACATGCACTCTCCTTATATTTTTACAAAAAGTGACCAACTTATTGTCATAAATGCATCTATTTTGCACACTTTTATCATCTTAGTATTGGAAAAATATATATATATATATATATATATATATATATATATATATATATATATATATATATATATATATATATTTATAAACTACATTCAAAATTCCATAATTTGTGTTTTTATGTCATTGTCAAATTCCTTTTTGAAGTGTTTATAACATTCTCTCCAAGTTCAACTATTTTTATTTTCAAAAAAAGGTGTCATTTTATACCCCCCAGCCTTTTGTCCCCCATTATCTTACATCTACCCCATGTCTAAACATTTGGTTATGTATGTATTGTCAACCCAAGGTTTAGTGGAAACACTAAGGCTATCTTATATTATCATGTCTATTTATATGTTAAAAACTAATATCAATATTATAATGTCTAAATTGTTACATCATTAACATCACTTATTGCACAATACTTTGGGAAGATTATTTCAAATCTATAAGTCAAGGTGTTGAACATAGATTAAGGTTACTCTAAATTTAGTAATCATATGGATTCACATACTTTTTTTTAACAATATTTTAGACCTATATATTTCATCTTACCTTTTAATTATTGGTTTTGTATCTCCTAACCTTTCATTATATGGTGGTAATGGTGATCTAGAGCAACACTTTTTAACTATATTTTAGACCTATATATTTCATCTTACCTTTTAATTATTGGTTTTGTATCTCCTAACCTTTCATTATATGGTGGTAATGGTGATCTAGAGCAACACCTCATATCCTTCCATGAAACATTCTTGTACTATGCATCTAATGACAAATTATTGACCATGATGTTATTTCTATGTAGTGTTAATGATTATACACTCCAATCATTATGTAAATATAATCATTTATAAAATCAAATTCTAGAACACTTTAATCAACATCAATGAAAATATATGTTATGCTCAAATTTCTAAACTTGAGCAAGGATACAATGAGACATTTAGTGATTTTGTAGTGGGGTATAGGACCATGTTATCTAATATGACCAATTAAATGGAAAATAATGATATTAAAAACATATTAAATCAATGTTTACTAGTATCACTCTATGAGTATATTGGCTTTAATAAATTCAAGTTATTTGATTATCTATGTCATATAGTCCAAGTTCAATAATTAAAGCCCATATTTTTTTACCAAACTTAAGTAAACATATAATGCTACAAATACTTCAAATTACAAGTTTAAAATCAAATAAAGCTACAAGGTTAAATAAAAATGATAATAATAATGAATCCAAAATAATAGTTAATGTAGTATCTCATAGCCTACAAATCATCTTCTCTTATCTATCCCACTAAATATGTAGTTTTATAATTACGTCAACCTCTTCATGTGTTATTATATAAGTTGAGTGAAGCTTATGTCTCTCCCTCCACCACTAGAGGTTGATATGAGTTCATAATTACAAAAGGGATATAATAATAATTCCAACTGTGATTATCGTAGGTGTGCAAGACATACTAAAAACTAATGCTACAATCTAAGACATATGATAAAATATCTCATTAATAAAAATGTTATTGATATTAGCACATCCCCATAGGATTCAAGATCAAAACCTATTATCACTTCTTAGGGAATATTAGTATTATTTTAGGCATCATAATATGTGGATAATTTGGCCAAGTGTATAATGACCATCCCCATAGGTGTGTCCTCTACAAATCTACCCTAGAATATATGGCCCATCTTTTCCTTGACTTCCCCTTCAAGACAACCATCTAGAACCACCTCCTTTAGCTCTTTAATATGTCTTGGGTTAATCCTAGTTCTATTATTGATCTCCTCATCTAATGTAAACCCCCATAAAAGCTTTTATCCTTCTCCTTTATGAGGTTTCTAGACCTTCCCCATTTTTATAGCAAATTTGGAAGGAATTTTTGTCTCTTGAAACACAAAAAATTCAACCCCTTGACTTTTTTTCACTAGTTACATGTTTCCATTATTGATAACTAGAGATTGGTGATCCCAAATGACAAAATGGTTAGATTTGAAGCTAAATACGTCATCCTTAGTAAGTGTAACCTTACCCCCTAGACTAAACTTGGCCATTATCTGTATGAAATGTTCATGTCCCCCTCCAAGATGGTAAAAGCTAAACTTTTATGGAGCATATAATAGAAATCCAATAAGTATGGGGGGTAGTGGAATCATTAGAGATGATTTTGGGATGGTTATATCTACCTATTTGGGCTCAATAGGGGTACAAAAAAACCATGTGGCTAAGGCCAAAGCTTCTCTTTGGGGCATAAACTTGGTAGTCTAAGTTAACATCTCCAATTTGGAAATTAAAGTAGATTAAATAAACATCCTTAATGCACTTTCAAGAAAAGTGAACCTCTCCCATTTTATCATCCAACTTATTATTTATTCCATAGGTCTACTTTGAACCACTATTAAATGTTCATTTTCTGACATCTATTGAGAGGGTAATGAGTTAGAAGATGGTCTAGTAAACATTGGTGTCACTAGCCCCAATTTAATAATGTGGATTTTTCCCACCAACATCCCCCCCATATCTCTCTCATGATTATTCATGATTTATAAAATTCCCCCATTTAGCCAAGGTTAAAAATCACACATGCAAATAGACATCACATCTTTGCCAAACTCACCTCGTACCAAGTGTCATGATGGTGATACTCATTTCAAATTGTAGGATGGTAGAATTAATTTTGAAAATAACCATACTTATAGTAGTTTGATAAATCAAAATTGTAGTAACTTGACCCTTCACTCCAGACTCTACATTTGACACTACTTGAGCATAAAGAATATCAAATCCATGGGAGGTGATAGGAACAGGTGTGATCCAATCTCCTGCATCAAGGTCCAAATTAATGCGTTTCATTGAAGGACACAATGAAATTATTGATAAGTATTTTACCATGGGGTGGAAGCAAAGTCAAGTCATGTTAAGGGGAGCTAGATTCAACAACAAAGAGGAGTTGGTTAGGGAAGTCATAAACATGCCTTGTGAGGGCACCAAGGCCTTCAAAGACAATAGGAAAAAATAATATATGATGTATACTTTATTTGAAATATATTTGACCTTTCAAACTAATAATAAGGGATACACCAAAGCCAATCTTTTAAGACATTGGTCAAACATCTATCTCTAGGTAATGAAATATTTAACTTTACAGGTAAAATTTTTTCAAATATTTTCCCATCACTTATTTTTATTAAACCACTTTAAGGGACATTGTATTATCCTAATTTAATACTTTTTCATGTCCCTTGAATGCTTCATATTGACCTTCCAAGAAAAACCCTCTTCTAACCTCATACACTAGGGGTTAATCTTCCTCACCAAAAAGGGGAAAACATTGAGGGGAATTGATATCACCCTAGTAGAAATTAGTAAGGTAAAATCTTTGGGTGAGATCCCAAAAAACTTTATTGAATACTAAGAGGATGAGCCATATTCGCCTTCCTCTTGCCCTGTTTCTCCACCACTTCCCCGAACCATCGATAATAAGGGAAAAATAAATACCCATGACTCTCCCTCCCAAGATAATAAATATAAGATGTTTAGAATTAATTTGGAGGTTCCCCAAGGTATAAAAACACCTAAATTTAAAATTCATGAGATGAAGGTGGCTAAATTTAGGAGTCAAGGAGAATTTAGAGAGTTAGAAGATCTCCCCAAAAGAATTAAGAAGAAGCATTTATAATTCCAAATTGATCTATAGATCATAGGATGATAGTTGGTACCTCTAATGTAACATTAAAATATCCTAAATTTGGAGTTGGATAGGCTGAGGGTAGTTTGGGGAAATCCAAATATGGATAAAGGTGACAAGAAATGATGGAGGACATCCCCCAATAAAAAAGTAAAAGAAACCATAACCATCACCCTAGTAAAATCCCCTAAAAGAATTAAAAATAAAGGGAAATCAATACCTAAGAAGGATAAAGGAACAAATAAATAGAAAATAAAAATGCCAAAATTCCCTAGCATTCAGACTAGAGGAAAATCTAGTAGTATTAAGTAAAAGTTAGAAATAACAAGAAGGGTTCAACACCTGCTAATCAATAATATTCTCCAACATGACATCAAAGGAAATATAGTGTGATTCCTAATTATTGAGTCCTTTTTCATTTTATGTTCCTACTATTTTGTTAAAATTATATGGAAGTCTATTGGTTGGTTGTCTTGCTTAGACTGGTTTTATTTTATCCTTTTTCTTGACTTTTCTTCTTGTTTAAACTCATGGTTTTAGGTTCCTGTAAAACTTGACATTCACCTTATCAAATAGAAAAAACATGAAGACCCAAAATTACATTTGATGATAATGAGATTTTGGATGAGGGTTTAGGTTTATATTATCTATTTATAGTGAGCTTATATGTATTTACAACCCATCCATAATGTCATGATAGATAATTTTCAAGTGAGAATGCTTGTATAATGACACTTTTATGTTATCTTGGATACAAACATGAGGATTTGATAATAAGATCCAAGATAGTGATTGAATTTAATGGAAAAGGACAAAATCCCTTTGGACACATTGTGATACCTTTTAAAATAGGTCTCATAGTAGTTACTAATCTATTTATAGTTTTACCAAGTTAAGTGTAT
>JARHVA010000504.1:557500-667500 GCA_037957365.1 Torreya grandis | reverse complement strand
ATTATTTTAAAAATACTTTATTTATTATAAACTAATATTGCATGTAAATAAAGGACCCCACCTTCTTTTTAGCTTTTACCCAAAAAGTATTTTTTATTAATATTGGTTTTTTTTCACATGTATGTATTAACTATTATTTTTTATTTATTTTTAAAAATAAAAATAACTTGAATAAGGTTTATGTATATGTGTGCATTTATTTTTCCAAAGTTTTAGCATAGATGAGTTGGTTACTATATTTTTTCTAAAGACTTGCATGTAAGGTGCTTTATGTTCAAAACCCATAAAAATAAATCTTTTAATCTATTTTTTACTTGGTCAAATTTACTTCAAATTTAATTAATTTTTAATTCCATTTTTGTTTTACATTCCAAAATTATCCCCTGTAAACTCATCTCTAGTGTCATTTTATTTTGCAACATTTGACCTAGTGAACCTTTTATCGACCATAGTCATGTGACTAGTGATTTATTAGGTTTTGGCACATTATAGATGCATTGGTGTGGTTAAATTTTTATTCTTAATCTTTTTATTATAAATGTTACACCTTTTTTAATCATAAGTGTTGACATACCTGTTTTGTGCGTAAATCTTACAATACATAAACTAGTGCATTTCACTTAAAAAAATTTCACAATATTTAGCATATATTTGAACAACTATTATTTTTTTACACTTTAATTTCATTTAGTATAAAATAAATTTAAAATTAAAATTAAAAAATATTTAATTTTAAGCATTATCTAGTGTTATACTATCATTGTTAAAGGGAAGAAATGGCTTCACCTAACTTTGTATTAGATAAATCTCAAATGATTAATAGATAAAACTATAATATATGGAAGATCCACATTAAATCAGAATTTATGGCTCAAAATTTGTGTAACATTGTCATCAATATTGAAAAAGACTTGTCAGGATGACATGTGACACATGAGCTTTCAAATACATTTCAACAAAAATCACAAGAATCCATTTTGATTATATTACAGAGTGTTAAGGATGAATTCCTATTCCATATTAGTAATAAAGAGTCTATTATAAAATCTTGGAATCTCTTTGATTCTATGCATGGGGGCATTCATCTATCAAAGATTATTAAATTGATTCTTGAATTGTCAACTACACCTATGAAAGGTGATGAAAAAGTTGTTAATTTTATTGCTAAAATTAAGAATATTAAAGATCATTTAGATGGATGAAACTGTAATTTAATTCAATTCAAATTTTTAAATTTGATTATTCATCTTAACATTCATGAAAAAATTCATAATTTTATTTCAATTTTGAAATCAAAGTACCAAATAAAACAAGATATCCCTAACCTTCCCTGTCAGCTCTTTTGATTCAAGAATAGAAAGTGACATCTAATTTTGATTCTAAATATAATGGTAGTAAGGCAATTCTTCCCTCAACCCTATTTTTGAGAATAATATAAACCATAAATCTAACCCTATTTTTACTAATGGTAAAAAGGCAACAAGAAATATGGTAATAAAATCATAAACCTAAGGTTAATGTGAATTACAATCTGTGTGCTAAGTTTGACTATATAAGGGATTTTTTTTATAAAAAAAAGATATAGTTAAAAATAAATATTATAATAATAATAAAGGTAATAAATGCAATCAAAACCATCATAAAAATCAAATCCCGAATCATAACAACAACTAGGAATAAAATTCTAATGTTATTGCTTTATATGTTACCTTATTTTATTCTAATAAGAATGAATGAATTCTATATAGTGGTGAATCACACCATATGAATTAATTATCTAGAATTTAATTTTATACTCTATATACTTATGAAAAAATATATTTAGGATATAATTCATTTTTAGATAAAACTAAGCAAGGAAAGGGAAAATTTGTAAATGTTATTGTTGACCAAATTTGACCCTGTAGATCAAATTGGGGCCCCTATAGGTAAAAATATGACTTTTATATGTTTTATGGGGTATAATATATTTTCATGGGATTATTATAGTTCATTTTATTTTATTTAATACTATATTGGCCTTGGTATTAGTCATATTAATCTATTTATCATTTTGGGGCATTTAATGGGCTTTTTGGGGTCGTAAATGCAAGTGGCACATTTACCAAGATGTATAGGTATCCTATTTTACATTAATAAATATAATAATTCATATTAAATATCAATAATGTCAATTAAATTATAATATTTTAGAATATCTTACTAAATATTAAGTAATTAACTAAAAAAGGTGAGTTTGGCACGTGTATGGCCCATGGGGAAGTATGCCACATGGGTTAATGTCATGGAATGAATATTAATATTACTCACACTAATATAAATTATTTAAATGCTTTTAAATTTCCATTTTTAATCCAAAACCATTCCACTCCTTCTTTGCCTTTCTAGACATGCAGAAGTGACTAGCAGGTTTGTGCTTAGTATGGACAGTTGAAGAGGTTTCAAGTCAAATTATTTTGGTACGTGATAGTAAAATAATAGATACACATTTAAATATAAATATTTTTAATCATGGTAAACCATGCATTATTAACCATCAATTTTAGAAATTTGACTATGTTTTTCTACTTGTCAATCTGTGCACCCTATAGGTTTTGCTTCATTTTGGACATGTTTGTTCAAATCAGCTACTAATATTGGTTTCAAAATATTTTTAGTATATTATCTAATGTTATCCATGATTTTTTTCATTTTTCATGATTTTTTGATGTGAAAATCATCTCAAGTTATAGGAGGAGGCACTTTATAGTGTTACAAGTAGTTTTTCACCATTTTCAAGATCTTTATGCTTGATCCTAGCTTTAAAGGGTTGTGATTGGACCTTTCACATTTTTAAAATCTGATATGGATTCCATTTACATTTAAAAATTAATTATTTAAGGAAATTTCCATGAGTTTGTAGTCATATGAAACATTTACAGTCAAGCAACCATTAATAAATGTGTACAAGAATCTCAAGAAGGAAAAACATTGAAATGGAGCATAAGAGCTTGTTTAAATATTTTAAAAATCTTGATGTTTCATTTTCATGCCATAAAGAGAGATCAATTAGTTTGAAAGGCATATTTATTTGAGTATGTTGACTTTTTTTGCTCACTCTTTGTATGTAACTTATAGTCCACCTGTAGGCAGCCTAACAGAGAGCTAAATATCCATTTCAAGTATTTAAACATGGTGGTGGAACCTTATTGACACCTAGTGTGTTTAATAAACCTTGGTAGACTTATTTTTAGGGTCATATGAGTAAATTATAGTGGATACTACCTTTAAAATCATAAGATGACTGTTCAAGAAGATTTTCCCCGAAAGAACAAAATAGAGATCCTTAGTGTTTTGATGATATCTCATAATAGGGTTAAAAAGACTTTTTATGCATCTTGATGACTATATATGGTAGTACCCATATAGTAAAAGTACCTTTCAAGGTTTTAAGGATAGAGGGTTAGTGGAGGATGGTGATTGAGAAGCCTAAAATTGTCTATAAAAACACTAAACTCAAGCATTGATGTCTAGAGGTTTGATTCAAGGGAGACCTTTTTCATCCAAAGTTGTATAATATACTATACACCATGTTTAAATGTTTCTAATGATTTAAATGGGTAATAATGTTCTAAAATATCATCAAGATGATATGATAAGTGGTTTTTTTCTTCTAATACACACTTATAGTTTGTACAAATAGCCTAAATGTTCACCTACAATTGTTTGAGTAGACATACAGTGACAAATATGGGGATTTTGAGTGTGATAAATGCATAAGGGTGAAACAAATGAATTAAAATAAGTATCATGATAATAATGGATTATATACTATTTAATGTTGTCTCAAGTTTAAACTAAGCAAATATGCACCTACAGGACCCCACATAGTCAATTGTGAGGGGCAGAGAACAAATCAGTTGGGTTTTTTGAGGTGTATAAAGCATAAAGATGAAATAAATGACCTAAAAATGTCAAAGGACTTTTATTGGTTATAATTATTATGTGTACATTGTCTTTTAGGTTAAATCATGCAAATTAAACTATAGTTAGGACCCCTATTCTGCAAGAACCACAGTTAGTTATGAATGTGAGAGAGAGTGAACAAAAGGTGATGAATATTGATAAGGATGTATCCAAAAATGAGATAAATGGATAAAATAAGGTAAAAAGTGACTACCAGGAACTCTCAAGGAGTCTTTAAACATTATCTCAAGCTTAATTCATGAAAGGTAAACTACAGGTGTAGTCTAAAGTAAAACACAGTCAAGGTTTGTACATACAGTCTTGAGATTCAAGGATGAAAGGGGTTTTTAGAGAGTTGAAGTGATAAATATACCTAATGAATATTCATCATGACCATCATTTTATATAGATGTTTTTTATAATGTAAATCAAGGAAAGGGAATGTCTCTAATTAGACAAACATAGTACACATGCTAAAACCCTGTACAGACTACCTTCTTCCTAGTTTGTCTTTCTTTTTTGTGCATTTTATGGGTCAAATGACCTAAAATAAAGCTTATTTTTTGTGTATAAGTTCCCCATAAATTTTTCAAGATCCTTCACTACTTATTATTTCTAGACAAATAGGGAAAGTACCCTCTATTTTGTCTTAGATAGAGGGTACTTCCTCTTATGTAAAACTGGTAGGTTTAGAGGAAAATGTATAAAGGGATGAACTAGGGGTTATTTTTACCTTGAAAATATTTTTGTGGAGTTATATATCACCTATAAAAAATTTAATAAAATCTCATAAAAGGACAAAACTAAACAGGGTGATCTAGATTGCTAAGTATACAAGTAGGCCAAAAGTTAAGATTTTGGCCTAAAGACCAAATGTGAGACCAATTTCACTTCTAACCATAATAATTATTTATTCCTTATTAGATAATTCTTATGGGATTAATAAAGATGTTTATGATCCATTTTAATTTAAATAAGCTTAATAAGATGATCTAAAACACAAAGGTTGTAGGTAGGCCTATTGGACATGGTTTAGGCCTAGTATCCAAATGAGGGTCATTCACACTTATAACATGATATATACATTAAAACCCATTGGGACATTTTTTTGAGGTGTTATAAGATATTTTCAAGCTATTGAGATGCAAATGAAACCACAAAGAATCCATTTTTGGGCTCAAGAATTACTTAGGCCTATTGGAATGGAGAGAAAAGCTCGATAAGCTAGCTTTCAAAGTTCATATCTCTCTTGGTGCTTTACATGGGGGAAACATAAGTGTAAAGGAGTTAAAAAGGTCAGTAATAAACATTTTTGTGATATTTTTTTTCAAGTTGAACATCATTTTTTACTGAATAAAGTCTTAGAGGTCAAAATAGGCTAAAACCCTTGCTAGGACCCAATTGGAAAGATGAGAATGGTAAGATACTCTAATGGAATAGTTTTCTCAGAATGATGATTTGAGGCTGTATAATACTCTCTTAGGATACTTCCCATTCGGATTAGTTATATGAAATTGTACAGATGGAGTGAAAAATAGGATTTTCTTTATAGTTTCATGTATTATGTAGGATTTAGGATGTTTTAAGAGATTAAAATAATATGGGATGGAATATTAAGACTTAATATAACTACCCATGTCAATTTAATGCCTTTTAATAACTCCTAAGTGCCTAAACCATCTACTTCATCTCAGCCAGTCAAAACTAGCATAGTGACCAAGCTAGTGAGAAGGACAAAAAACTTCAAGTGAGATAATTTTAATGTGTTACTAATGACTCTAAGGCCATGTATGGTATTTAAAGGTTTCATCCACTCCCTCCCATATATTTTAATGTAAAATTTATTCCTTTTTGTAGGCCAAGTGTGCAAGGTGCATGAAGGAAGAGTTTTTTGGATTGTAGACGATCATGGATCATTCCTAGATGATTCCCTATGAACAAGACTACAACTAATTCATGTATATTCATGTATAAAAACCTTTCCCTTAATTCAAATCATATGACCTATCCCTAATAAATTTTGGGATGTTCAAATAGGTCCAAATTATGAAGGCAATTTTCTCAGTTAGAATGAGAACTTTTGTGCCACTTTGTAAGAGTTTCATGACTTAGAAAGCCACTTATTATTTTAAACTTGAATGGTTCATCCAATATATTCTTATCATGCATAGGTAACTCCTTTTATCAGCTTGAAAATTGTCCTTATGACATTTGGACTTCTCTCTTCTTCTCTCTCTCTCTCAAGTTATATAAGAACTAGACATTTTGGCCATTATAACTTACGCTCCACCTAAGTATGGTGAATCCCTACTCATTTTCATACCATTTGATCAATAATAATACTAATTTTTACCTATTAATGAATTTTATAGTATATTTTACTTGGATTATGGATCCTAATTAGTGAAAACTATGGATTCCTTAGCATGTAATCTCATTTGTTCACCCTATTTGCAGTTGGAATGCTTCTTCTTGTAGGGCATATGAAGTTTTTTATAAAGTTTCAAGGTTGAGTGAGTTATTTTATTCACTAGTGTCATTCAAGGCTTTGTTTCTAGTCCTCCTATCCTAAAAATTCATCCATAACTTCATAATGTAATATTGATGTGAGAGGATGTAGATTAGAGAAATGTATGTTTGGTTAGTCTCTTGGTTTCATGTGTAACATGTAGTTGGTTGGAATTAATCAATATATTTGGTGTATCAATTCCATTAGGATATTTTTATTTCAATTATATATCTCCCTTTTCCTTCCAAATTTTAGGTGTAGTAGTGGTCCAAAGTGGTACATAAAGGGAGTTATCCCTACCTAGAGATTCACCTCATCCTTAGGCTACATACAAGCCTAGAGGTGTTTCAATTGTGCCACTTGGATAAGGAGAGTTGATAAATATCCTCAAAGGGTGAAAATCCAAGTGAAAATAGTTTTTATCATTCCTAATGTAACTCTTGGTCAAAGAGGTTTAAATATTTTTGGTGTTGTCTTTCAACAATCAACCGTTGGAGGAATCTATCCAAACATCAATGGCAACTCCAAAGTTATATCAGTTGGTCAAGAATCCTAGGTTATATTTTTAATATTTTTTTTAAATTTTCATTTGTTTTATTAATTTAAATGATATTTCATGGCTAAATTTGGTGTTGAGTTTTGTTTTACACAAGTTGGTGAGACATATCAAGCTTATGGCACTCGCTACCAGCCTTAGTATGATTCTTACTAGTCTTGCTATGACCATAGCCAACCTTATCATGATCATTATCAGAACTATATCCAACATTTTCATGATTTTTATTATTCCTATAGACAAACTCCTCAATATCTTGATTCTCCTAGTCAACTTAGCCACTTCTCAACTCAATCCATTTCAACCTTCAAGAAAACTCTTTTGGGGTATGAGAAGTATATGTTATATCTTGATACACTAAGGGGACATGGTAAATATGTTCCTATTAATTTCATTAATTATTTTAGAGATGTATTAGAGCTAGTTAAGATAGAGTGGTCACTTATTGAGAGATCCAATTGGAAAAGGCTCACAAGTGAGATGTTAGATGTGAGTGGCCTAGTTTCATCCTTAGAGGATAGGATAAAATTTCATGAAATGAAACCTCATTAAACCTATAATACTTCATATCCACTTATAAAACATTTATATCAATCCTAAATGATTCTTACTCATGAGCCCAATCAAGCTTATCAAATCCATTATTTTCTTAATCAACTGGAAGAGAGTTGAAAAGATAAGCCTTATTTTTGAAGCAAATCTTGATAGGAAGATTGAGTTGGATAATATACATATGAATTAGTCTATTTCATCATTAAAATAAGTGGAATTTAATCCCTCATTACCCTTTCCCATTAAATCCCCACCTCAAGAAGTGACCTCTAGATATGAGATTCCAAGTTGGAGACAAGGTGGGGAATCTATGCCTAAGGAAATTCCATCCTGAATACTACATCCACTTGTCAAGTTCCATCACTACCTAAAGAAAAGACTCCTAATCCTAAAATCCTAATATGGAATAAGATAGTGGAGTCATGGGGAAAAAAAGAGTATTAAATTTTTAATAAGGAGTGTTAAGTTGAGAAAGAAGATCTTATGCAAGTCCATCCCACCCTTCCTCAAGAAACTTCAAGTGTTCCATGTCATCTCTCTTATACTCCTCATCCTCATGAAGATGCCTATGAACTTCAATAAAAATATTTCCAAGATAACCTATCTAAGTAAATTGAATAATTAGAGTCAAATATGAGATTTCTAAGTGAAGGTGTGATGGAAGGTTTAGACCCCAAAGAAGATCATATGTCTAAACACACCCCATCTAACCTTTCTCAAGAGAATTATCAATCCCAATAAAATTGAAATGAACTGATTTTCAAATGGAATGAATAAAACCAAAATATTTTATCCTGAGGTATGCCTCCCCTTCCTCAAGATATCCTAAAAGAATCACTTACATTCACTCTCAATCTAATTTTGAGTTCTATGTGCCACCTCCACCAACTAGTTCATCTTGTCCTCACCCCATCACCCTTTTCCTTGATGGGCCTATGGTATGGGAACCTAAATAGGAGTAGTTGGTTGATAAGAATTTATAACTCTTTATTTAATAAAACATACCTCCTTAGTAACCTCATTAGGCTAGGTCACATGATTTCAAGATACCTAGTCTTGGCACCACCATGAAGAATAAAAAGATGGAAGATCTTTCATCCCTTAAAGAAGACTCTAAATCTAATAAAAATGTTATAGATGATCAAATCCAACATGAATATGGATGTGCTATTACGGATGGATAATAATTTCAAGTCATCCCCAAAGAGGTTACAGTCCTAGAAAACTCTCTTGAGACTAAGGTGGTAGTTATTGTTATTGAAGATAACCTAGTACCTCAGCCTAATTTTGAAACACCCTCAAATGAATTGGATCTTTAATAACACTATCTTGATTACCTCATACCTCAAGAAGATAATCTATAAAAGGTAGTGGTTCTAGTTGATAAAGAGGAGAAGGATGATTAACAACTACAAATGAAGTTATTTCAATAGCTTGAAAAGCTTTTCCAAGTTGAGGATAAAGTACATGATAAGGTGAAGAAAGAGTCTTACATGGAGGACAATGACCAAGATTGGGTAGAGTATGCGAATCTCCTTGATGATCTAGAAGAAATTGCAACTAAGAAGAAACCCAATTTTTTTGAGAGCAATATAGAAATCAAGAAGGTATGCCTTCTTGAACCACCATTAGAGGTCATAGTTGAGGAATCATATGAGAAAGTTGAGGTTGTTTGGACACAAGAATATTTCATTTCCATAGAAAATTTATTTGGAACTACTTGGTTCTCATTGAACATCATGCCAATGAGGTGGGCAAACATCATCAAAAAGTTTGAGGCATCAATGCTAGAGGTTAAAAGGATACATGTCTCACCAAATCCTTCATTTCATGATGCAAGGAAGGTTTCAAACTTCTTATTTTACCTATGAGGAATTTATCATCTTAGTTTAGTTAGTGTTTGAGTTAATTTGTTTAGTTTGGTGTGTGTGTTCCATAAGTGCTCATGAAGTACATGTGTGTTTGCTTTTGCTTTGTATGTGTTTTTTTGTTTTGTGTGGTTGAGACAGTCATTGGTCTAATCTTGATAAAATATTTTACTCAATGGTCAAATTTTTATTATTTGTCTCAAACTTCAAATGACTCCCTAAGCCCAATGGACTGACAAGGCTACTAGTTTAGCTAGTATAACATGCATACTACCCCTATGAGTCACCAATTTGTTGATCAAATTTGACATTTTAGGTCAAATTGGGGACCTTATAGGTAAAAACTTGAATTTTATATGATTTATGGGGTCTAATATATTTTCATGGGGTGTATTGTATTTTATTTGATTTGATTTAATGTTATATTATCCTTGGTCTTAGTCATATCAATCTATTTGTCATTTTGGGTCATTTAATGGGTTTTTAGAAGTCATAAATATAAGAAGAACATTTCCCAAGGTATCCTATTTTAATTTAAAACATATAATATGTCATATTACCTATCAATAATTTCATTTCAAATAGAATCTTGTAGGTTATCTAACTAAAGATCAAGTAATTAACTGAAAAAGGTGAGTTTGGCACTTGTATGACCCATGGGGAAGTATGTCATGTAGGGTAAGGTCATGGAATGATTATTAATATTAATCACACTAATATAAATTATTTACATTATTTTTAAGTTCCATTTTTTATCCAAAACCATTTTGTTCCTTCTTTACCTTTCTAGACACGTAAAAGTGACCAGTAGGTTTGTGATTAGTAAGGATAGCTGAAGAGGTTTTAGGTCAAATGTTTTTGGGAGGTGATATTAAGATTAGAGAGATAAATTTCCATATAAATATTTCCAATTTATTTAAAACATGATTTATGAACCATCCTTTACAATCTGACTTTGTTTTTTTGCTTATCAATGTGTGCACCCTGTAGGTTTTTATTCATTTTGGATAAGTACGTAAAAACTAGCTACTAATATTGGTTTTAGAGGATTTTGAGTCTATTATCTAATTATATCCATCATTTTTTTCATTTTTCATGATGTTTTGTTATTAAAATCATCTTAATTTGTAGGAGGCACTTTGTTATGTTATAGGTAGTTTTTCACCATTTTCAAGATATTTATGCTTGATCCTAGTTTCAGAGGGTTGTGATAGGAAATTTTACATGTTTTCAATCTTATATTTATTATTTTTACATTTCAAACTTTATTCTTCAAGGCAATGAGTTGGTAGTCATATGCAAAATTCATAGTCAGGCAACCATTAATGAATGTGTACAGGAATCTCAAGGACAAACATTGAAATGGATCATTGGAGATTATTTAAAGATTTTAAACATATTAGTGTCATATTTTCATGACATGAAGAGATATTAGTTAGTTAAAATTAATATTTCTCTGAGTATGTTGATTGTTACTGCTCATTGTCTATATGCAGCTTACAGTCCACCTACAAGTAGCCTAATAAAGAGCTAAATATTCATTTTAAGTGTTGAAACATGGTGGTGGAACCTTCCTAACATATTAGTGTGTTTAATATACATTGGTAGACTTATTTTTAGGGTTATATGAGAAAATTATAGTGGACACTTCCTTTAAAAGCATAAGATGATTGTTCAATAAAATTTTCCCCAAAGGAACAAAACAAAGATCTTTAGTGTTTTGATGATATCTCATAACAAGGTTGCAAAGACATTTTATGAATCTTGATGACTATAGATTGTATTAAAAATTTAGGAAAATTAAATTATAAGGTTTTAATGACATTTTAGTGGAGGATGGTGATTGAGAAGCCTAAAATTGTCTATAAAAACACTAAACTTAGGCATTGATGTCTATAGGTTTGATTTAACAGAGACTTTTTTCATCCAAAGTTGCACAATAGACTATGTACCATGTTTGAATGTTTTGAATGGTTTAAATGTGTAATAATGATCTAAAATACCATTAAGAGGAGATGGTAAGTATTGTTTTGCTACCTATACACACCTATAGTCTGTAAAAATAGCCTAAATGTTCACCTACAATTGGTTGAATAGACAAACAGTGAGAAAATATGGGGATTTTGAGTGTGGGAAATGTATAAGGATGAAAAAAATTAATGAAAACAATTATCATCATAATAAGGTATTACATAGTGTTTTGGATGTTTTCTCAAGTTTAAAATAAGCAAATATGCACCTACAAGGCCCCACACAGTCAACTATAGTTGACTGTGAGGGTAAGATAACAAACAAGATGGGTTTATTGAGGTTTATAAAGAATAAAGATGAAATAAATGATATAAAAATATAAAATGACTCCAATGGGTTATAATGAGTATTTTTAATTGTATTTGAGGTTAAATCATGCAAATTAAACTATAGTTAGGACCCCTATTTTGCAAGAAACTCAATTAAATATGAATGTGAGAGACAGTGAACAAAAGGTGATGGTTATTGATAATTATGTAGCAAACATGATAAAAATAGATCCAAGAAGATAAAAATTTACTCCAAGTAACTCTAAAAGAGTCTTTAAACATTATCTCAAGCTTAATTCATGAAAGGTAACGTACAAGTGTAGTCTAAAGCAAAACACAGTCAATGTTTGTACATACAGTCTTGACATTCAAGGATGAAAGGGGCTTTTAGAGAGTTGAAGTGATAAATATACATGAGGAATATTCACCATGACCATAAGTGTTTATATAGGTTTTTTAAAATGTAAATAAATTAAATGGAAGGTCTCCAATCAAACAAACATAGTCCATGTGCTAAAACCCTACATAGTTTGCCTTCTTCCTAGTCTGTCTTGGGTTTTTTTGCATTTGAGGGGTCAAATGACCTAATAGAAAGATTTTTTTTTTTGTATAAGGTACCCATAACCTGGTAATATCATCCAATAATTATTTTTTATATAAAAATAGGTAAATTATCCTCTATTATTTCTCAGATAGAGGGCACTTCCCCTTATGCAAAACTAGTAGGTTTAAATGAAAGCATATAAAGGGATGAACCAGGGGTTATTTTGACCTTTAAAAGAGTTGTGTGGAGTTATATATCACCCAATAAATTATTAATATAATTTCATATAATTATTAAACTAAACAAGGTGATCTATATTTCTATGTTTGCAAGTAGGCCAAAAGGCAAGATTTTGGCCTAAAGACCAAATGTAAGACCAATTTCACTTCTAGCCCTAATAATGCTTACTAACTTATTGTATCATGTTTATGGGATGAATAAATATGTGTATGATCCATTTTAATTAAAATAATATTAATAAGATTATATAAAACACAAAGGTTGCAAGCATGCCTATTGGACATGATTTAGGCCTATTATTCAAATGAGGGTCATTCACACTTTTAGAATGAGATATGTATTCCAAAAAATTGGGACATGTTTTTTAGGTAATATGAGATATTTTTAAGCTATTTATATGCAAAGGAAACCAAAATTAATCCATTTTTGGGTTTAATAATAACTCATGCCTATTGGAATGGAGAGAAGGGCTTGATAGGCTAGCTTTGGAAGTTCATATCTCTCTTGGTGATTTTCATGGGGGATAAATATTTTTATAGGAGTTATCATGGTCCTTAAACATAATTTTTGTGATATTTATTTTTAGGTTGAATGCCAATTTTTTATGAATAAAGCCTAAGAGGTCAAAATAGGCTAAAACTCTTACAAACCCTTACTAGGACCTGATTGGAAAGATGAGGATGGTAAGATACTCTAATGGAATATTTTTACTATAATTATGATTTGAGGATATATAATAATATATAAATATAATTTCCATTATGATTAGTTGTATGGAACTATATGGATGGAGTGAAAAATAGTTGTTTGATAGTTTTATGCATTGTGTAAGTTGTAGTAGGTTTCAAGAGATGCCAATCACATGGGAGGAAAGATTAAGTCTTAATATAAATATACATGTTAATTTAATTCCTTTTAATAACTCCTAATTTCCTAAACTACCTACTTCATCTCAGCCAGTCAAAACAAACATAGTGACCAAGCTAGTGAGAAGGATGGAAAACTTTAAGTGAGCAGATTTTAATGTGTGTATGATGCCTCTAAGGCCATGGAGTATCTTTATATGTGTTATACACTCCATACCATGTATTTTCATGTGAAAATAATTCCTTTTTTGAGGCCAAATTTAGAAGGTGCATGAAGGAAGAGTTTTTTAGACTACAAATGATGATGGCTCATTTCTAGATGATTCCAGATGACCAAGATTATAACTAATGAATGGAGAGGTATGTATGAAATCCTTACCCTTAATTATAATCATCAAACCTATCCATAATCATTTTTGGGATGTTAAAATTGGTCTAAATTATGAAGGCAATTTTATGAACTAGAATGAGAACTTTCATGCCACTTTGTAAGAGTTTCATGACTTGGAGAGCCACTTGTTCCTTTTAAACTTACATGGTTCATCCCATATCCTATTATAATGAAAAAGTAACACCTTTTCTCATATTTACAAGTGTCATTGTGACCTTTGGAATTTTATCTTCTTTTCTCTCTCTCAAGTTCTATAAGAACTAGCCATTTTGGCCATTATAACTTACATTCCACCTAAGTATGGTGAAGCCCTACTCATTTTCACACCATTAAATAAATAAAACTACTTATTTTTACCTCTTAATGACTATTATAGTGTTTTTTACTTGGATAATGGATCTTTCTTAGTGAAGACTATTGATTCCTTAGCATGTTGTCTCATTCTTTCACCCTATTTGTAGTTGGAAAGCTTCTTCTTTTAGGGTATATGAAGTGTTTTAGGAAGTGACAAGGTTGAGTGAGTTAGTCTCTTCACTAGTGTCATTTAAGGCCTCTTTTGTATTATTCCTAGCTTAAACATTCATCCATAATTTCATAATGTAATATTGATGTGAAAAGATGCAGATTGGAGAAAGGTATGTTTGGTTAGTTTTTTGTTTTCATGTGTAACATGCAAATGGTTGTAAGTCATCAATATATTTGGTGTACCACCTCCCTTAGGATAGTTTGATTTTATTTATCTCTATCCCTTTTCCCCCCAAAGTTTAGCTATAGTAGTGATCCAAAGTGGTACATCAAGGAGCTAACCCTACCTAGAGATTCACCTCATCCTCAGGCTATCCACAAGCCTTGATGTGTTTCAATTATGCCACTTGGATGAGGAGATCTAAGAAATCTCCTCAAAGGGTGAAAATCCAAGTGAAAATAGTTATTAATGATTTTTTTATATACCTAAGCTTAAGAATAATTGTTATCTTATTCTCAACTTATGAATGATAACTTAATTTTAAATTTGATTAAATATGAATGGTATATTATAAATTAATATAGTTATTTTATTATTTAAGGCATTCAAAAGAATGGCTTATACATTTTTACTACTTTTTTTACATGTTTTCTTTCATCACATACTAAGAATGAATCTCAATTATGGAATGAAACATTATGACATGTAAATTTTATAAGTTTTCATGATATGTATTATCATAATATTGTTTTTTATCTTCCTTTTATCTCTTCCCATTAAGAAAATTATGAAGGTTACTTATGTGGTAAGCAATAAACTAATCCTTTTCACAAGAATCATGATGCAAATTTCTCACATGCTCTAAAATTAATTCATATTGATTTTTTAGGACCTATTGAAGTTGTATATCTTAATGGTTATTTGTATGTTTTTACCTTTATAGATGATTATACTAGAATGATCTGGTCATATTTCATTAAAAAAATTATGAAGTGGTGTCTAAATTCAAGAAATTTAAAGCTATTGTTTAAAATGTTTCTAATTTTTATATTAAGACATTAAGATCTAATAATGGTGATGAATTCATTAGTTAATAGTTTGATTTTTTTTCATTAGTTGTGGTATTAAAATGAAACTAAAAATTCCATATTCCCCTTAGCAAAATGGTAATGCTAAATGGTAAAACTGGACCATTATAGAAATGACTAGAACAATGTTGCCTTATGTAAATGTTCCTAAGATATTATGGGCCAAATATATGAATATTATTGTGTATTCTAAATATATTCCCTACCAAATATTTACATATTTATAATCCATAAATTTGGTCTAAAAATAAACCCATTGGGGCTCATCTCAGTATCTTTGGTATCCTTGAGTCAATCTTTGTTCATAAAGTAAAAAGAAAAAAGATTTATCCTAACTCTTATTCTTTAATTTTTGTAGGTCATGAAGTAAGAATAAATTATTAAGATTATATGGTCTATCTAAAATAAGATCATTAAGAATACAAATGTTCTTATTCTTTAAAAAAATTATGAGCCTTCTTTGAAACCTCCTCAAGGTTCTTTTGATGAACCTGGATCTCATATTTCTCTTTATGAAGAAATAGATGCCATATAGTAAATTAGTCCATATTTAGATAACTTAGAGTTTTATGAACCTCCTAAGCCATATAAAATACTTAAATGGGAAAAACCCTAATCCAATCTTCTAATATTTATATTCTTAATAAATTAACTATAAGTCAACATTGTTATCATGCCTCAATGAATGTGTATGAATGTGAACCTCAATATCTTTAGGAATCTATTAAAGATAATATATTAAATATTGTTATGCAAGATAAGTATAAAGTCTTAATTAAAACTTAGACTTGGTATCTTATCCCACCTCCACCTAAAATGGATATTGCTAGTTGTAGGTGGATTTATAAAATTAAATCAAATTCAATTGGTAAAATTGACAAGTTTAAATCAATATTAATTGCTTTTGGGTTTACTCAAAAACCCATAATTGACTATGTTAAAATATTTGATCTTGTAGTAAAAATGAGTACTATTAAATTATTTATTGATTTTGCAACCCAAAATAGCTGTGTTATCCACCAAATGGATGTCAAGAATGCATTTCTAAATGGTGATTTAGAAGAGTAAATATGTATTTCTCAGGCCAAAGGTTTTAATGGCCCTATAAGATAATATTATAATTTTAAGTTAAATAAATATTTATATGGTTTAAAATAAGCTTCTTGAGATTGGTACTCTAAAATTAATTATTTTTCAAATAGCTAGGTTTGTCTAACTTTTATTCTGATAATGATCTTTTTATTAGATTTGAAAATGATCATTTAATGTTAATTTTATTATATGTTTATGATATTTTGATTACTAGTGATATAACAAGTTTAATTAATAAATATAAGGATAAACTAAGTCTTATGTTTAAAAATATCAATTTAGGCATTCTGCATCATTTTTTAGGAATGGATATATTTTAGGATAAAAATTCAATTATTGTATCATAATATTAATATACACAAAATCGTATTGTTAAGTTTAATATGCTCGATTATAAATCTACAAATACTCTTGTTGAAGTTTGTGTTAAACTTGATCCAAAACCTACATGTGAAAAATCTAACCTTACTCTATATAGACTGCTTATTGGTAATTTAATTTATCTAACCATTATGAGGCAGATATTTCATATGCCATTGGTGTTTCTTCTATATTTATGCAAGATCCATATTTGGATCATTGGAAATTATCAAAGAGAATACTTTGGTATATCAAAGGAACTATAAATTTTGGTTTTTTTATTCTTTAATTAATAATGACAATTTATAAAGCTATTTTGATATTGATCATGATATTAAATATATAGATTGTAAATCTACTTTCGGATATGTGTTTAAGTTTGGTGTAGGTTATATCACTTGGAGCAACAAAAATCAACATACTATTTATATTTATTATACAAAATAAGATTTTATATTTGTTATGGAAGCTGATAAATAAGCCATGTGGCTATGAAGGTTTTTGAGAGAAATTCATTTGGATGTTTCGCATAGTACCATCTTTTATTATGATAACTAAAGTTGTATAGCTCTGATAAAAAATCTAGTGCATCACTAATGAACTTAACATATTTAAGTTCATGTAAATTCTATACAAGATAACTTCTTCAATGGTGATATTGATATGTAGTTTTATCCTAGTACAGATGAATAGGTGGAAAATATATTCACAAAACCACTTAGTGTTACCAAGTTTTTTAAGTTTTATGTAATGTTGGGCCTTTTGGAGTTGTCATTGAGGGGGAGTGTGCATGAAAATTACCCCTAATAATGTCCATTTTTTCCTTATTCTTCTCTATACTTATTTTCATTATAAAGCATTGTAAACTTCATGTGGAAGTTACGTGATTTGAACTAAACTTGGTGTGGAAGTTTTAATTTTTTACTCCAATACTTAAAGACATTTTAATGGAGTTCATTGTGTTATAAAAGGCTTAATAAATGATTAGATTATTATTCATGAGAAACTATGAGATTTAATCTCATGATCATGCTATACTAGACTTACTTTATAGTAGTTTATTGATTATAATTCATTTTATTTCAAAAGCTGATGTTTGACATTATGAAGGATTTTAAATTATTTAAATTTTTACATAGTATAATCATTTTATTAAGGTGTCTATGAAATTATATGCTTCTTAGCATTAAGGAGGAATATTAAAACATTTAATGGCTAAGTGGGATATCTTATACCCTTAGTACATTTAAGTAATTAAACAATAAATTATTTATTATTTATTAATAATTAAACACGGGTTGAAAAAATTCACGTAAATAAATAATAAAACATAATTTAATTATTACTTAATGTTTGTTTAAAAATAAATTATCGGGGAATGATAGACTTGTTGGTTATAAAAGTCACCTCCCCTCAACCCCATTATAAATAGGGTTGTACCCCTATTACAACTCATCTTAAACACACTAAGTAAATTTGATATTTATGTGTGGAAATGTTTTACAAAGGTTTTATGAATATGGATTGATACAAAGGAGTGAGGGAATAATGCTTTGTATTAGGGTCAATAGTTTCACAATTATATGAATATCATCATTTGTAGGTTTTTTACATCTTGGAGGTTTTTCCATGTAAATTATATGTTATATGATCTGGCTATGTAATGTGTGCTTTATAATTATTATACACCATATATTTCTTGTGAATATTCATTCTATATATTTTACATGAAATTTATCATCTAAAACACTTAATGGTCTTAGAATTATTCCATTTATTTTTTTAAAGTAAGTTAGGGGTATTTGCCTTCCCAATCCATGTCCTTTACCTCAGTTACATAAATTGGGGACTTATCACTCCTAATTCTCTAAAAGGGTTCAAAAAGAGGAACCATTATATAATGATTCAACAAGGAAGCATCATCTCCAATGAGTTACAAGGAAACACAATTCACCCACTTATAGGTTTACTATTTCCTTGCTTGCTAAATTAAGTTTAAGTTGATGTATTTTCATATTTTATTCCAAGGAAATTGATTGTTACATTTTCATTGTGAGTTTAATTAGAGCATGCTATAAGTTTGGAGCATCTCCCAAATAATAGTGTGATGTAAAAACTCATTTGCCTTTATTTATCCTTTTAAAATATTATTTGCATTTTATTTCAATAATTAAAAAAATGGAATTGCAGAAACTTAAATATGGTAATTTTTAACTGGTAATCCCATTTTTTGACTTATCTTCACCCTATATGACTTGTGCATGCATACATTACTCCCATTCTCTGCTCTCTCACACACGCATGCCTTCAACATCTATAACATCACTTGACTTATCTCAATCACCTATAATAAATACTAAAGTTTATGTAAAGATAGTTATTTATCTTACTTAGACATATTCACATTATTAGATCAGTTTTTAGAACCCTATAAAGGTTCAAATTATAAAAATTATGTGATTTTTATAAAGAAATAAAATCAACCAAAAGCCATTCACATGATAAATTACTAATTTATGTACATAATATAGTTTTTACACCATTTCTAAAGAATTTTTATAGTAATAATATGCTAAATAAGTTAATTAGATAGAATCTACATTAATTGTAATTAATCCAATTATCCATAAAATAAAACCAATAATTATGTCAATTCAAATGAGACTGAATGGTGAAAACATAGTAATAAGGCACAATAGTACATATGGTCACAATTATAAAGGTGCATCATGATGAATAACCAATACATGAGTATGGTAAAAACTTTATACATATCATATATAGCCACCATTGAGATTAAAACACATTAAACATTTAGCATACAAGTATACAACATCTATTGTTGTTTAAATCAACTAAATATAATAATACAAAGGTACAATAGTATGGTAAAAAAATTCAATAATGTAGCTCCAAAAAATAGTGTAAAAAATCATGATTATGAATAATGATTAGTTCAACTATAGTTTTAGAGAGGGAGAGTATAATTTGGGTGTTTTACCTCAATCACAAATCGATAGTCTCCCAAACATCTCCCCATTGGGACTAGACCTTACCTTCAAGAAGTGGTATATAATTATGTTTCAAGCATTAAAAACCATCCAAAAACACATGTGAAATTAAAATAGCTATTACATGTAACCAACCATGTAGACCCTAGGTATTCCTTTATATAACATGATCTCAATCAAAACATGTAAATTCGATAGTACGATGGACAAACAATATATACATATATAGCATTGCTTTGGACAAAGTATTTTATAGTATTAATTGATTTCAAAGGTTGGGTCATAGTCCATAATAGCATCACTCTCTACTATAATTATTTTTCCATTGTACCATTATTGTCTAACTGATAGAGAGACGATATTAAAAAGGCTCCCTGGCTAACCTCATCATATCTTAGATAATAAGGTGGTTTAGTTTTATATTACACTAAAAAATCACACTTAAGTCCACATAAAAATGATGCAGGATCATCTACAGGTTCATGCAATCTTGTATCAACCAAAAATAGAGTGTTTATGTGTTTGTGTGATTTATTTCATTTTTTGTTGTTTTTTCATGGTTACTTGTTCACCAATAGTTATTGACATTTACATGATCTTGCTAACTTTTATTTTTGTATGTGTTGGTTCAAGGATACAAATATTTTTTAGGCTTATGTTTACATATTTTAATCACTGTACATGTGGCATGTGTAATATGACATGAAAATAAAACCTTAGAAATGTCCAAAAGGAAATATTTATATGACCCAAGTTATTTATTATCAAAAGGATGTTTTCTCAAGTATGGGAGATCTATAAATTTACAAAATTAGGGTAACCATTCATTAAGTTCAAATAACAAATCCTTTTTATTATTTTTATAACAAAATTAACAATTACTACATGAAGGGAAAACTCCTGATAAATATTAAATTCTTAACATAAAAGAGTAAGTTACTTTCCTCATAGTGATGAATATACCATAAGATTATTTTCCAATAAAATACTAAAACATTTCAATTCTCCTTGATATCCTAAAATTCATGACCTATTTAATTTTCCATCCCAAGATTCATTCACATCATTCCATTTTAATCTCTTCACAAACCACCCAATTTTCCCAAAATTGTACTCCTAATTCTATTGTCATTATACCCACTATTATCTCTTACTCTTACTCTTACTCTCATAATGTTACCATCAATAGACCTAAACAATGTCATGCATGATTCAAATATGGCTACCACTCCCTCACTAAGAGTTAGTTCCCAATACTTCATAATGGAAGCTCATTAACTTGCATGAGAGGGAGATGACCCTAATGACGCTTCAAATCAATAAATTCTCTCCAAATCCTCTTATAAAGTGATTTACATCTTTAAATAAATGATTTAATTTCCTATACCCTTAATATACCAAGGTAAATTTCATAATACAAAGAGTTCACTCAATATTTTGAATAGAGGTCAAATTAAACTAAAACTTTCTATATAATAAATTCATTTAACATACAAAATATATTTTATTGTTGTTCTTATTTATAACTAAGGATGATAGAATATATGTTTTCTCCCAATTTGAAACTAAGAAGTGACATAACCTAATGTTCAATGTACATGTTTGGGGGATTTCCCATTGAACTGTAGGCCTACTCCAAAATTATATTAAAACACTCAAGACAATTTTTTGTGATGAGAACAAAGTTACATTGATACAAAAAATTGACCATGATAGTGGTAATTTACATGTTTAGGTTATAACCAACTAATAATCTCACAAAGTCACTTAAAATACATAATTTACTATAGGCATCATACCAATTATTTAATGGTTACCATTTTCATAGTAAAAAAAATTCAAGCAGTCACAATTAGGATCAATTGTAAACCACACAATAATGACCAAAAAATATTGAGTATGTGAGTGTTCTCTTATTCTTATAACTTCCCCTAGCTATCATTATCTTTCACCCTCTCGCCTATGATGCTCTCCCTCTAAAATAAATTTTTTGAGGGGTACAATTTTCTTGCACCCACCTCATTCAAAAAAATTAGTTAGTATGATATAATCATAAAAAATGATAATACTAGTATAATTAAATACATTAAATGAATTATTAAAAATACAAATTAAATGCATATATAATAACATCAACATTAATCTCATAATAACTTTAACATTTGAAAATCATTTTTATAATTCTAACATCATCATTTAAATAATCACAATAGTAATTAAACAAGAATTTAAAATCTAAACAAAAATACATATAAATTAATCATAACAGAATAAATCTAATTATTCCATGCAAATAATAAATAATTTAACAATTTATTTAAAATAAGTTATATTTTTTAGGGATAGGACATGATGTAACATCATCCCCCACTTAAATTGGTCATTATCTCGATGACACTATTGTAATTAAAACATGCCTAAAGTTTTTTGTAAGTTCAGTAAGATATATTAATCAAATAAATGTGTAAACAAATTATAAACTTCCTCATGATCCTCCCAAGTGGAATTATCTTTAGAATATTGGTCCCACTATACCTTTCACTAATCCACTTATCTATTACATAAGATAAGCTTTTGTATTTCAAGTCTTCTGAGAGGTTATATTGTTACCACTCCTAAATCTAGAACCTATAAAACATTCTAATGAAGTACATGAGATGGATCAACCACATATATCTTAAAATAAGACACATAAAAAAAATTATGAATCTTGGTTAATGTTGGTGGAAAATCAAGCCAATAATAAATAGGGTTAATCACTTCAATAACCTTAAAAGGTCTTACATACATGAGTGCTAGCTTGGCTGATTTTATAAATTTAATAGAGATATTTTGTGTCTTAACATGTAGAAAAAATTTATCTCCAACAGAGAACTACCTTGTTATTATTTTAAAATAAATATATTTTTAATTATTATCACTATCTTTATCCAACCTTATTATAATCAAATTCACATGTTATACATTTTAGCTAATATTTCAAACCCAAAACTAGCATATCCTTAATATGTCCTAGATAATAGTTGTTTTGCATTTTATGACATAAAATACCTCAAGCAATGCCATTTTCAAAGATAAATGAAATGATTTATTTTAATAAAAATAAAATATTTTAATGCATTCTTCCCAATTTTATTGTTGTTCCATGCTATACATCCTCAACAAATATTCTAAAATCAGATTTACCCTTTTTGTTTGCCTATCTTATTAAGATGATATGTTTTTTTGAAATTAAGTTGACTTCATAAGGTTTAATTAAGGGTTTTCTAAAACATTAAATTATCAAGTGTCTTTATCATAATTTATTTTCTCAATAATTACATGCAACCTATAAATTTCATACACAAACCGTTTCATCAAAACTAGTGCATCATTTGTCAAGTCACTTAATATAAACTATGCACTTTGGTTAGTTTGTCAACTACCACTAGTATCATGTCATGCCTATTTATTGACATTGATATCCCTTGGAAAAAATAAGTTCTAAATACTTTCCACTTACATTTTGTAATTTCATGAGGGAATAACAACCACACTTGATGAACATTCTCTACTTTCACATGTTGACATTCCAAACATCTAGACACAAATTAAGTTACATATTTCTTGATTCCTTTGTAGAAATACAAAGGTTTTAACTTTTATATGAGCTTGGTCACTCCTACATGACCAATAAGGATAATTATATTAGAAAACATGTTCAATGGGGGGAATCAATAATCCACACATATTATTATTGGAAAGACATAATTAAATAGGCTTAAAACAACTACCATAATCAAGGAGCTAGGTAAAACAATAAAACAATGAAAAACCATGAATATCTTGACTTGTATAACAACATAATAGTTTGTTTTTAATATTAACAAACTATAAAACCATTATAAAATTATTCATTTATTCTAATACTCTTCCCTAATGACTAAATGACATGTTTTAGTCATTATTACATTAATATGTTTAATTCCATATATGAAATAAACCAAAAGGTAATTTCATTACCATTGTGGAAAAGTATCCAAATGTCTCTATTGTCACCAATCCATCTTGTGAGAGTACAAGGGTAATGAGTCATTACAACCACTAAATAGAGTAAGAAATGGGATTGAATACTGGGTTCACTATATTTTGTTATTTTTTTAATTATTATCATGTTTTGAATGTGTCATGATTTACTTGTTTATTAGATTGATCAAGTATGACAAAAAAAAATTATAAAATATGTCAATAATGAAACAACATAGCATATATATTAAGAGATATTTTTGTGTTGAGTTTTTGAAAACCCAACATCTACTAATTTCCATTATTGAATAATTTTGGGACATTTATTATTCACAATGCTCTTGTGATTTTTGTGTATTTACCTTCCTCTATCACCAAACTTCAATTAAAACTCCAATTTTGGTTTGAATTTGGTATTTAAACTTTTTCTTGGTTTCAATACTTGTGAAATATTAATAAGAGAAAAGTTACATATTATTCACCTTGCACATTCTATCCTTTTGACCTTATAAATTTCCCTTCCAAAAATTATCAGACCTTAGGACTTTTGTGTTGGTATTCTTGATTTTCTAGTGAAGACTGAGAAACACTCTTTTCACCTCTAGAACTTGAAGCTTCTATTTTTTCATTTTTGAACCCTATTCAAATTTAGTATCATAACTTGTTTTATAAACATCATCAACATATATCAATACATTACAATTAGTAGATTGACTGTTATTAGAAAAAATGGTACTTTATCATCTACATATACATGTTTACTAACTAATGTTTTTTATGTAGAGACATATAGTAATTATATGTATCTCTATGTTAAAAATATACAACAAACATGTATACCTTTCCTAATATTGAAGTAATAGATCCAATAACATTAAAATTGCATATTCTAGTGTTTTCCCTAACCATGCTTATTTTTATGTTACACTATTTACGGATTTTATGGTGATTATATTGAGAGTGTACACATATGTATTCAAAAATTATTCCTAGTATTAATGTGGTACATTTAGGCTATCTACCATAAACCATGCCGTCTCCATCACTATCATGTTTTGTCTTTCCATGAATTGATTATACTATGTAATATTTCATGTGTATACCTTATTTCCTTCAAAATTCCATGAATCTATCGAAGAAAAACTTGTCCTAATTAATTGATATAATATATTTTACATGTTTCCCTCGTTATTTATCTACCATATCTTTACAATAAACAAATTTAGAGAAACATTATAACTTTCTATGTAGAAAAAACCCACATTTTGTTATAAATTTTGTTTATAGGTGACAAGTAATACAATGTTATATATATATATATATATATATATATATATATATATATATATATATATATATATATATATATATATATATATTGAATATGTATGCATTATCCTATGGAAACCCATATGTATGAAATCCAATGCATTATTATATCTTTATTCCATATCAATGATAAATTAATGTAAAAGTTTATTATCTATTTGACATCCTAAACATACATTTTGACTATTTTGAATGGAAAACATTTCATTCACTATGTTAGTCTAACATAATTTATGCAAATATATCATAACGCAGGGTATTATACATCCTATGGCATAATTAATTAGTGCTTTCAACTACTATAAGTGTATGATCTTTTTATATTTTTGGATAGATCAACTTATACAATCCCTTGTTACCAATATCAATAATAATGACTTTATTTGCATGAAAATTACTAACCATGTATATATTTCCTTTAATTCTAGATAAAGGTTAGGATTCATAGCTATTTCACTAATGTAAATAAGATTTGTGTTCATGTCAAGAATAAATTGAACATTCAAAAATGTGTAAGAAACATAATTCAATGAAATACGAGCATATACATATCCTTTCACATAGTGAACCAAACCATTGCATAAGGAAACTTGTTCATTACAACTATCATCTTATATAAAGTTTACATACTAGTATTTGTGACATGTGTAGTGTCTTGATGCACCTCAATAAAATACCACATTATTGACTCCACTAAGTTACTTATTGCAACAAAAAATGTAAATTCACCCTATAAACTTTTTTTATATTCTTTAGGCACATTTATATATTATGTCTTCTTTAAATTAGTTGACAAAACATATTATCATTTGTGAAAATATTTCTTCACATAACCATGTTTCTTATAACAAAAACACTACCATTTAGATTTAGAAGTACTTACATTTCTATTAGAGGATTATTCTAAATAACTACTAGTATTACATTATTTAGCCTTGTTCTTTGACCGTGTCATGAAAACACTTTTTATAGACTCTAATGTTGAAGAAACTAAATGTTATTATAGACACTAGTTATGAATTATATATTACCTTAGTCTTGTACACTTGGAAAATACATATCATGTATGTACCTTCAAATTCTAAACTTTTACCACTAACAAAAATATTGTATACACTATCGCTATATGCCTCATTAATTATATCTTAGTTTGTCCAATGTTATTGTGATGATCAGGGCCTTTTATATTACCTAGAATGTTATAAAACTATTTAAATTCCATTTTTGAAAGATTTTTACCTATACTTATTTTCCAATTATCTAGGTACTTTCCCACTCAGACACCTACATCAACATAATTTTCCCATCCCAACACAATTACCTAGTGCCATAAAGTCATCTAATTTATAAATGAAATGTATTCCTATGGTCAACCTAAGTTTTTTAATGTTATATACTATCCAAAGGGATTAATATAAATATAATATCAAACCTCATTCATCACTAACCTATAAAAAACATAAAGAGACCGAGAAAACTTAATAAAATCATTCTTTAAAACACTCAAGTGAGGAAAGCTTCCCTATTTTCTCTTATTTTCCAATTTAAAATCTAGTTCTAAAGTACTGAAGGAGCATCCCCAGAGCTATATTTTCCAAGTTAAAATTTAGGTCACTATTGTATTTGATTATCACACATTTCATGATTCTCACACAATCCAACACATAGGGGATAAATACATAATTTTGATGCCCTCTTCAGATTTTTAGATATGTAGGCAATACTCATTGATAGATGGGTCTTTGGGAAGCTTGAAACTATGTTTCCACTAACCCACTTTTCCCACAAATAATATGAATATGAATAACTAGTGTTTTTCTATTTGAAAATGAGCGATAGTCCATGACCTAGATCTAAATGCACCATATAAATTAGACATGTTAGAAGCAGAACCACTAATAAAAGGGGTGAATCAATGAAAAATATTTTCATTAAATTCCATTCATCATTATTTAACCATTTAATCATATATCTACTTGATCTAGCAACATAACAATCAAAGCACACTCATACAAAGCATGAAACATAGGATCACATCACATGAACACAATAACTATGTGAGAAACCCTCATGGGGGATAAAACCCACTAAAACATAACTTGTATAGCTTGTCCTATAAACCATGAATCAATTTTATTGAGTCACCAACCCCATAAGGAGTACCAACCCCTATAATTTATCTAGCACCAACTAGAGTTTAGAACACTCCAACTTACTAAGAGGCTATAACCCCCTTGTTGATCAAGCACCCACTCAATCAATACTCTAAAACTATCAACCTTTCTCTTCTTTCCCTCTCATAACTAATTATGGTATTCTATTACTCAAACACACTCAAATCTACCTCTCATATAATAACACAACTATTCTTCTTCTTCTTCACTCAACTAACCCTCATAATATGCAACATGGATAAACACTACATGATATCAAAACTCATCAACACTTGTAAACCTCTCACACTCTCCCTTTCTCAATATAAATTTAGATACAACCCTACTTTCAAACCTTTTAACTCATCATCTCATGAACACGTGGCATGGCTTGATGGCCATCCTTAACACTTTACTCTACTATTTTAACCTAATATCCAATCAAATCCTTCACATGAATATGTATATACAAATAGGCCTAAAATCCTTGAATTAGTGTAATTCATTTGATCAACACCTACAAAAACATAGTTAGACCTCTACCTCATATTCATCATAATTTTATGATGGTGTTCATGACATCTCACCACTCAAAAAACTTATTTCTCCTTCACCTCAAATATTTTATATATTAACTAGTGCAAATAGGCCAATTACACCTTATTATTATACATGAATGTTACTTGAACATATCATACTTGGGAATAAACACTAACTTGTATCATTATGAAAATATCAACTAGGACATGTTACATACAAGTAACAACCACTTTTTAGGTTGTCCATAATTCAAATCTTTCAAACCAACTCTTTAGACCTAAGATAGATCTAAAGCATTGGCCCTTCTTTAACAACATGTTATACTTAGTTTCTTTGTAACACTATATCCCTTTATAAGAACATGAACCCTTTAAAAATAATGAATCAATATGTCCTCCATAACTTTTTGATATTTTTTAATTCACAACTCATTTTCTCACCTTATGAATGTTTCAGTAGGCCTCATATCAACAATAGGTCCAATGGAGACCTAATTCAAATAGATCCACTCCTCTCTCAAAACTGACTTATTGGGCCAACAAGACCACCTCATATAGGCATAAACAACCATATATACTCATCATATCACCAAACAAATTCCCTTGAAATGTCACAATCCATCATGGCTCAAACCACTTCATGGTACATTCTCGATTAACATATCGTCAAACTAGGTCTATGAAAACACCCACTTTCTAACAAACATCTGATAATCATTATTTTATTCAAGACACATAAAATTACTTACCAAAATGATTAATCCCATTATATATGACTCTAAGGTCATAATCAACCTCTTACACCATTGATATCTATATGATACTCTTCAAAATGACTCAATGGATCAACTTTAACAAACACTGTCAAGACCTTATTAAGAAACTTCAAAACTTTGTCATTTTTAAATCACTAAATATTCTTTATGGCATATGCAACATGTCATCATGTTTCCTCTATGACCTTATGAGGTCATATTTGATATAAATGGAATAATACAATCATAACACAACCTTCAATAGACACTACAACAATCTTCATCAAGTTTACAAACTTCTTGGGATGTTACAGTAACATGATCACAAATAGACCTCCTAAGAATACTCACAAAGCATATATAACATGCCATTCCACTCTTAGATCAAATTTAGTCCTTGAAACTTAAGTACAAACAACTCTTACCTTAAAAAAGATTAGTCTTATGGATAAATCATTCAACTCTCACACCCTTGTTCTGATTTTGGCTTCTTACACATCACCTTGAGCTCACACGTGCATTATAAGCATGATAAATTCTAAAGGAAACATTTCACTCATTCCCTCAAATAAACACTAAACTTAAAACTCCATGAATTATTTCATTTGATTCAAGAAAGCACATATAGGGTTTGTAGTCACAATTCACCTTGAAACCATCATTCCTTTATTCGACACAACTTGAGCTTGTTCTTCATATCTAAGATCAATATGAACAAATACAATGCATTTACAGATGCTTAAGAACATATCCAAACACTTATAAAAATCACATTGAGTGACCAAGAACTCTACATAACTTTAAAAAATAACCCTGTCTACCATTTTCAACTAATAATAAACTTTGACATATAATAAATGTACCTATATGGACTTTTAGGACAAAACTACCACTTGGAGAATAATCATCATAAAATTTTCTACAACTTTCCCTTTCACATCATCTTTATTTGCCCAATATCCTTCCTTCTATAAGCACTTCTTTTATCTTAGGTCCAATACATACACACCATCAATTTAAACTCTAACAACTAGATTTTTGAAATACAATAGCTATTTCCTAAGGCTTAAATTTGATAGCCTCTAACACATCACTACACATAGAACCAACTTTGGAAGGTCATAACTTGAGCTAGGAAACACTTCAAGGTCCAAAAATGATAGAGGATCTTCTTGGGACATCAAAAAAAATCTTCATGAAAACTTTGACTAGAGTTTGACTTTACATTACACACAATAAATGCACCAACATACTAGACTAATCATACCTTCATTATAGGCTCGGATGGTCTAGTTTCTTCTAAGCTATAATGATGCATTCTTCTCTCTCTATATGGTTAAATAACACACCATAACTTCACCAAGACATCTATGGATGGCTCAAAAACTCTTCTTTATCCTCACTAACTTGGAAACATACCATACACTCTTCAATATATCAAACACAAGTTATTTGTCATTAATGCACTAGTACCTCATGTTTTTCTTGGCTTCAATGACAACTTAAGACATTAGTGACCATGCTCAACAATCTCATCCTTTGTCATTGATTACAAACCATTCTCATAATGTCTTTTATCCTAATCTAAAATTCTCCTTCATTTTTATCTTTCTACCCCTTTTCAATTAATGATAAAATACCATACACACTCTCATAGGGTCACCCATAGAATTTTTATCCTTGGACCTGGCCACTCATTGAGCTAGTAAGATCCCCCTTGATATTCAAAAAATATGCACCTCAACTAAATTTTCACATTTACCATTATCCTTTAAATAATAAAGCTCACAATCTCCCCCTATCACCATGCTTATCTACATTTCCTTGTCTTTGATATGAGATCTTGAACTATCCCTTGACCTTACTAGGCCATCATCATATGAAGAGATGTCAAAGAATCATAAGAAAATGATCCCTTTATGTCTATATTTCACCATAAATGCATGCACATCTTTCACAATAATAACATAAATTGATTAAAGTCATCTTCATCCATACATGAGCTTCCACTGATAATCAACATTCTTCATGAAACTTCTGACATCAAATAGTGTCAGAAACTAGATATATACAATTTGATCTTCAACATCTATAGAGTTACTTTCCATAACATATGAATTATACACATGATCCTATGAAACCTTTAAACCTATATAAAAACACAAAACTCATATTATTTAATGCATAAAATTGGTCTTTTAGACCAATCTTCAAACCTTGACCAACACAGTCATGACTAAGACAAATAGTCACCTCTATATGCAAACTTTCCTTCATATAATCATACTATCCAAGATTCTCATGGGTATGAGTATGATATACTATACTCATACAAAACCTCCATACACCTTTTCTCACAAGTATAATACCTTTGTTTCATCTAGATCGCTCTTTTTATATTCAAAAACACTCATTTGTCTTTAATGGGTTAATTGGCTTCTAGTAGCCCTATCTTAGTGTAAATACTCTTACATAAAATAGATGACAAATAATCCAAGAAAACTAAAGACCTTTCTAACAACCTATTATGGCACACTTCCTCAAAAAAATTTAGGATAGGTTCCTTTGTATGGTCTCCATTTTTTTTTATCACAACTAGACCTCAAATTAGGCCTAATTAGGTCTTTAAGACATCTCTTAGCTTCTCTGCAAAAAATCCATACCTGTATAGTTATCTCTCTACCCAAGGAATCCAAAAACACTTAAGGAATATTTCATAGGATAGGAACACAAATTTATTGCTTTTACCAATGATTCAAACTAAAGATATGGAAATTCTTCTCCAAACCTTAAAATAGGGTTACAAATAGGTTTTAGTGACCCAAGAGCACAAACAAAGATTCTCCATCTCTTGTAGATTCCAAAAGACCATATTAAGAAATTTGGGAGATCTACCCCATCAACACACAACCTTTATTATCTTAGAACATTCAGAGTTTCTCTTTGTGATCATTAGATCGCCTCTTAATCAATGAAATATTCATGTTCAATTAGAAACACCACTATCTCATGTCTATATACTCTTAAATACAATTGTAAACCTTATGAGATTTAGGATTTACCAATTTATATTTCATATCTCTCCAAATATTTTATGCTTTCTATGAATCATTATTTTACCAAATTACCTTAATGCATATATCCTCAACAAATATAGACAAGGACACAAGTTCATACCTTGGCAAGCCACCACTTGCTTCTTTTCATGATGAATGCCTCTATGAATCCTAATAGAAACACCTTATTCCATAGAGGCTATAAAAAATTGAACTCATAAGATTCCCACATCTCCTCTCTTATCTCCTTGATCATCTTGCACTCATAAAACTGATTGCCTTCATTTAGAATCCTTTTAGGCCTATCAACCTTCTTTGGCTCACTATCCTCAACATCTATGATGTTGTTCATATTATCAAATCTTGCAACTATATTACCTTCCAAAACATTATCATTAGAAGCTCACATTAGGAAATATTTACAAGGCTCATGATCAACTATAACAAGTGATTTTCTTTAATCTATAGGCTACTTAGGACTAGTATTCACTGTCTTTTCAACAACCCTTGATAATAAGAGTTCCTCATAGACCTTCTTATTTGACTCTTTCTCTACTATAACAAGTAATCCATCTTCACTCTTGGGATCAATCTGATCTACCCTCACTAACTTTGGTTTTCATTTCATTGTTTGACCCATGTTATCTCTATAAAACCTTCTTACCCCATTTTTACAAAATCTAGCAATGAGACCAATATTATGACAACATTAACAAACAACGTCTCTCATACATTTTGTTTGATTATTATTGTGATCTCCCTTTATTTTTTCTCCTCATACAATCTCTTGCCATATGAAAAAACTACTGACATGAATAATAATGACCACTAAATAGATTGGCATACCTCATAACATTTGGTTATCTCATACATATTCTTATGTTTCTCTTCATTTTCTCATTCTTCATAACTTTATCTAACTTTTATTTATCTTTCTCAACCTCTTGAAACTTGCTAATCTTGACTGGGAGCTCCCTCCAATTCTATCTTGAACTATTTACACTCTTTCTCTCTTGATTTTATGCTTGTATTAGTAACAACTAACTAATATTTAAGATCCTTGATGATATTCTCATCCCTTGCATCATATTTGGCCATGTTAACCTTCAAAGTACATATCTTCTCCTCAAAAAATTTAGTCATAGATTTCAAATCTTGATTTTCTTTCCTTAGCTTCTTAGCCACCTTGTGTTTTTAGGATCACCTTCAAGTTATTAATCCTTCTCCAAAGGACCTAATATGATACCAATTATTGGAAACACAACCACGTAGAGAGATGGGGTGAATTAGTGAACAATATTTTCATTCAATTCCATTCATCATTATTTAACACTTCAATCATATTTCTACTTGATATAGCAACATCACAATCAAAGAACACTCATATAAAGCATGAAACATAGGATCACATCACATGAACATAAGATCTATGTGGAAAACCATCATAGGAGTAAAACCCACTGAAACATAGCTTGAAAAACTTGTCCTATAAACCATGAATCAATTTTAGTGAGGCACAAACCCCATAAGGAGAACCAACCCCTAGAATTTATCTAGCACCAACTAGAATTTAGCAAGCTCCAACTTGTTACGAGGCTACAACCCCCTTGTTGATCAATCACCCACTCAATCAACACTCTGAAACTATCCACCTTTCTCTTATTGTCATCTCATAACTAATTATGGTCTTTTCTTTCTTAAAAACACTCAAATCTACCTCTCATACAAGCACACAAATGGCTTTATTCTTCTTCACTCAAATAGCCCTCATAATATATAACATGGATCAACACTACATGATATCAAAACTCATCAGCACTTGTAGACCTCTCACACTTTTCCTTTCTAAATATAAACTCATATACAACCCTACTTTCAAACCTTTTTATGATGTCTCATCATATCATGAACACATGGCATGTCTTAATGGCCATCCTTAACCCTCTAATCTTATGTTTTATCTTGATATCCATTCAAATCATTCACATGAATAGGTTTAGATAAATAGGCCTAAAATCCTTGCATTAATGCAATTCACTTGTTCAACACCTAAAAAAACATAGTTAAACCTATATCTCATATTCATCATGTTTTTATGATGGTTTCCATGACCTCTCACCACTTATAAATCTTATTTTTCCTTCACCTCAAATCTTTTATATATTAACTAACCCAAATATGCCAATTACACCTTCTTATACATGACTCTTAATTGAACATATCATAGTCATCCATAAACACTATACATACTTGGATAATTAAAAAAATGTCAATTAGGACACATTACATACAAGTAATAACCACTCTCTAGGTTGGTCATAATTTAAATCTCCCAAACCAACTCTTTAGGCTTAAGATATACCTATAACATTATCCCTTCTTTAACAACACATTACACTTAGTTTCTTTACAACACTATAGCCCTCCATAAGCACATGAACCATTTCAAAATAATTGTTCAATAGGTCCTCCATACCTTATTAATATTTATTAAGTCACAACTCATTCTCTCACCTTATGAATGCTTCATTAGGACTCATACCAACAATAGGTCCCATGGCGACCTAATTCAAATAGATCCACTCCTTCTCACTCAACACTGACTTCTTGGCCCAACAAGACCACCTCAAATAAGAATGACCAACTCTATATAATCCTCATAGCATCAAATAACTTCCCTTCAAGCACCATAATCCATCATGGCTCAAACCACTACACGGTACCTTCTTGGTTAACATATAATCATACTAGGTTTGTGAAAAAACCTAGTTTCTATCAGACATTTGATAAGCATTATTTCCTTTAAGACACAAACAAAAGTTTAAAAAAAATGATTACTCCCATGCTACATGATTCTAAGGTCATAATCAACCTCTTAGACCATTGACCTCTACATGATACTCTTCAAATTGACTCAATGGATCAATTTCAACAAATGTTGTCAAGAGCTTGTTAAGAAACTTTAGAACTTTATCATTCCCAAATCATTAAATCTTATTTATGTCATCTACAACATGTTATCATGTTTCCTCTATTACCTTATGAGGTCATCTTTGACAAAAATAGAACAATGTAACATAACACAACCTTCAAGAGACACTACAACAATCTTCATTAAGTTTACAAACTTCTTGGGATGCTACAACAACATGATCACAAATAGACCTTTTGAGAATACTCACAAATCACATAAAACATGAAATTCCACTCTTAGATAAACTTAAAACCCTTAAACTTAAGGAAAAACAAATCTTACCTTAAAATACATTAGTCTTATGGACCAATTATTCAAATCTCATACCCTTGTTCTGATTTTGACTTCTTACACATCACCTTGATCTCACACATGCATTATAAGCATGATAACTTATGAAGGAAACATTGCACTCATTACCTCAAACAAACACTAAACTCAAAAGTCCATGAATGAGTTCATTTGATTCAATAAAACATACCTAAGGTTTTTATGCATAATTCACCTTGAAACCCTCATTCTTCTATTTGACACAACTTGAGCTTTTTCTTCATATCTAGGATCAATTTGAGCAAATACAATACATTTATAAATGATATATGACCTTAATAACATCTATAAACACTTATAACAATCACCTTGAGTGACCAAGAACTCTATACATCTCTAAAAAATATTGATATCTACCATTTTCAACTAATAATAAAATTTGACCTATAATAATGCACTTTCATAGACTTTTAGGACAAAACTACCACCTAGAAAATAATCATCATGGAATCTGCTACAACTTTCCCTTTTACAACATCTTGGTTTAACCAATATCCTACCTTCTACAAGCACTTATTTTATCTTAGGTCTAATGCACACATGCACATTCAATTTGAACTCTAATGGATATATTTTTGAACTACAATAGTTATTTCCCAAGGCTTAAATATGATGGCTTCTTGCACATCATTTAACACAGAACCAACTTTGGAAGATCATAACTTGATCTAGGAAACACTTCAAGGCATAAAAATTCCATAGGATCTTTTTAAGACATCATAAAACATATTCATGAAAAATTTGACTAAATTTTGACTTTACATTACACAATAAAATAACTAGCATACTCAACTAATTATACCTTCATGATAGGTTGGGATGGTCTAGTTTATTCTAGGCTATAATGATACATTCTTCTCTCTCCAAATGGTCAAAATAAATACTAGAACTTCACCAAGACATATATGGATTCCTTACAACCTCTTATTTGTCCTCACTAACTTGGACACATGATATATACTCTCCAATCTATCAAACATAACTTCTTTATCATTAATGCAAATAATACATCATGCTCTTCTTAACATCAATAACAACCTAAGACATCAATGATCATGATCAACAAGACATAAAAATTAGATGTATATAGTTGGTTGAATCCTATTTAATAAGTATTATGTAATAGATACTTACATCTGAGTCAGACAATAGCATATATGCAATCATCCCAAGTTTACACAAGTGTCCATGGATATAGAGGCACAATTTATGCAATCAAGTGACTATTCTAGAATCTAGTTTGAATCCACTTTCTACCTAACTTAGATCCAAATATGTATTAAAATTATAAATAGATAAGTATCTTATTTTCATTATGATTTTAATAACTATCATAGTTATACTTATTATTTTTAACATATCATCATAATAAATTTAGTATATGTTTTATCCCAATTTTATAATTAATTATCTTGATCTAGATATAGTCTACCATTATTGTGCCATAGGATATCTCTACCAATTTAACCCTAGATTCCTCACATATAGATTTCAGGGTTAAACATTTGGGGAACCTTATGTAAACATATAACCTACAACCCATAAGTATCTAGGTGGTTACATCTTATTTCAAGAATTATTCCATACTAGACACTTGCATCCAATTTAGATAGTACTTTCAATGTAACCATCTTGGGTTGATGCAAGTTTATATAATTATAGAATCACAATTTACAAAATGAAGAAACCATTCTCAAATTTAGATATAGTACTTTTTTTACCTATTCTATATCTAGATCTGTATTAGCATCAAAACTAGCTAAGTATCTTGTTTTCATTGTGATTTAAATATTTAGCATAGTTATACTTTCTATCTTTAACATCTCAACATAATAAATGCAGTATATGTTTTATCTGAGGTTTACAATTAATTGGTATACTCTAGATATATTATACCATTATTGTGCCCTAGGATATCTCTACCCATGTAACCCTAGATTCTCCACATATATATTTTAGGGTTAAACATTTGGTGAACCTAATTAATATGAATGCAAATTTTTCTAGTTACTATGGGATTCAGTCATCTAAGGTTTTAGTTTTTTATTCAAATTCTACAAATTATTCATTTATATGCAATGTAAAATAGTAATAAAAAACCATATTTTAAATGGAAGACAAAGAATCATTGATCACTCATGTCAATAATAACAAGGGTTTAATATATTCATGTTTGTATGTTACAAGAGATGAAATTAGTAATCATGATCAGGCTAAGGATCACTCAATTAGTGATGGTGATCTATTATAAGGTACTAAAATTGATTACATAATATTAAATCTACCTACATCTACTAGAGTCATGGATTATGTCTTTCAACCTTTGTTTCTTGAAAGTACTATTACTACATATACAATGGGAAACCTAAATACTTCAACTCAAATACTAGTTTCAATTCTTATATGTATTGAACTTATGGGTACATCTGATTTGGTGACTTCTCAAATGTCCAACCTAAAATACCAAGAGGTTCAAGATTTTGTCTAAACTATAAAACTTTATCAAACTAAGGTTACAAATATTGAACAAAATTATATGAATCACCTTATATTATTGAGTCAAAATAGGTGTTACGTAATCTTCTTTCCCAACTATATCTTTGCACCCCTTTCCTTTTTGTTTTGAACCTACTTTCAAATTCTGAGGTTAATCCTAAATAACATTTCCAATCTTGTTATGTTGAATGCCTTGATTATGCCTCAATGATAAACTTTTGTCTAAACTATTTCCAAGGAGCTTAAAAGACTAATATTTAAGGTGGTTCTATGATTTAATATCTCAATTAGTAAATACCTTTAAACCCATTGTAGATCTTATTTTGGTATACTTCTCTATTAACATTACCAAAAAGTTTTCTTATGTTTAAATTGTAAAAATTAAACAATGACCCAATGAATATATCTTAAGATACAAAACAATGTTAGCTAAAATGACCAATCTTATGGTAAATATAGAGCTTCAATATATTTTCATGCAAAATTTATTTTATCCTTTACATGAGTCCATTTTATTCAAAAACTCAAGTCTTTCAATGACTTATGCCATATTATTCACGATCGTGCAATGGAACTTATCTCATTGAACAAACTTAAATATGTATCAAATATATCAATTACATCTAAATATAATACAAAATTCACTATAAAACCAAGTTATAATGTCAAAACTCTTGATCCTAAAAAATAAACCATAATTCTTAATGTGGTGTCATAACAAACTAATTGGATTATATTATGTAATGAACCAAAAAGATAATTTACATGCTTACCTAAATCTCTCACTTAATTACTCCTATAGCTTTTAGAGTGTCATCTTATATCTCTCCTTGATCTTATAGAGGTTGATATGAGTACACCTATACCCAAATGGTATGATGTAAATGCTTATTTTGACTATCATCAATCCCTTGGGCATTCTAAAAATAGATGTTTGACTTTGAAGAATAACATCTAAGACCTCATTGATGACCAAATGATTACATTTAATGACCCTTCAAAGGAATTAATTTCACAATCTAATGATCATGACAACAAGAAAATATTTAACAATAATTTACAAGATCATTCAAATAAGGATCAAAAAGTGCAAATGACATATAATGTGCACCCTCATCCATATCATTATGAGAACCCATTAGATGGTATTATATTACTATTACATATATGTGATAAATAAATCCTATGGTTTAGAGATCCTCCATTAATTTTGATGACAATTATATTAGTTATGATGGATCATATCTTTATTCCTTATTTATTTGAGCATACCTTGATCACCAACATATAAACAATTTTATGATTGACAATGGTGAAAGCAAGAACCTTTTTAATTTGAAATTACTTGTGTATTCAGGTTATACAAATCATGATTTACATACTTAGACTACATCAGCTAGATCATTTTATAAGACATCATGATAGTTATTAGTGAGATTAACATACTTTTACAGGTGGGTCTTACACATATGGTTACTACCTTCTTAGTTATACCTTCTATGGGTGTCTTTGATATGTTATTGGGATGACATTGGATACATAAACTTTAAGCAGTACTTTCCATAGTACATGGATGTGTTAAATACATTCATGCCAAATAGATAATTATAGTTTCTAGAATTACATACAAACATCTTCTTGAGTAACATAAATTTATATCTAGGTAGTTAATTATCAAACATTACATAGTTAATCCTTTATAAAATGGTAAACAATAATAAATTTATTTTACTTAGTGGTCAATAATTGATATATCATTACATCAAATATAAATAATGGGTTCCATACAATCCTTACCTATTATGCACCATAATCATATATCTAGATCACCTACACATGTTCCTATTAATATTTTTTTAAATAGACTACAAACCATTTAGTGATGGGTTCCACAAACCCCTTATCCTACAATTTATACTTCTTTACCATAAAGCCCTATTTTACATATGTAGAGCATTATAGAAACTATAATAGCATATATTTCACTACAATGCTTATCAGTAGAATCACCAATTTATTAGATTAGGTTCATAGTGGGGACACATTTATGACCATCATTTGTATGTTATAGGATATTTTTTCTTTGGAAAATTCCCAAAAAAAATTAAAAAACTTCAAAAACCCAAAACTAATAATTTTAGCATTTACATATCCTATTTTGTACTTGGCATGTATGCTATAAATTCCACATTAGTAGATGGAATATCAATATTTTATATACACATATATTTCATGCATATTTTGAGTTTGATTTAGTCATAAACATATATGATCCATGCACTTTTGGATGTTGGGTTTTCCCTCTACTCGCGTCACTAGGATGTTATAGGCATCCACCTCTATAATTATGGTACACTTTGATTATATCATTTTATGGTCACTTTTCATTATCACGTTTGAACTCACATATGTACTTACACATGGCTTTATCCATGCTTATATCTTTTTCAATGTACTCCATATGTTATGTACTTAAACTTTTTTACTAAAACATATACATGGACTAGTGTGATATGTTTATGTTGGTTGCTTATGATTTCATTTATACACTTCCTTGAGTGTCTTTCCTTATTATTATCTTATTTGTTTTAGCATTTTAATATGCTCCATTATTTATAGCCCCCATGCCTTTATTTATTTTTATCTTTGATTTTTGAATATGTTATTACTTGTTGTATGTTGACACTTGAATATGTCATTTCTTACTTTGTGGACATATGACTAAGTCATGTCCCTTCGATTGTACAACATTTGAACATGCCCATTGTTTTCGGTCTTCTTGGAAATTTTACATTTTAATTTGTTTTTGAGTTCTCTTGTGTGTGTGCTTGATTTATTTTTAATCTTATATTGTTACTATCTAAAAATTACCATGATCTACATCATATATCTTAGGACTTGTTGTGATCACATTCTTTGTTCTTCAATGATATACCTACCTAGACATCTTCCCTTTATATCTTACATGATAAATTCATATTTTACATGGTTATATTATCCTTTTAAGGTAATTTAATAACAATTTTTACTTACCCTCACCTAAAAATGGGGGCATATTAGTGGGGGTATGTCATAGAGGCATGACTTACACATTGCTTCATATATTTATATTGTAGTGGAGGCATTCTTTGAAAACATCTTCTCCACATTTTTCACAATTTTAGATTTAGTGGGGGAATGTTTGGAAACATTTTCTCCACACTTATTTTGTATTTATCATACCCATATCATAATAATAAAATGTTTTAGAAATATATCCTCCACATTGCCACTTATATCAGTTTTCATATTTCTCCATATATAGTGGGGGCATGTTTTGGAAACATGTTCTTCACATTTACATAATTTCAAATTTACCAAATTGCATAAATATATGATTCAAATAAATATTTGTGGTATAATTATATAAAGTATCATTTTTATACACAATTTTAGCATGAGGCATATCTAAGGTGCATATATTATGCAATGTGCACCAAATATTAAAAAATCAAATTAGTCTCATTTTTCAAACACTTTTAGGGATTATCGCCACCCACCAGGTTGGATTTTAAAGGACTATATTTATCCAATATATTAAAATATATGGTTTAAGTTTAGGTATGATTGAGGTGATTAAATAAATTAATCTATTTAATTTTATAGTTTAGATTTCATTACATCATTCAACGTTACTAGTTTTATAGTGGGATTTGACTTGGTTCACTCACACTCGCTAGGTTAAAATTATGATTAGGTTACATGGTTGAGCTAATATCATTTTTGTTAGGTGGAAAATCATATTTTTTCCAAGGATCGGGGAATGTGTCTTCCAATATATCTCTCTACCTATATATATATATATATATATATATATATATATATATATATATATATATATATATATATATATATATATATATATATATATATATATATTCACTTTCAATATTTTATATTTTTCCTAATCTTAGTTTCAGTGATTCATAATGATACATATTTCAAATCAAATTTCCAAAAGGTAAGATAGTTACATCGATACATAAGTGTACTCCTAAACCTTTATTTCTTTAAATTTAAATCATTTTAATGATTTTAATTCCAAATTATATGCACTAGTTATATATTGTAAAATTCTCTTAGTTTTATTCCAATCACCAATAAATAAATCAAGTTGGACTCAAGCAAAGGTAATGTGTGTTATAAACACCCATGTATGCATTGTTTTTCATTTAAACTAACAATTTATTTACTATATTAAAGGGGGGGTTATAGAGAATTTCTAAATTATGTATCACATCAATTTTTTACACTTGGTAAATACATATCATGGGTGTTCCTTTAGCTTCTAGACCTTTCTCACTATCAAAAGGCTCACATACATTATATCTTTGTGTCTCATTTATTATATATGAGTCTAACCAACATTATTTTAATGACCCAAGCCTTCTATCTTACCCAAAATGTTATAAAAATTCTTATCTTTCATATCTATAAATTATAGACTTGCACTTATTTTTAAACTACCTAAACACTTGCATCTTAGTCAGATGCCTAGATTAGAGCAAATATTGTATCCCAATGTAAATATCCAATGCCATGATGTCATCTAATTTAAAGACGAAATTTATTCCTATGGTCAACCTAAGTGATTTAGTGTGATATATTATCCAAAGGGATTGATATAAATATAACCTCAACCCTCATTCCTTCCTAACCTAGAAAATAAATAGAGAGACCAAGGCAACTCACCAAAACAATTATATCAAGCACTCAAGCAAGAAAAGTTTCCCTATTTCTCTTATTTACATATTAATCATAGGGAAAACACATCTAAATTTCTAAATTACTAAAGGAATATCCCAAGATCTATATTTTCTAAGTTATAAGCTAGGTCATTGGTGTATATACTTATCACACATTAAATGATTCACACACAACTTAACACATATGGGAAACTATATAAGTTTGAGGCCTTCTTCAGAGTATTGGTTATGTAAGAAGCACTCATTGATAAAGGGGTATTTGGGGTAATTAAACACCATGTGACCACTAACCCAATTTTACCATATCTTATATGAAAATAAAGAACTATGATTTTGTTATTTGACAAGGAGTGATAGTTTATGACCTAGATTTGAATGCATCAGAGCAAAGGTGTAAAATAACCTAGAAGCATTCAAGTGGTTGCATATTATTTTAGTAGGTATTCCATAATGGGCACTTGTATTTGAGTTGAATATTAGCATCAATGTAAACATCCTAGGTCAATGCAAGTGTCTATGGTTATAAAGGCATAATTTCTAAAATTAGGTAATTATACCAAAATCTAGATATACTCCACTTTATACATGTTCTAGATCTAGATCTGTATTAGCATCAAAACTAAAAAAGTATCTTGTTTTCATTTTGATTGAAATATATATATATATATATATATATATATATATATATATATATATATATATCTTTAGAATCTTAGAATAATAAATTTAGTATATGTTTTATCTAATTTTCATAATTAATTAGAATGCTCTAGAGATGGTCTACCATCCTTGTGCCATCAACTATCTTTACCCCTTTAACCTTAGATTCCCCACATAAATAGTTGATATCATGTTTCCATCTACATGATAATTGTTGACAACTATTCAAAATATAGGGCTTGTGTCTCTATAATCATATGCAATGACTCCACAAATGAATCCTATGATGATGTAAAGTTATGAATAGAAAGATAAATTAAGTCTAGCAAGATAAATTAAGTCTTTCTCATCCACATAATTTTCCACCACTTTTAATTGATTATATATATCTTTCAAATGCAATAAAAACTCAGAAATATACCCACCTTCATGTATCTTAGTGGAAAATAGAAAATTATTTAAATATAATATCCTCCTAGATTCACAAGCCTGATATTATTTTCTAATATGTTTCTAATAAATTGATGCAATAGTCACATTTATAACTTTTTATATCAAATTATCAACTATTAAAATTTTTAATAGCTTCAAGGATTCTTGGTGATGTTTATCATAGTCACTAGGTTGTGCATCTATTATAGTATATTTACCATATAAAATTTGATTAATATTATGATATTCATAGATTGAGTATCTTATGACTCCATAAACCAAAGTTTTTTCTTGTTAATTTTTGTGAATCTAGAAATAACAGGAGTTGTAAATTAGCCACTTTGACATAGTTTTCAAGTAAAATAATTAAATATGGAAAAATATAATTAGTTTTACAAAAAATATTTTTCACACTAATTCTATCTTAAAACCAGATAATGTCACTAATTTTTAGGAAAAAATTATATAGTTTATGATAAATTTAATTAACCATTTTTTGTAGAAGTGCCTAAAAACCATGGAAATAATTAATTTTCAAATTTTACAAAACATTTTTAAAAAATTATTTTTTCATGTGGATAAGGACCTTAATTTAGATAATTTGTAAAAATGTTAAGTAATTCATACTTATGGTTTTCCATCATCAGAATTAATTGTGAATTTTCAAGTCTTTCTAGGGAATTTTTTTTTTAAATTACTAAGCATAACTTAACAAAATTTTAAAACCTATTTTGTGAAATTTGGTTAAAATTTTATAATTCACCAACTAATAATATTTTTATTGTTTATATTCACCAAAACTACATTTTCTTACACAATGAGTATTCCTCCTTAGCAAGGTGTCCTCCTCAGCTAGGCATTTTAGTTTAGAGTGTTATTATCCTATTATGCTATGTAATTCCTTTTTATTGATCATAAATGTCTTATACTTTTTATAATATTAGATCATTCCTCCTTTCAATGTACTTCCTTTCACTAATGGAATACTTATTCACTATAATTATTATCTCCTTTTTAAAACAATAGAAAGATCAAATGAAATGTCTAAAGATAAGTAATTTTTGAGAAAATATAGTAGATATCTCTTTTGTTCTAGTTATGATCAAGCCTTAATAATAATTCACCATCACACACTAGGTTATAGTAAAACATATGAGAATGTAAAAATTATGGTCTCATAATATATTGGCACCTTAAATTGAATAGAATAATAGTATAAAATAATAGAATAACAAAAAGATGTACATGCAAATTAGTTGCATCCTTTTCTTCCCAATCACATCCTTTTATTCCTAGTTGCATAATTTTCTTAACTTTTACCTTCTCTTAGTTTCATCCTCTCTTTGAGATGTATCCACCTCTCTCTCAAGAAATAAAATGAGAGATTAATTTATTTAGGATACATGATTCACTGCACACTTCCTCCATTTTAACAAAAACACTCTCAACACCTCATTTTTCCTCTTTCTATAAATTACTATTTGTAGCTAGATTTTGTAGGGTACATGTTTCATTACAAGTTTCCTTCCTCTCACCAAAATATTGAATACTACAAGCCTCTCTCAGGATATATCTACCATGAGCTTTGAATACCATATTAGAAAACATGTTCAATGAGAGAATAAATAATATGCACATTTTATTATTGGAGAGACATAAATAAATATTCCTATAACAACTCCTATAATTAAGGAGGTGTTAGAGAATATAATGACTAAGTGGGATTAATTGACCCTTTGTTTACCTTGGTATTTAATTAAATAATAATAATTTATTATTTATTAATATGAGGTGAAATCCTCATGAAAATAAATAATAATAATATATTTTTTTGATACTTACCATTTTTATTAAATGACTTTTAGGATGGTTATACCTATTGGTTACAATGGTCACCTCCCTTCACATTTTATTATAAATAAGGTTTTAACCCTAATGTGAATTATGGTGAATTATTATCTCATTTGATCTTACTAGAGTTATTTAAAAAGGCTTTGTGAAGATTATTAAGAGGAAGTGAGAAGGAGAAGTTTATGTATTGGGTAAATTAGGTTTCTAAAATATATGAATAATCATCACTTGTAGATTTTTTACCTCTTAGAGGTTTTTACACCTAATTTTTATGTCTTTTTGTATAAATGATTGGTGTGATTTTCTTATTAATTATGTATCTAGATCTGCATATTATATTATTATTAATCTTATCATGGTATCAAAGTTTGTGATACATAGTTGAACTGGTAAGTGCTAGAGTGATTCATTGATCTGTGGAAGATTTAGACATCTCAATTAATTTTTTTTCTAAAAATATTCAATCTTATATGGCACTAGGACACTATAGAGATAGATTATATTTTTGGATGACTTCTAGGAGGCTTGGTTCAACATCTTAGAGCCTTGAATCTTCATTCAAATTAATTTCAAGCCATTAGAAATAAACCAATAACCATTTTTTAAAGATTTTCAGCAATTTGGAATCCTTATATGGACTTTTATAGCATATGAAAGGAATAAAATTAGATTTAATTTGTTTCAGTCTTTCTTCAAGATGTTTGTTGCTTTGTGAAGCCATCTATGCATATTTAAGCATTCTAAAACCAAAATCAAAGCCAAAGATTCATATTTTTAGTGTTTATTAATTTACCTAATCCTATTTAATGCTATAATAATGATTGAGGGCTAAAATAAATTATTTTAATGGTCAAAATTCAATTTTGAATGTATCTCTAGCATTAGGAGGCAAAAACTAGAAGTTTGACAGAGTTTCATGTTGTTTAGATGCTTGTACAAATTCATGTGTTGTTTATAACACCTACAAGTGGGCCAATATTTATTTAAGAAGCTTTCAAATGTAAGTTTTAAATTTTGGACTTTTTATTAAATGAACTATTTAGTAAAAATTAAATTTCCACGTATGAAAATCTAGGTCCCACCATATATGTGTGTTTTTTTTTAAATGTTAAAAAAAAAAATTATGATATATATATATATATATATATATATATATATGTATGTATGTATATATATGTATGTATATGTATATATGTATATGTATGTATGTATATATATGTATGTATCTATATGTATATGTATATGTATATACACATATACATATACATACATAAACATATATACATATATATACATACATATATATATAAATATATACATATATACATATATATATGTATATACACATATGTACATATAGACATATAGACACATATACATACATACATACATACATACATACATACATACATACATACATACATATATATATATATATATATATATATATATATATATATATATATATATATAATTTTAAAATAATAAAAACAAGCTTTAAATATTAATTAGTGCATATCAATTCTTAATCAAGCTTGTTAGATGAATTGGTGGACCTTATTTTACTAAAAGCTTATCAATAGGGAGGTCCTATATTCTAAACCCCCTAAATTAAATTTTTTATTTAATTTGGTCAAATTTATTTTACTTTTTATTTCTTTGGATTGTGTGTTAAGTTTCATGCATTCAAAACTCTAGTTGACCTGTCGACCTTATTTCGACATTTTGACCTAGTGAATGTTTTATTGAGCATAGTCATGTAACCAATTGATCCCTAGATTTTGCTACCTTATGTAAAAATATAAATGGTTTAATTTTTATTTTTAATCCTCATATTATTATTTTTATAAATTTTTTAATAGTGTCTAGGTGGTTGTTCTGAGTGTGACTCTTTCAACACCTAATTTAGTATAACTCTAGTTTAATTTTTTACATTTTAAAAAATCTATGAGAAATTAATTATAATTAAAATTGTGATTTAGTTTATTTTACAAAAATTTAATAAAAACTCATTAAAAATATTAATTTTTTTTAATCAATTTTTCTTAAATTAATGTATTTTTATGACAATTACAATACCTTATTTTATCCTAATATTTAATTAATTTATTTATTTATCTAACATTAATTTGAATAATTATTGTGTGTTTTCATTTATAATCTATTTTTAATATCAAATAAAGTTAAATTCACATAAAAATAGTTTATTATAATCATTTTTACTGTCATTATTAAAGAGAAGCTATGGCTTTACCTAACGTTACACTAGATAAATCTCAAATGATTAATGGTTCAAACTATAATATATGGAAAATTCATGTTAAATCAAAATTTATGACTCATAAATTGTAAGAATCTATATCAATTATCTTTTAGAGTTTTAAGGATGAATTCCTACTCCATATCGACAATCAGGATTCTCCTAGTGATACTTGGAAATTCCTTGACTCTATGCATGAGGAAACTCATATTTTGAAGATTATTAAATGTATTCTTGTATTATTGACTACACCTATGAAAGGTGATAAAAGGTTATTAATTTTATTTCTTAAATTAATTATATTAAAACTTATTTAGATTATCGTAACTATAATTTAATTTAAGATCAATTGATTTATTTTATAATTTAGATTAACATTCATGAAAAAATTCATAATTTTATTTTTATTGTGTACTCTAAGTAATAAATAGAGAAGATATCCTAGACCTCACTAAATTGTCAACTCTTATGATTCAATAAGAATAAGTGATGTCCAATTTTGATTCTAAAGAGAATGCCACTTAGGCACTTCTTGCTCTTAGCTATATTTTCGAGAATAATACAAACCATAAACATAACTCTAATGCTACTAAAGGTAAAAATTAGAACAAGAGGTCTAGTAATAATAATAATAAATCTAAGTTTAATGGAAATTGTAATGTGTGTGGTAAATTTAGTCATATAAGAGAAACATGTTATAAAACCAAAGATAAAGTTAACAATCAATCTTCTAAAAATAACAAAGGGAAGAAATCTAAATAAAATAAATAGAAAAATCAAAACCCTAATCAAAATAATAATCATGATCAGAATTTAAATGTTATTACCTTATATGTTGCTTTATTTTCTTCAAATGAGAATGAATGGATTATATTAGTGATAAATCATATCATATGACCTATCTAATATTTTTTATAATTTTAGAGATATCTCCAAAAATATTTAATTAGGAGATAATTAATTTTTAGAAGTAACTAGGCAAGGAAAAGCGTAATTTGTAAATGTTGTTATTAATAATGTTTTATATGTACCTAAGATTAATAAAATTTGATCTCTTATTCTCAATTTATGAATCATAATTTCATTATAACATTGCTTAAATATATTTTTTCCATTATAAATAAATCTAGTTCTCTGATTATTTAAAGTGTTTAAAATAATAGACTATATATTTTTACTACTACTTATGCATGTTTACTTTCATTAAATAATAAGAATGAATCTCAATTATGGCATAAAAAATTAGGACATGTTTATTTTATAATTTTTCATGATATGTATTCTCATAATCTTGTTCTTGGTTTACCTTCTATCTCTTCTCATCATGAAACTTGTGAAGGTTACTTACATGGTAATCAACATACTAATCATTTTCACAATAATCATGATGTGTATTTATCTCATCCTCTAAAATTAATTCATAGTAATGTTTCAAGACCTCTTAAACTTGAATCTCTTAATGGTTATTTCTATGTTATTGATTTTATATATGATTATACTATAATTCTTTGGTCATATTTCTTTAGAAAAATTTGAAGTGTTTTCTAAATTTAAGGAATTTAAAGTTATTATTTAAAATGTTTCTAGTTTTTTTATTAGGATATTAAGTTTTGACAATGGAAGTGAATACATTAATAAAGAGTTTTATTATTTTTTCATTAGTTTTGGTATTTAAATGAAACTAAAAAATCCTTATTCCCCTCAAAAAAATGATATTGTTGAAAGGAAAAACTACACCATTGTTTAAATAGCTATAATAAGGTTGCTTTCTAAAAATGTTCCTAAGTTCTTATGAGCCAAAGCTATGAATAATATTATGCATATTCTAAATAGAGTCCCTACCAAATATTTGCTTCTTTCTAATCTTTTCAAAATGTGGTCTAAAAATAAATCTAGTGTGGCTCATCTTAGGATTTTTAGTAGTTCTGCTTCTATCTTTGTTCCTAATGTTAAAAGAAAGAATATTGATCCCACTTCATATATATATTTTTAGGTTATGAAGGTAATACAAAAGGTTCAAGATTATATGATCCATCCAAATGTTGGATCATTGAGAATATGAAAGTTCTTAATCTTAAATAATCATTTTATGATCCCTGTATGGAACTTCCTTAATGTTCTTCTTTTGATGAACCTAGAACTCATGTTTATCCTTATAAATAAATTGATTCCCTAGAGGAAGTTGATCCATATTTGGATAACTTAGAGTCTAAGGAACCCCTTGAGTTTTATGTTTAATCTAAAAGACCTAAATAGGCAAAACCCCTAATTTAATCTTCTAATACTGATAATATTAATAAATTAACTAGGAATCAACCCTCAAATCATGACTTAATGACTATGTATCAATGTGAAACTCAATAAATTAAAGAATTGATTTAGGGCGATAGATGGAATGTTGTTATGCAAGTTGATTTCAATTCCTTAATTAAAAATTAGACTTGAGATCTTGTCCCTCCTCTACCTAAAAGGCATGTTAGTTTTAGGTAGTTTTATAAAATCAAGTATAATTCATTTAAATTTCCATTATGTTTTAGTTTAGAAAATGAAATTTCTAGAATCATTATATGTGGATAATTTTAAAACAATGTTTTGGGGATAATATGGGTGCTCATTCTCAGGGTTGGTAGAACGAATGAAGCTAAAAGTGAAGCAAATCAATGAGAAATGATGAATATAAACAATATATGCCCCAATAGATAGAAGAATAAGATAAGAAAAACATCAAAATAGGAGGTTAGACACCAAATAAAAAGATCTAAAAATACAAAAAAACTATCACACCTTTTTAAAATAATTAATAATAAGCCATCAAGAATCATTAATGCCCAAGCCACTATCTCTATTTAGATTATTAGACCCTTTTTTAGTCTCAGTAATTTCCCTCACTTTTATTTTCTAATAGTCTTCCTCATTAACAATAATCTTATATTGATCCATGAAAATATGGTGTTTAGTGATAAAAGAGTATTCTACCAGTACTGAGCTATCAACCCTAGAATTATATAAATAATCTAAATAAACATAATAGCTTGGGCATCATTGATTTTTGTTGGCATATTATTAACTATTTAAAAAGATGTGATTTTTTTGTGTCTTTCGCATTTTTTCCCTGGTGGATAACCTCCTATTTTGAGATTTTTATTATCTCATTCTTTTATTTATGGGGTCTATGTTATTTATAGTCATCATTTTTCAATGATTTTATTCACTTTTGTCTTATCTCATTCTACCATCCTTGAGGATGGCCATAAATATTATGCTTGAAATGTTGACTTTAAAAAATCTGCACATGATGATTCCAATATTTTCATTTTATAAAGTATAATTCAATTGGTAAAATTGACATGTTTAATCAAGATTAGTTATTCGTGAGATTGCTCATAAACTTAGTATTGACTATGTTGAAACCTTTGATCTTGTAGTAAAAATGAGTATTTTTAGATTAATTATTGATAGTTTAGCCTAAAATGGTTGGATTATCTACCATATGGATGTCAAGAATTATTTTCTTAAAGGTTATTTATAAGAGGAAATCTACATGAATTAGATTAAAGGTTTTACTGACCTTAATAGAGAACATATTGTGTGTAAGTTAAATAAATATATATATGGCTTAAAACAATCTCTTCAATCTTTTTACTCTAAAATTACTTCTTTTTTGAAAGAACAAAATTTTTATAACTACTATTTTGATAATGATCTTTTTGTTAAAGTTGAAAATGGTCATGTTATGTTAATTATTTTCTATGTTGATGATATTTTAATTATATGAAATATAACTAGTTTAATTCATAAATATAATAATAAATGAAGTCAAATATTTTAAATGACTTATTTAAGCATTCTACATCATTTTTTAGGAATGACTATATTTCAAGATAAACATTCTATTATTGTATCACAATCTCAGCATGCATATAATATTATTATTAAATTTAATATGATTGATTGTAAATCTACATCTACTCCTATTGAATTTAGTGTAGAACATTATCCAAAACCTATATGTGAAAAATATAATCCTACTTTATATAGACAACTTGTTTGTAGTTTGATTTATCTAGCCATTTCTAGGCTAGATATTTCATATGACATTGGTGTTGCTTCTAGATTTATGCAAGATCCATATTTAGATCATTTTAAATTATCTAAATGTATTATTCATTATATCAAATGAACTATTATTTATTATTTATTTTATTCTTACATTTATAATGCTAAATTATATGGTTATTATGATGTTAACCATGATGGTGATACTATAGATCATAAATATAATTCTAGATGTGTTTCAGTTTAGTACAAGTGATATCACTTGGATCAGTAAAAATTAACATTATGGATGCTACTAGATAAAAATATATAAGTGTTATGGATGCTACAAAAAATTCATGTGAATGTGAAGGCTATTAGGATAAATTCATTTGAATGTTTCTCACAATGCCATTCTTCATTATGATAACCAAAATTTGTATCACTATGAAAAAAATTTAGTCCAACACCAATGATTTAAAAATATTGAAGCTCATAAATATTTTATTTGAAAAAAAATATTAAATGGTGATATTGATCAACAATTATATCTTACAAATGAACAAGTGGAATATATCTTCACAAAACCACTTGATTCTACCAATTTTTATCAATTTTATGTAATATTGGGCCCCTCAAAATGCCATTGAAGGGGAGTATGCATGACAATGACACTTCCTAATGGCCATGTGTTACTTCTTCTTCTCTATACTTATTATCATTATAAAACATTATAAATTTCATGTGGAAGTTATGTAATTTAAGTAAACTTTGTGTGGAAGTATTACATTTGTACCCAATACATAAAAGCATACTTTTTAATGGAGGTCTGTATGTTATAAAAGGATCCAAATATGATTAGTGATTGTTCATGAGAAACTATGAGATGTAGTTTGATGATCATGCTAACCTAAACTTAATTTCAAGTGTTTTATGGATTATATTTCCTCTTGTTTCAAAAGGTGATGTTTTACATAATGAAGGTTTTTAAATCCTTCAACTATGTACATAGTATAATTCCTTTTTAAGGTGACTATGACTTTTATCCCCACTTAGCATTAAGGGGGAGTGTTAGAGTATTTAATGACTAAGTGAGCTTAATTGAACCTTATTTTAGACTAGTAGTTAATTAAATAATAATATATTATTTATTAACATGAGGTGAAATTATCAGGAAAATAAATAATAATATTATAGTTAATTAACACTTACAACTATTATTAAATAAATCTCAAGATGGTAGGAACAATTGGTCACAACGCTCACCTCCCTTAAAATTTTATTATAAATAGGTTTTTACCCTTATTGTGAATTATGATGAATTATTATCTTATTTGATCTTACTCGAGTGATTTAAAAGGGCTTTATGAAGATTATTGATAGGAAGTGAGAAGGAGAAGTTTATGTATTGAGTAAATTGGGTTTCTCAAATATATGAATAATAGTCACTTGTGGGTTTTTCTTACATCCTGGAGGTTTCCCACCTATTTTTTGTGTCTCTGTTATAAATTATTGTGTGATTTGATTATTAATTCTATATCTAGATCTGCATAATATATTATTGTGAATCTTATCATGAGGTAGGTAAAATAATAAAATAATGGGAAGCAAAGAATAGCTTGACCTATATAATAACATAATAGTTTGTTTTTAATAATGAAAATTTACTATAAAAACTATTATAACATTATTCATTTATTATAATAAATTATGCAAGTCCTTAAGTAATGCAACTCTAAAATTTTCTCTATCTAGAACATACATTCTACCATTAAACCTTGGGATTCCATCCCTTTTAAAATGAAATCCTTCATATCTGTGGCCTTTGAGGATTTTATGTTAAGTATTTATTGACCTTTTCATAGAATTTTATTCTTAGAGTGAATTTTAGAACCTGATCTCAAGAGGTAATTACAATAGCATCTATAGTTATTATGTACCTTCTACAATTGAGGGCATCTATGAATCTGTTCTATTTTACTTTTATATAGTTTATGTCAAATTCATATTCTAATAGAAACTAAATCCATTTAATTTTCCTAACATTTAAATTATTCTATGTGAAGATATAGTTGAGCCCTAGGTTATCATTCTTGAGTTCAAAGAGTTTTCCTAACATGTAGTTCCTCATAACCTATAAAGCATGTACTATGGTAGCCAAATACAAATCATGTGGATCATAATCAGATTCTTAACGCTTTAGCTTTTATATTTTCATGCTAACACTAAGCCTTATTACAATAATAATCCACCTAAACCATCCCCAAAAACATTTGTTACTACAAAAAACGGACGTCTAGATCTATAACACATAACATAGGTGTATATTTAAGCCTCTTTTTAGAATTTGAACGTCTTGTTCACATTAATCATTCTAAAATAACCATTTTTATTTCTATTTTAAATAGGTTATGGGGTTATTTATCTTGAAAAAAATGGGTACAATTTTTTGGTAATACCTTGCTAAACCCATAAAACTATGAACCTCATGAACATTTTTGGGCACTAGACATTCTAGGATAGATTTCATCTTTGTTGGATCCACTAATATCCCTTTGTTTGAAATGATATGCCCTAAGTATTTCACTTTATTCTAAAATAAAACACACATAGATAGTTTTTTGAAAATATTATGATTTTGTAAACATTTCATAACTAGCCTCAAGTATTATAAATGATGTTTTACATTCTTAGAATATATCAAAATATCATCTAAGAAGATGAGTAAAAATTGACCCAAATATTATTTGAAAACATTGTTCAAAATATTCATGAACATTTATATTTCATTACTTAGCCAAAAAAGAACTATGAATTCATAGTGTCCATACCTTATCCTAAAAGTATTCTTAGGAATATATTCCTCCTTATTCATCAAATGATGGTACCCTACCCTAAGGTCAATTTTTTAAAATACCATTTCACCTTGCATTTGATAAAAAAATATTAACAATATAGGGTAAAAAATACCTGTTCTTTATGGTCACCTTTTTAAAAAAAATTAATCTATGCATAGATAAAGAGATCAATCCTTCTTATTAAAAAACATAACTAGTACTCCCTAAGGTATAAAAGTATGTCAGATCAATCCTTTAGATAACATCCCTTGGATTAATCATTTCAAATCAACCTATTCTATTTTTTTCATCTTGTAGTGTGCCTTGGATTTTGGTTAAAATGTCATAATGATATATATAGTGAATTCAAACTACCTTTTAGGAGGCAATCTAGGTAAATCTAGAAATACATCCTAAAATTATTTCAAAATGTGATATTATTATATGGTTGGTTATTTAGGTTCTTCTATCTCATATATCTTAAGCATGAAAACTTGACAACCTTTTTACTAATACTTCATTGATTGGATGGATGAAATTTGATTTAACTTGAGTTTCTTTTTCTCTCCTTAGATTTAAGTTTAATTTTTCAAATCACCTAGACATTATACCTTATTTATAAATTAATTTACCATTCACCTATGATTAAAAATCCAATTAATTCCTAATATCACATCATATGACCCTAGCGGAGATGAAAAAAGTCTATTGTGGTGGTGAAATCGATTAATTCCACCTTCAATTCTACTAGGAACTTATCTAATTTGACCCTAAATTGATTCCCAAACTACATAATATATGCACTTAATAAGTGCCCAACTTTTATAGGTAGTTTATTAATAAATTTAGGATAAAGTAAACACTAAGTATATCCAATATCTATTAAAATAAAAACATAATTCCCAAATAAATTACATGAAACTTTTATTGGTGAGACTTGAAACTACGCTCGATAATTATCAAAAGCTCCATGGATATGTTGTTAGAAAGTTACCTATTGGGAAGATGATGAGGAAGGATTATTGAATTTACTTCATGTTTTCTATTGATGATAATATTTTGCATAATGATATTCTCCACAAGTAAACATCCACCTAGTGGTCCTTATAATTTGGGTAGGTTACTTCTTACATTCTTGTCTCTGAATCCATTTCCTAGTTCCATTGCCCCTAAAGCATTAGTAAACCTATAATTATTTTTATCATTAAATATATTTATGGAATCCCCACTATGCTTCCAATTTTAATATTTTAAATAGGGATTCTAACCACTAAAATTATTTTGATACTTATCTCTTAATTTTTCAAGTGATTTAAGTTTATGCTCTTACTTGATATATCTCTCAAAGACTTGATCCATAGAACTGGGTCCATAACCATCCAATTTATATCAATAATTTCATCCCTTAATAAATAGGGTACAACATTGTTTAAATTATTTTAACTTAAATATTAAATATCATGTATTGTGCCTCCCTCAAGTGGTTTACCTCATTAAGGATATTTACTTTGGCTAAGTTGACATTTTTTATCCATTACTTAGTAAAAGTATTAAATATACTTTATAGGCATGTAGGTGGTCACAATGACCACCTACAAGTCTATAAAATTCTTCAAATTAATTTAAACTAAATAATTCTTGGCATATCATGATATAATCTATGATATTATTAGTTTCATTTAACTTTCCACTTCTAAAATTTAATATGTTTTATCATATGTCATTATTTCTTGTTAACCTTTATCTTCAAACACTATGTTTGAATGGTTATAACATAGGTCCCTTATTTTAGTCATCCATTCTATATACATGTTAAAGGGCAGGTTTTTAATATTTTTAATGGGAGTAAAATGACAAAGTTATTAATCATTTCCACATATTTATCATTATAGGCATATGAATGTGACAATTCTCATAACTGTAGGCTTATAAGGAATGACCAAAATTTATATAACATATCAGGTTGACATGGTTTCAAATAATTTAATTAAAAATTAATACACTAAGAGATATGTGTAATCAAAACCAATAAATACTACAATCAAAATGCACTATATGAAAAATATACTTCAATTTTATAAATTAAGAAGTTCACAACCATAAAAATCCTAACCTATATTGAGTAAAAGTCCATTTTTAAAGGTTAAAATAATAGTTTGAATCCAAAAAATATATCTTGTAGTTATTTTAGATAAATACATAATTTATTTAACATTTGTCCAAGTTTAGGCTCTTATTTACTATTATTCAAGGTGAGTAAGAATAAAAATGTCCCTTAAGGGAACATAACAAATATGGGTTTAATATTGTTTTCCTATAACACAATGGTAGTAAATATTATCATATTAATCCCTAAATAGAGCTCCTATAAACTAATATATTTTTCCCTAAAACTTAGAATCAATAATTTATTTTATAAAACCATCAAAATCTAAAAACAAGGTTACAATTATTCATGTTCAAATAACTAATCCATTTCACTAATTTTCCAACCAAATTTTTAATTTATACATAAAGTGAAAAATATTGATAAATACTAAATTTTTAACTTAAAATACTAAGTTACTTTCCTGGTAATGATGAATATAATAAACGTTTTTCTTCTAATAAAAAACTAAAACTTTTTAATTTTCCTTGAGCTATTACAATTTATGTTGTCTTTCCTTTTCCATCTTTAGATTCATTCACTAAAATCCACTTTAATTTCTACACTAACTCCCATGTAACCCTTATAATTATCATCCTAGTTATCTTACCCCTCTACCTATTATTATCTCCTAATCTTACTCATAAAATATTCCCATGAATAGACCTAAAAAATTCCATGCAAGCTTAAATTATAGATGCCACTCATTCAATGAAATTACATTCATAATATTCTCTCCATAATGGAATCTCATTAACATTAATGAGAGGGAGATAACCCTAATGATGTATCAAATCAAAATATTCTCTTTAAAGCCTCTAAAAAGCCATTTTACATGTTAAAATAAATGATTCAATTTCCTCCACCCATGCTAGACCAAGGTAAATTTGATAATACAAAGAGTCCAATCAAGACTATTAACAAAGGTAAAATCAAACCAAACCTTTCTATATGATCAATTCATTTAACATCAAAATCATATTATTTAAAGTTCTCCTTTATAACTAAGGGTAGCATATAATATCTCTTCTAATTATCAAATAAGTGGCAACATAACCCAATTCTCAATGTATCTATTTAGGTGACTTCCCGTTGAACCATAGGCTTACACCAAAGTTATACTAAAACATGCAAGACCTTTCTTGAGATGATGAATAAGATAAAATGCTATATAAAATTGACCATGGAAGTGGTAGTTAACATGTTAAAGTTAGGATCAACTTCTAATCTCATAAATAACTTAAAATTTTCAATTTACTATAAGAATTATACCAATTATCTAATAGTTACCATTCTCATAGAAAAAACATCTAAAAAATTAAAAGTTGGATAAAATGCACCACACAATAATGACCAAACAATAAAAAATGAGTTTGTGAGTCTTCTCTTCTTATTCTGACATCCCTCAGTTGTCATAATCTACTACCATCTCCCCTGTTATGCTCCCCATTTGAAATATTTGTTGTGATAGGTCAAATTTTCTTCCATCCAGCTCATCTAAAAAAGGTAGTTAGTCTAATATAATCATTAAAAAATGATAATAGTATTGTATATAAATATTATTTCAATTAAAACTCAAATTTAGATATAATCAAATTAACATTAGTCTTATAATCACTATATAATTTTAAATATTATTTATAATTCTAAAAAAATCATTTAACTAATCAAATAAATAATTAAATAATAGTGTAAATCTAAACATCAATCCATGTAAAGTAATCATAGTATAATACATCTAATTATTTCATGAAAATCAGTAACCTAACTAGTCAATAGTTTAACATTTTTTAAAAAATAAGTAATCTTTGTTAGGGATGGGAAAATGTGTAACATACTCTCCACTTAAATAGGTCATCATCCTAATGACATTATTTTAATTAAAATATGCCTAAAATTTTTCATAAGTTCAGTAAGATATATCAATCAAATAAATTAAGAAACAAGCTATAAAACTCCTTATAATCCTCCCAAGTGGAACTATATTTATAATAATGGTCCCACTATAACTTTAATTGATAAATTATTATAATAGGTTCTATTATTTCCACTCATGGATCTATAACCTATAAATTATTCCAGTGAAGTATTTGAGATGGGTCAGATGCATATTTATTCAAATATGACACATTGAAAACATTATGAATATAAGATAATTTAGGTGGTAAAGAAAGCCTATAAGAATTAGGTTTTATCCCTTTTATAACCTCTAAAGGTCCTTCAAATCTAAGATCTATCTTTTCTTATTTGACAAATTTAATAGAGCTATTTTGCTGCTTAACACACATAAAAAAATTATATCCAACCAAGAACTAACTTGATATTATTTTCAAATAAACATATATTTCATATGTACCATTTGATTTAGCCAACATTATTCTAATTGATTTCACATATTCATCAATTTCAGCTAATATTTCAATCCCAAAAACTATCTTATCCTCTAATTTATCAAAGTTGATAGTGTTTTACATTTTATGCCATATATAGCCTCAAATGGTGAAATTTTCAGAGAAAAATGGAATGAATTATTATAATAAAACTCAACCAATGGAAAGTATTATTCCCAATTATATTTATGGTCTATTTGGTACACCCTTAGTAAATATTCTAAAACCTAATTTACCCTTTTTGTTTACCCATTTGTTTTAGGATGATAGGCTTTGCTACAAATAATTTAAGTTCGAAATGATATGTTAATGGTTTGCCAAAACCTAAAATTCATGTGAGGGTCTCTATCAAAATTTATTTTATCAAGAATTCCATTCAACTTATAATTTATTTGCACATAATTTATTTTAGAACCAGTGCATCATTTTTCAAGTTGCCCATTATAAAGTGTATCATTTTGGTCAACTTGTTAACTACCATCAATATCATGCCATGATTTTTTATTGACATTGGTATCCATTGAAAGAAGTAAATTATAATGGCTTACCACTTCTATTCTATAATTTCATGATGGTAAAAAAACTCATTAGATGAACATGATTTAATTTCAACCATTGACATTTTAAACATCTAGACATAAAATTAACTACATCTTTATTGATTCCTTTAAAAAAATACAATGGTTTCAACTCTACCATAACCTTGGTCACTCTTGGATGACCAGAATAGGGACCATTATGAAATTACTTGAGCATTTTGACTCTTAAATTTTGTATAGCTAACACATACATTATCCCATTAAACCTTATAATTACTATTGATGTGGGTTTTATGTAGACCAAAGAATTTGAATGAGGTAGCCTTTAATGTTTTAGGATCTCTATGTAAATTAATTTCCACTCTAGGGAATGAGTTACAAGTATGTGGTTAAAACAACTAGTTGGTGGAATAACAAGTTCAGCTTATAGGTTTTTTAACCAAGTTTACAGATGGATATGTGAAATCTAAAAGAAATCAAACATTAATTGAGTTGGTTGAGTGGATAATTACTCTCTGGTGAGTAAATCTCAAAGAAACCAAAAAAATATGGGAAAGTAAGGTAGAAAAGAAGGCTCTATGTTCTTGAAAGGGCATTCCCAAGGCTATTTATTTGGTGTATGAGTATCTCAAAACTAATGCCTATTGTTTTTAGATATTGCACACTTATAAACAAACATGGTTAAGCAGTCTAGGAAAATGATATAGGAAACTTAGTAACCTCAACTGAAGGTTGATATCTCTAGAGTTGTTTCACAACCTTAGTGGAGAGATTATAGCTTAAACAAATAAGTTATCTAGAGTAGCTACAAAACACACCTATAAAACTATACTAAAAATAAATATTCCTTCACACCTCAATATATCAACATATTCTAAGCTAATTTCTCAAATCAATAAAATTTACTAATCTTTAGTAACTGTTGCACATATCATATCATCATACATGAATTACAATAACTAGATTCATCTAGATCATTTATACACTTCAAAATTCCTGAGTTGATGAAAATGAATAAGGTAAAATTTTAATAACATAGAGAAGGGATAAGATATAACAAACACAATTACATGACAATCAATGACTTGATTTCTTCCTATATATTGATAAAAACTCCAACCCTTTGAAAAAGAGTTTTACAAGTATTTAAATAATTGGGGAAGGGGTCACCTCATCCTTCAAGTGTAGTGAAACTTTAGTTTACATCAAAATCAATAGAACCTAAGTTCTAGTTCAATACAAAACTATATATTATAACTCATAAATTACAACAGTCATGCAATGTGTGCATGCTAGAAAAAAAATTAATTAATTATAACATGAATGTAAACTAGCTATAGTTAGTTCAAATAAATAAATAAATAATTTGTATATAAAATTAACATTTAACTAAGGATTTCTTAGCATCTACATGGCACTGCTCATTGTCATGGTTAGAACTAAAGTGGTAGTTGGTGTTGTATTGGAGGTTGTAGCTGGAGCTGAAGTGGTAGATAGAACTAAAGTAGTAGTTAAAGTTGATGTACTTTATAAAATAATAGGAAATAAAGTGGTAGGTGATGTTAGAGCTAGCATATTGGGTAGAATATATGTTACTAAACTAGTAGATGGTGTCAAAACATACTTCTTCTTGGCCTCTAGTTCTTGATAGTATTTGTATCCACTAGCATGTTACACCTATATTATGATCATGTTTGGAAGATATATTTTATTTAACCTATTAACTTGTGCCATCAATATTTCATGCTTAGCTTTGGTATCTTAGAATCCTACCTAAAACACTTCTACTTCAGTGGTCTTCCTCACTGAACTCAGCTTTGCCTCAATATCTTCTAAAGTTAATCCTTGTAAACCCTACTTGAAATTATCTTAGGATTTTTGTAATATTTGGTCAAAAATAGACCTAACTACCAACTTCTCAATGCTATACCATGCATTCATTAACTCTAGTTCATTCAAAATTTGCACTACATGCTTTTCTTGCTCAATGATCTTTGTGACTAAAGCATCAATAATAGCTACCCATTCCCAAGATTATTGGGTCTAGATAACCACTAGATTCAACACAATTGTTGCCTCTAGGGAGGGCATCAAATTTATATGGATGATAACCTTAGTAGGACTATACAAAACCAAAAAAATCATCCTATTCTCATTTTCCTTGAAAACCTTAAATAATTTAGTTATTGTAGTTTCCTAAGGAGCTAATTGTTCCTTAAAATAATGAATAGTATTTAGTATCTCATATAGTTTTAATGCTACATTTTAAACATCTTATTCTATCTCAAAGGGAATGTGGATTAATTTTTTTTTACCTGAGGGTCTCCAAATCCTGTTCCAACTCTTTTTTTCCTGTTATATGCCCTCATGAATGGTTATCCATGCTCTAGAGTGGGTCTCCATATAGGACTTAAAGTCCTTAATGAAAGGGGACTATCCCTTCTTTCTATCTTTTCTCTTTGAAAGAGAGTAGATATACTCTATTTATTCCAAAATTAATATCTACCCAATGTTGTCTTATATTTTCCTCTTCTTCAACCTTTGCATGGATCCATTTGATTTATCAAAGAGAGATCTCATAGTGGGCAACTCAATGATGTTCAAGTCTGGAATCTTAGAAGCTAATGTTTCTTATTCCTTGGCCTAGTCAAAAAGGGTAAACTTTGATGGGTCTAGTGGTTATGTTTCTATTTAGGTGTTTTTTATAGGCTTAATATTTGGAGTTGGCATGGGCATTAGAGGCTATATTATTTTAGACTAGTCTACATTTCCTAGATATGGCATTAGATGGACAATGTAGACTGGCTTCTTCTTTGGATCTCTCTTGGTGGCCACCACTATTGTGGTTTGTACTACTCCTAAGGAGGTTATTAGTGAAATCAATTTATTAGAATATTTTTTTAATTGGGTGCTAGGTTGACTAGTGGTAGTGGAAATAGAAGTGGAGACTAAAGGAGTATTTGTGGAAATAATTGTGAAAATAGGTCCAGATGAAGGCAATGACACAAGAGGAAAAGAAGAGACAATTGGAAAAGGAAAAGAAGAGACAAATAGTAATTAAATAATATGAGAGTGGCCAAGGGAAGGAGTGGGATCATTCTTACCTCAATGATCACCCCAAAGGGGTTTTTTTCCTTTCAGTCCTTATAAACTTAAAACCTTAGCTTGCTACAATTCTTCCTCATCTACTTCATCCTTTGGATCACCTTGTGTTGAATGTTGTGCATGCTTGCTTGGTCCCTCTATGGATTGAGTTTGAGGCCTTCCTAGGTTAGCTTTTATTTTATAACAAATTATTTTCTTCTTTGCTTGAGGAGTAGCCACTTGTTGGGTAATAAGAGGGAAAGTTGTGTTAGATGTTGTGGTTGCTAGAGCTACCATAGTAGGTGAAAGTTTTCTTGATCAAAGGACTCTAGATAAATGATCTCCTCTTTTACCCCAATAGTGATGTCCTCTAAATGAATTAATTATGTTGCTTGTTCTTGTTTTATTTTCCTCAATTCAACCTAAACTTTAGGAGTTTACTCTTCCATTTGTACTACAATAACTAATGTTTCCCCTCCACCTTGCTCTTACTTTGTGGCTATCATCATAGTGGGTGTATTTTTGGGGTCCTAGCTTTGATATTGTGGTTTTTGTAAGGGGATATTTATATATGAATATGATGAAGCTCATCCCCTTAGTGGTGGGATTCTAAATTTTTCTTGTCTAAGTATGAGGTAAGGATCTACTTGGATTACCTGAGCAAGTCCTCACTCACAACAGTAGTCTTAGATATTTCCTTGACTTTTGCGTCATATTTTGCATTGAGAAATAAGAAGTCATGATCAAAATGGTTATTCTTTTAGGTAATAACTAGATTTTGAACTCATTGTTTCACTCTCACATGGGGGTCTCATTCCCTATGGGGAAAAGTATCCAAGGCATAATATTTTCTAGCAACAATAGCCTCTCTAAAGTGTCTATGGTATGTGTATCACATCTTCACAATTATGAGATGGGATCCATGGAAGGTGTTATTATTGATCTTAGTTAGGTTCACATCTATCCCATTGCATATCTGATATGCAATCCCCTACTTGACTAATTTAATTTGGGACATATTTGTGGAGGTGAAGAAGGTCAACCTTGTGTCCAATGACCATTATAATAGTGTAGTCTAGGTACAACTAGTAATCATCCAAGGACATGAGTGTGTTGGCAATGTTCCTTGATATTTTGTCTAGAGTTTCACCATGAATTACCATCCAAACTTTAGGATATAAATATTCTACAATTCTTAATATGTACCTCATTTAAGCATAGATGTGGAAAAATAAGTATACATCACATATTATGTTCTTGATATATTTGGGGTTTGGATCCCATATAATCCCATTGTGTTTGTAGACAATACCCATGATCACATTTAAAAGATATAGCATCATCTAAAAATTACAACCCTAGCGCCTCCTTTCTTTGTGAAACATCAACGCTTGTAGGTGAGCACTGATAATCTCCCCCAGTGTGAAGGTACATTCTGAGGTAATAAATAAGTTGAGTAGTGGTACCCAATATAAATGAAGTGGATTATTGGGTGGCTAAACAAATGGTTTGAAAGATTTCATGTATACCTATATGTAGCAATACATAAGATAAGATCTATAAGTGTAAATGAATAGGCAAAGCATATGAAAGAAATGATATAGAGATTTTAAAGTTGAAAAATCTCTAGGAGGTAAAAAAACCCATGAGTGATATTCAATAAATGATAAACAATAATAAAACCAATACAAATTCTTCCACCTTCTCACTTCTTCACATAATGGCCTTCACAAAACTCAGGTTGAATCTAGAAAAAAATCATATTTGAATGAATTCACAATAGGGGTAAAACCCTTTTTTATAGTGAAATTCCAAGGGAGGTGACTGTTATAAAAATAATAGGTCTATCCATCGCAATTAATTCATTTAATTAAATTTTGGTAACCTATTAAATAATTATAAATTTATTATTTATTTTCACAAGGTTTTCACCTTGTGTTAATCAATAATATATTATTATTATTTAATAACTTTACTAATGCTAAGGGTTAATAAATCCACTTAAGATTAAATGATTTAACACTCCACATTAATGCTAAGTGGGGATAAATATCATAGTCACCTTAGAAAATAATTATACTATGTGTGATCTAGGAATTTGACTCAAGAGAGGATGGTTAGTATGGTGTTAGTTCCAAAATGAAAACAAGATGAAATAAACACACTAATAGCATAACATCTCTAGGCCTAGACACTAGGGAGAGCTTACTTAACAAAATCAAATGACAAGCACAACCAAAAAGAAATGAATCATATACAAGAGTCCCTTCACCTTCCTTGGATTCTCCAAATGCTTTTTTAGTCATGGCTTGCTCAGCTTGTGCTCATGAAGTCTTCATCAAAGGAGGGTTGGCTATCTCCTCTTCTCCTTGACACGTTTGGCTTGTGGCTTGGCTTGGAATCAATTTGTAATTATAACACTTAGTTTCTTAAAGCTTTTGGAACTAATCTTGCATTATAAAATTTCATAAATTAATCTTATAAATTATGTTCATGGCCTCTCTATTTATAGATTTTTGAATTTGATCAGAATCAACCTCAACCATCCATCTCAAGATTAAGATGTGTGGTTGAGGATTAATTAAATTTTTGGAATTAAGTTTTTAATTATCCTCATCATGGCATTGGAAGTAAGGGTAATTAAGAGGCATGTAGGGCATCATGGAAGGCATTGATGAGGCATGGGAGGCATGAATCTTGATATTTATGGCATTTATGGCCTGGAGATGTCTTCCCAAGAAATGAGGTCACTTAATGATGAAGATATTAAATATTCTTTCAAAAAATAAGTATTCAACAAGTTTCCATGGAATTATTGATTAGGCCTTGATTTGAGTTAATTAGCTCTTAAGCATGATTAAGCACTTTGTGCACAAATTACTCAAATTGATCAGAATGCCCTATTATCGGTCCTAAATTTGACTAGATTAGAATTGGAAGGGGTAGTCAGATGTATTAGATTCATATTCCCATTTGGGAAGTTACCAATATAAAATAACAAAGGCACACATCTTGTACAAAATATTTGATAGGAAAGAGCAATCCAGAGCAACTATATGCAAATTTGGCATTTTGACTCGAAATGAACTGATCAAAGTTAGCTAGCTCATAAATTTCATTGCCCCATTTAGTGATACCCTATCCAAAATCAAAACTTGAATATGTTAGTTTCACATCATTTTGCATGTTTTAGTATTTTTAGGCCAAACTATACATTTTAGGGGAAAACTAGCCCAAAACCCTGATTGGAGGTTATCAGTGGCCTATTTTAGGTGTTTATAGTTTTCCCCTATTTGGGAAAGTGTTGCAAGATATAAGCATATTAGCATCTTCTCAAAGAATTAAAATGTCCTATATGCCTACAATTACAATGATGATAAACTAATTATATTATGACCCCTTGAGGGAATGATTGACACAAATAGGTCAACAAACGGTTCCTCGAAAAGAAAGAAGCAACATGAGGGGACCAAAGAAAGGAAAGATGATGGGGTGAAAACATAATGATATTAAAAAAGTAGTCAAAAATCATTAGGAATACAAGTGGGATAGTGCACAATGGTTTGCCCAAAGGCAGTTATAAGCATTGTACCCTGATAGTGGCAATGTGGTATGATAACAAAATGATTTTCCCAAAGGTAGTTATAATCATTGAGAATATGGAGATAACCCAATTAGGATAGACAAAAAAGAGAATAACATTCCCTTGTATAAGTATAAAAAGTAAAGTGATGGCAATATAATGATTTGCCCAAAGGTGATTATAATCATTGAGAAATGCAAGTGGGATTGTGTGTAATGATTTGCCCATAATCAGTTATAATCATTGGACCCTGATTATGGAAAACATGATAAACTTTGTCAAGGATTATGATAAATTACCATAGAGGGTAATGATAAATTAGAATAACCTACTAGTAGGGAGATTCTCATCTGAACTAATAAAGGTTGAAATTCTTTCATAGTTAATTACTCTATTTGGGATATGATTAGGAGTGAATGAAGATGTCAGTGCCAAAGAGATGCTACCATTTTTGAATAGAATTCTTGAATCTAAGGGTTATTTTATCATATGATGGTAGGTTTCATGATAGAACACCATAAAGACTTGGCTAAAATATGCATGATGACTGACTCCCATAATCCAATACTCAATAGAAAATAAGGTACCAATGATAAAAACCATGATGACAATGTAAACATATGAATATGGATAAATTCAAGTATAAGTGTGGAAAAGGAATCACCTAATGAACACACATAAATTGAATCAAAGCAATAGTGATGAAAGCAAACAAATAGATAAACAAACAAATAAAATAACTAGAAATAAACAAATAAACAACATAATAGAAACCCTGAGATCATTACTTCTAGAAAATAGGTGAAAAATTAATAAATGAACAAAATGGGAAATATAAGAAAAGGAAGGGGGTGGCTGAGCTATCTCCATATGCACTAGGCAAGTGGATGCTACCTACATAGTTCTATGGATGTAATATCCAATAAAAAACTTTAAGCCAAATGTAGTTCTCTCAGGGAATGGGAAGAAAAATGATAACTGAGGAAAATAAATAGAATGCATGTGATAGAAAAAGAGGAATGGTCTTAAAAAATGGCAAGCGTATGAGAGAAAAAGGCCAAAAAGAATGGGGAAACTAAATGATAAGTGATTTTCTTGTAACTTAATAAGGGTTACCAAAATCCTTAAGGAAAAGAAGTGGTCAGTGTTTTTGTTCTTTTCTATCAAATTTTTAGTGTTTTTGGAAGTTTTATAGTGTCTCAAATCAATCAAGAATGACGACACTAAATGGTTCAAGCTTACATAATGGTGAGAGTGTTTAACTAAGGTTTCTCACAAAATAGTGAGAGTGTGGCTTAGGTTACTCACAAAATGGTGAGAGCATGGTTTAGGTTGCTCACAAATGGTGAGAGTGTTACCTTAGGTTGCTTATAAAATGATGAAAGTGTGGCTTAGGTTCTCAAAAAATGGTGAAAACATTGCCTTAGGTTACTCATAAAATGGAGAGAGCATGGCTTAGGTTGCTCACAAAATGGTGAGAACATGGCTTAGGTTACTCTCAAAATGTTGAGAGCATCGCTTAGGTTACTCACAAAATGGAAATAATGTGGGGAAAAGGAATGACTAAGATGACCTCAACATGAATTGAACATGACCCACATAGTCCTAAAATGACCTCAAGTCATAGTAATTCCATCCACACAAAAGGTGGGGAAAAACCAACTAGGTCCCAACAATTTCTCAAATTTGACAAATAGCCAATCAAATGAAAATATCAAAGGCAAGGTGATGTGGTAATGCATGGTAAATAAGTGTTGCTCCTAGTTTACCCATAGGTGATTATAACTATGATATAATGACATAGGTTAATGATACTAATTTTCCTATAGGTGGTTATAATTAGTAGCAAGATTGGTGAGACACGAATTTTCCCATAGGTAGTTATAAGTAGGCTCACATAAGCAAACCTGATAGGATGAAAGATATCTTTCTAGATCAACTACCATACTACTTTCATAGACTATCATTATAAACATAGATTGGATTGATTGTTGAGACTTAATTGGAATCTTCCCACAAAAGGTGCAAGAAGAATCAAAATAAACCAAGATCAAAATAGGATTGGGTAGGATGACTAAAAATAGACTTTGGTCTAGATGGGAATAAGGTTGCCTCTAAGTAGTGGGGTGAATGGTAGGATCTATGATAATGTAAAATAGGCATATGTAACAATGGCAATGGTAGTGGTACATGTTTTTGGCCTAGGTGTGGTTTTTGATTCTATTGTTCTTACTGATAGGGAGATGCATGCCCTAATCAATAAAAGATACAAATAGAATACTTGATCATGTTAATTTTTATCCTACACCTCATCTAAATAATTTCTCTATAAAGAACTTGATGCAGATTTAATTGCCAAGAACTTTTTGTGTTCTTCTTTGGTCATTGGTTTTGATTCTTTCAAGCATCGAGACAAGGTATCTTTATAGCCTCTAAAAAGGAAAGTACAACCATGGATGGTAAATAAGAGAAAATAATGGATGGTAGGTTTGATTTTGAAATGGAATGGTAGATGATAATGGAATGTATAATGATGGGGAAAAAATGAAGATTAGGATGTTCAGTCACATGTAATGTTGATAATGCTAGATTTGACATAATTTTGGTTGTGGTGGGGTTGAAGACTTATTCTCTAGATAGAACCACCAAATTTTTATATCATTTGATCTTGAGAGTAGTTATGATCTGATTAGGCATAGATAGGAAGCTATTTTGATTTGATCTTTTATTTTGTCTTCATCAAGTAGTGAAGAACTTTTATGCTCAACTATTGGTGCCTCAATGATGTTTTCACCAATGAAGTTATCTTGATTGTCTTGTAGCACCTCTAAGAAGGTCTCCCTAATGAACATTGGATTTTGAATTTGATTTTCTTCTAGTAATTTTGAAAAATTCTCACTAGAAGATGTTGAGTTTTGACTTTTATTGTCCCCTAGCACCTTTAAAAAGGTCCCAATAGGAGAGTGTTCTTCTACTACATGAATGTTGTCTTGGCCTCCTTACTCTTCTTCAACTTCTATGTCACCATGGATGTATTTTAATAAAGTTTGATTATATTAGTCCTAATCAACACTTATGGTAGATGGAATGTTAATAATATGGCTATTTGGGTTGATGGTAATGGCTTATGGAATGGTAATGGAATGGGGAGAGGTTGGACAATCCTCATAGATGATACTAGGATAAATTGTGTCAAAGCTAAATTAGTCATCCTTAAAAACTATAGAAGGATCACAAATGTGTTTAAATTGATCTACAAGGCATGCATAACCAATGTTTTAATATTCATGGACATATTCTTCTTCTAAATCTGATTCTAACTCAAGGGACTCTAAATCTAATGCTGAGACTGACATTGATTTAGATTCTAATTCTGATGCTAAATCTGACATCAGTCCAAGAGTGAAACCTGACTCTAATTTTGATTCTTTATTGATAGGTACTCTATCACAATGATGTCTTGTTGAATGCTTTGTTTTAGATAAGTAATGGCCTATGATGGCATAATGGGATCCACAAAAACTAGTTTGTCAAAGTGAGACTCCTTTAGGATGGGAAAAAGGTCAAGAGACAACTCCTTAGAGACTAGTTTGTCAATAAGAGGCTCTTGAAAAATAGGCACATGGTCAAGGAAATGATTTTCCTAAAGCCTATTATAATCATTAAGAAGTGGCTTAGTAAAGACTAGCTCGTCAAAGTGAGACTCCTCGATAACTACTATAGGATCAATAGGCAATTTTTCATAGACTGACTTATCACAAATGGGTGATTCAACATAAAAATCTTTAATTTGTTGTTTCTCTTGGCCTTGGTTTCCAACGAGTTATAAAAAACCATGTTTGAACATAGCTTGGTCTTCAAATGATTGGATGGGTTGAGGTTTGGATGGGATTGGTACTAGATGAGGAATGACTTGTGGTTAGATAATGGTAGGGCATTGGGGATCATGATTACTTCCATGAGCCAAAGGACAAATTCCTAAGATGGTAATGATAGGATGTTTTGGGGCTTTATTTCTTACACAAGCCAAAGGACTAGGTCCTGAAATGATGAAGGGGTGTTGTGGAGCTTGGTTTCTCACACAAACCAATGGATGAGGTCTTGGTATGGGAAAGGTATTCCTTAGATATTGCGGATCTTGATAGCTCGTACATGCCAATGGACTAGGTTTAGTAATGGTAATGGTAATGGTATTCCTTAGATACTATAGAGCTTGAGGGCTCATATAATCTAAAGGAGGGCTAGGGGTAGCTGATTATCAGATAACAAAAAGGCATCATGAAACTTGATTGCTTTCATAAGTAAAAACATCTAAGTCTTCCTCACAAACCATATCATCCCAGTCATGAGTTAGACATAAGATATTTCTTAGCTATGTTCCATGTACTAATTTTTGAAAAGAGGGTATGAATTCATATCCCAAACAATATTATCTATAGTTATATCTTCAAATTACTCTTCATAAGCCTCTTCATACCATTCAAGGTCTCAATTTGGATTGTAAGGTGTTTCGTGACTTTGTTCTTATGAATGATTAATATGAGGTAGATATAAATCTATCTCACAAACCATATTAGCATCATTAGGGCCTTGACAAAAGCCATAAAAGTCATTTTGGGTAGCCATTATATCATAAGTCATATTTTAAGTGACTCCACCATAAGTGTAGTGAGAAATATCCACATAAATGATGAAAACTCCAAAAACAAAAAGACTTAGAGATATACAAACTCTAAAAAACTATTTCCAAAGGACAAATAGTTCAAAATTGGTCTAACTTGGTTGAAGGGGTGGAGTTGTATCTCCAGTATGGTCTAAAAGTGGATTTATATCTCCAAAATGTTTTGTATTAAGACTTGGAATAAAATAGCCTAATGTCAAATGTCTAATGTCACATGCACAAATGGTCAAGTGTCTGAATAAAAACTGGCATGTCAAAGGTTTAGGTCAAAGTCTTCTAAACAAGGTCTAAACTAGGAAAGGGAGAAGTTGAGTTTCCAGGTCTTTTATCTAAATTCAAAGTCAAAAGCTAGGCTCAAACAAATAGGCATGCTAGGACTTTTGGCCAAATGGCATCAAAAACTAGACTTGAAACAAAGGTTGATGTGATTTGATTTAATCTAATGAGTTTGGAGACAACTTTGACATAGACTCGACACATCAAATCAAACATAAACATGATTAGTTGGCATAAGGCTTAAGACAAAATTATCTTTGAAAATGGTTTTGTTCTCCCAAATAAAAGCACAAATAATGATGAGGATAGGCATTAAATAAACAAACCATCAATAGTTTTTAATTTTGGGTAAATGACTAACTAAAGCTAGGCAACCCAAAAGAGAAAGATCTATGTATCATCCCCATGAATTGAGACTTAAATAGATATCAATCAATGTTTAGATCCAAACTTAGCAAGGCTAATTGAAGAATCAATGTTGAAAACTAGGATTTGACTAAACAAGCTAGAAAAGATTGGATAGCATGACGGCACAATACAAAGGTTCAAATGGTATATACAAAATGGTTTGAAACAAATGGTTTTGATACAATGGTAAACAAGTCTTGAAACAAATTGAGTAACCTAATGACATAAGCATACTCAAATGATGTGGTCAATGTTATGTTTCAAAATACTTAAAAGGCTCAAAATGTTTTCACGTGATTTGGGTAGCATAACACTACCCTTCACAACTTAAATACATTGTTTTGACATGGTTTATGAACAAACAAACAAGTTTTAGTCTCAAATCATACCAAGAAAAAATGACCAAAATACACTTAGTAAAATCATCCAAATCCTAGCAAGGGTATGGAAAAATGGGGTTTACTAAAATAACAAGGTTTTGATCATTCTAAAGGAATCAATTACACAATGACTTTCACATCAAATGATGCAAAACACAAGCATGGAAATTAGGTGATCATGACATTGACTAGTTGTAAAAAGGTCTAGTCCTTTTTACAACCACTACATCATGTTATTCACTCAATCTAGTGCAATGTCTAATATAGATACATCCCATGTGTAACTCTAAAGGATCCAAATGAAGTCAATGTCGAGAGGTGAAACCCTAGGTCAAAGCTTCTCTAAAGAACTTATAGGAGGTAATGATGTCCCCCTTGTAAGTCGAAATGCATAAAAATAAAGAAATCATGAAAGTAGAAAGACCTTAGGGTCATTTTCAAGGTTACCCAAACTTTGATGAGTTTTTGGGGAGTGTTTTAGATGACTTTCTTTCTAAGCTTTAGACTAGGATATTTGCAATAAAATGGTACATTTGATTCCAAGGGTTCCCTATAGGAGACAAATGGAAGAGCATACATGCAACATTCCTCTTTTTAACAAACAAAATCCAACTAAACAACTATTACAAGCAAGAATTGACAAGTGTGTTCAATTTTAAACCTAAAAAAAATATTTGGTGGTGTTCATTTGACCCTTTGGTCTTAGTTGTAAACTTTGAAAACATTCACCAAAAAAACATCTAAAAATTCTTTGTTAAACACCAAAACAAAGTTCCTAATCAAATTTTAAGCATGCAAAAGTGATTTAAACATGTTTTGAGTAAATATCTCGCTTGGTCCTATAGCAAAATTGTTAGCATATCCTCTATCTTTGAAGCCCTTTTGAGTTTGAAACAATAAACTTTGAAAAAGTAGGTCTTGTGTCTATGTTTTTGAAAAAACATAGTTATCAATGTTGATTAATACCACTGACATTGGTTATGACTAACCAAGATCTAATCAATGTCTATTCTGTTGATCGACATCATTTAGGTCAGGTAAGTAATGTTGATATTTTTATCAACATTGATTATTGTGTAAAAACCAAGGCAACCAAAAATGGAAAAATAAAGTTAGAAAATCAATTTACAAGAGTTTTAAAGGCTTAAATAAATATTTTAAAGTTGTAAAAAGATCTCTTTTAGATGTGAGATGCGTCTAGTCCCACTAAGTGTGCCATTATGTGATCTAGGAATTTGACTCAAAAGAGGATGGTTAGTATGGTGTTAGTTTCAAAATGAAAACAAGATGAAATAAACACACTAATAGCATAACATCTCTAGGCATAGATGTGAGGGAGAGCTTAGTTAACAAAATCAAATGACAAGCACAACTAAAAATCAAGGAATCAAATACACAAATACCTTCACCTTCCTTGGATGCTCCAAATACCTTTGTAGTTTTGGCTTTCTCAACTTATGCTCATGAAGTCTTCATCAAAAGAGGCTTGGCTATCTCCTCTTATCCTTGGCACCTTTGGCTTGTGGCTTAGCTTGGCTTAGAATTAATTTGGCATTATAAAACTTAGTTACTTGAAGCTTTTGACACCAATCCTACATTATAAATTTGCACAAATTAAGCTTAGAAATGATGTTCATGGCCTCTCTATTTATAGATTTTTGGATTTTATCAGAATCAACCTCAACCATCTCAAGATTGAGATGTGTGGTTGAGAATTATTTCAATTTTTGAAATTAAGTTTGTAATTATCCTCATCATGGCATGGGAATAAGGGGCAATTAAGAATAATGGAGGGCATCATAGAAGGTATTGATGAGGCATGGGAGGAATGAATCCTAATATTTGTAGCATTTATGGCCTAGGGATGTCTTCCCAAAAAATGAGGTCACTTAATGATGTAGATATTCAATATTCATTTCTAAAAACAAGTATTCAATAAGTTTTCATGGAATTATTGATTAAGCCTTGATTTGAGTTAATTATCTCTTAAGCATGATTAAACACTTTATGCACAAATTACTCAAATTAATCAAAATGCCCTATTATTGGTCATAAATTTGATTGGATTAGAATTAGAAGATGCAATCAGATGCATTGGATGCATATTCTCATTTAGGAAGTTATCAATAGAAAATAAAAAAGGCACACATCTTGTGAAAAATATTTGATAGGAAAGAGCAATCTAGAGCACCTAGATGCAAATTTGCCATTTTGAATCAAAATGAACTAAATCAAAGTTAGTTGGCCAATAAATTACGTTACCCCATTTAAGGATGCCCTAGCCAAAATCAGTACTTGAATATGTTAGTTTCACATCATTTTGTGTGTTTTAGTTTTTTTAGGCCAAATTGTGCATTTTAGATGGAAACTAGCTCAAAAAGCTTGATTAGAGGTTATTGGTGGCTAATTTTAGGTGTCTACACTATGTACACAATTGAAGGATTTAAATACCTTCATCATGCCAAACACCACTTTTTGAATTGAAAGATATTATAATCCATAAACTAATCAAAACTAGGTTTAGGCTAACATGATCATGGGTCTACATCTCATAGTTTCTCATGAATAATCATTAAGCATATTTGGATCTTTTTTTAACATAAGGACATCCATTATAAATTATAATTTTTAATGTATTGGGATATATAATTAAAACTTCCACATGAAGTTTACTTAAATCAGATAACTTACACATGAAGTTTACAATTATATCCAATGAGAATAAGTATAGAGAACGAGAAGAAACACATATCCATTAGGAAGTGGCATTGTCATACACACTCCCCCTTAAAGGCAACTCTGAGAGGCCCAACATTGCACAAAACTAATAAAAATTGGTAGTACCGAGTGGTTTTTTAAAATATATCTATCAATTGTTCATTCGTAGGATAGAATTTTAGATTAATATCACCATTAAGGACTTTTTATTGGATGAAATGCACATAAATTTTAATTTGTTTAGTTATTTGGTGTTGTACTAGATTTTTTGTCAGAGCTATACAAATTTGGTTATCATAATGAAAGATGGTACTCTAATAACATATCTTTCACATCCACATGGGTTCTTTAGTCACTTCCATAGCACTTTTGTACTCAAATTTTGTAGAAGAGAGAGATACAATAGGTTACTTCTTGTTACTCCAAATGATAGCACCTACACCAAACTTAAACACATTTAAAATTAGATTTGTGATCTAAAGTATCACTAGCATGTTCAGCATCATAATAACTATATAAATTAACATTATCAATAGATGAATAAAATAAGTCATAGTTTACAATTACTTTGATATAATGAATAATATGTTTAGCTAATTTTCAATGATCTAAATAAGGATCCTGCATAAATATATAAGTAAAACTAATATCATATAGAATATTTAGCCTAGTAATGGTTAGATAAATCAAACTTTTAATAAGTTGTCTATATAAAGTAGGGTTAGATTTTTCACATGCAGGTTTACTATCAAGTTTAATAATAAATTAGTGGTAGATTTACAATCAAGCATGTTAAACCTAACAATAAGATTATGTGCATACTAAGATTGTGGTACAATAATTAAATTTTTATACTAAAATATAGCCATTCCTAAAAAATGATGTAAAATACTAAAATTAATAATTTCAAATATTTGACTTAATTTATCCTTATATTTATGAATTAAAATAGTTAGATTGCCAATGATTAACAAATCATCAATATATAATACAATTAGACTCAAATGACCACTTTCAACTTTAACAAAGAGATCATTATTTGAATAGTAGTTAGAAACACTTAATACTTTGAAAAAAGAAGAAATTTTAGAATACCAAGCTTGAGGAGCTTATTTTAAACCATACAAAGAGTTTTTTAACTTGCATACATAATTTTCTTTATTAGGATTGATGAAACCTTTAGACTAAGTCATATAGATTTCTTATTTTAAATTACCATTTAGAAATGCATTCTTGACATCTATTTGGTGGATAACCTAACCATTTTGGTCTACAAGAGCAATACAAAGTCTAACAGTACTCATTTTTGCTACAAGAGCAAAGGTTTCAACATAGTCAATCCCAAATTTTTGAGTAAAACTATGAATAACTAATCTAGATTTAAACATGTCAATTTTACCAATTAAATTATATTTGATCTTATAAAATCACCTACAATTGATAATATTCCTTTTAGGTGGTGGAGGGACAAAAGTTCAAATTTTATTTTTAATTAAGGCATTATATTTACCTTAAATAGCAACATTCTATCTATCATATTGAGTGGCTTCCTCAAATGATTGAGCTTCACATTAATACATAGTCATTAATTCATGATAAGAATGTTGACATATAATTAATGTATTAAGATTATCAACATTAGAAGATTGAATTAGGGATTTTTCTCATTTAAGTATTTTAGATCAAACAAAAAACTTAGGGGGGTCCTTAGACTCTAAGTTATCCAAAAATGGATCAACTTCCTCAAGGGCATCTATTTCATCACTATGACAAACATGAGAGTCAAGTTCATCAATAGAATAATACTGGGGGCATTCCACATAGGGCTCACAAAAAGATTTTTCAAGAATATGAATATTTTTATTCTAAATAATCTAAAATTTAGAGGGATCATACACTCTTAAACTTTTTTTCTTAGCTCCATAGCCTATAAAAATGCAAGAATAGGAACTGGGGTTGATCTTCTTTCTCTTAACTTTAGGGACAAAGATAAAAGTAGGACTACCAAAAATCTTGGGATGAGCCATACTAGGTTTTTTTTAAGTCTATATTTTTAAAGGGGTAAAAATATGCAAGGCTTTGTTAGGTACTCTATTTAGAATATGAATAATAGTTTTCATGTCTTCAACCCATAAGAACTTAGGACCATTTTTAGATTACAACATTATTCTAGCCATTCCTATGATAGTGCAGTTTTTCCTTTCAATAATACCATTTTGTTAAGGGGAATAATGAGTTGTTAGTTCCCTTTGAATATCATAACTAATGTAAAAAGAATAAAATTATTTACTAACATACCATCATTATCAGTTTTTAATCTCTCAGTAGAAAAATTAGATGCATTTTTAACACTAACTTTAAATTTTTGAAATTTAGATAACACATCAAATTTATCTTTAATGAAAAAAGACTAGATCATTCTAGTATAATCATAAATAAAATTAAATGTACATAAATGACTATTAAGAGATATAAATTAAAGAGGTCCTACAACATCACTATGAACTAACACTAAAGGATGTGAGAAATTCACATCATGATTCTTGTGAAAGGGGTTAGTATGTTGCCTACCACATAAGTAACCCTCACAAGTTTCATGATGACAAGGGATAAAAAGAAGTCCAAAATTAAGATTATTTATAGACATATCATGTAAAATTATAAAATTAACATGTATTAATCTTTCATGTCATAACTAAGAATCATTCTTATTATGTGATAAAAGTAAACATGCATAAGAAAGAGAAAAGATATATAAACCATTCTTTTGAACACCTTCAACAATCAAAGAAATAGATTGATTTATAATAGACCAACTATATTTAAGAAATGTTACAATAAAATAATCATTTTTAAGTTGAGAACATGATAGAGAATTCTTTTTAAGCTTAGATACATAGAAAATATCATTAATAATAACATTTGAAAATTTTGTTTTTCCCTATTTAATTGCTTCTAAAAAAGAATTATCTCCTAAGTAAATTATTTTAGAGATATCTATAAAACCACATAAAATGTCAAATAAAAATGTCATATGGTGAGATGCACCACTAACTAAAATCCATTCATTTTCATTTGAAGCACATAAAGAAACATATAAAGTAATAACATTTGAATCATGATTGTTATTATGATTAAGGTTTTGATTCTTCTACTTGTTTTGATTATATTTATTCTCTGTGTTATTTTTAGAATTTTGATTGTTATTTTTATCCTTGTTTTTATAATATTTTTCCATTTTATGACCAAATTTACTACATAAATTATAAGTTACATTAAACTTAGATGTATGATTCTTATTACCAGATTTTTTATTCTCATATTTATTTTTAGCAAAATTTGGGTTAGATTTATAGTTTTTAGTGTTATTAGAAACATTATTAAGAGTGATAAGTTCTTAAGTGGCATTCTTCTTAGAATCAAAAATTTTCATAACTTATTCTTCTTGAATTAGAAGAGTAGACAAGGTAGTAAGGTCAGGGATATCTTACTCAGTTTGATACTTAAAATTCAAAATTGAATAAAATTTATAAACTTTCCATGAATATTTAATTGAATGATAAAATAAATCAATTGATATTTAATAAAATTACAATTACATCCATCTAACTAAGCTTTAATTTTTTTAATTTTAGCAAGAAAATTAACAATTTTTTCATCACCCTTCATAGGTGTAGTTAGCAATTCAAAGATTAATTTAATGATCTTTGAAAGGTGAGTGCCTTCATACATAGACTCAAGAATCACTAGAATACTCCTGAGTACCAATGTGGAGAAGGAATTCATCCTTAACACTCTACAAGATGATGGACATAGCTTCCTATGATTTCTATTGAAATGCATTAGTAAGATCAAGAGTTACATGTCATTCAAAAAGACATTTTTTAGTTTTGATGACAATATTTCATAATTTATGGGCCATAAATTTAATTTTAACATGAATTTTCTATATATTATAGTTATTTACTTTAATTATTTGAGATTTATCTAAGAAAAAATGGGGCAAAACCATTGCTTCCATTTAAACAGGATAGTAAACAAATGCTTAATAAAAAAACTATTTTAAATGAAAATTTTGAAATATTTTTAAAATAAAGTGAATTTAATATGCAACTATACTTAGTTACACAATTTAGATGTCAAAAAATGAAATTTTTTGAATTAAAGGTGCATAGATTTAAGTGTTAAAAGAGTTGCACTCAAAATGACCACCTAGTCACTATTATTAAAAAAATAATACAAAGCTTAAAAAAAAATGAAACACTCTAATGCATCCAAAATTTGTCAAAACCTCAAGATTGATTGGTTTCATGGCTATGCTTACTTAGATTTTGAATAGATCAAGTGTCACAAGAAGGTCAATAGGTTTACCTAGGATTTTGAATGCATGAATCATGGCATGCAAACCAAGATTGCAATTCCAATTACTTTAATTTGAAGTTAATTTTTAAAAAAATATAAATATAAATAAAAGAAGACTAGGGGGATTTGAACACAAGTCCTCCCTTATGACAAGCTTTTAACAAAATGATAGCTACCAACCCTTATAAAAATTTACTTGAGATTTTACATGCACTAATTTAAATTTATATGTTTTTATTTGATTTTTAAAATATATATATATATATATATATATATATATATGGTTCATGTAAATTTAAAAAGTAAATCAATTAATTTTTTTACTTTTGGATAAATAATATTACCCAAGGTGGGATCCGAGGTTGGCTTGAATGAAAAATTTAGATTTAATTAAATTAAATATTTTTAAAATATATTCAAAGGCTTAATACTAACCTTTTACTTTACTATGTTTGATTATGGTGCTCCTTTAGATGAGCAAATGCTAACAGTAAATTGTACAAGCTTTCAAATGGATTGAAATTTTCAAAATCCTCCTTAAATTATCTGTTAGTGTTAGAAAAATCTTCAAAAAGAAAATTTCAGTAGATAATTTATTGTTTCACACCTTGGCTGTACAATGGCATTGAAGGGGCTCAATAAAAATTTAAGAGGCTGAATGAAAGCTTCTCAGGGCTCAAAAATGAATTTGAACTACTTAAATATGCATATAATGACTTTTTAGAGCACCAAATCTCCTGAAGAATGATATAAATAATTTATTTCTGATTATTTTCATTGTATGGATTGTACAAAAATGAAAATGATATTTTTTAATGGCAAAAATATTAAAAAAAATTATTTGAGACTTGAATAACACATATGAGTACTCAAATTTATTTTATAATGCAATACATTTATCCACAATTCTCCAAGGATGGCTAAGAAAAAATATTGAATAAAGAATAAGATTTTAGAAACCTTTTAAGGCCATACCATTCCTTTACAAATCTGAATTTTGCCTTAAAATTTATTTTCTATAGTCTTAAATTATTTGATTGATGTCTCCAATGATCAATAGTTTTGCCAATCAATCAACACTTCAATCAAGCTTTGTTACCATGAAAGATTTTATGTCTACATATATGTATCAATACACAAGATGAGATCTATAAGTGTAAATTAATAGGCAAAGCATATGATACAAATGACATATAGATTTTAAAGTGGGAAAACCTTCAGGAGGTAAAAAAACCCATGAGTTATATTCAATAATTGAGAAACAATAATAACTCCAATATAAAATCTTCCGCCATCTCACTTCTTCACAGAATGGCCTTCACAAAACTCATACGTTGAATATAACATAAAAAATTCATATTCGAATGAATTCAAAATAGAGGTAACATCCTATTTTATAGTGAAATTCTAAGGGAGGTGACTCTTGTAAAAATAATGGGTCCATCCATCTTGATAAAGTCATTTAATTAAATTTTGGTAACTCATTAAATAATTATAACTTTATTATTTATTTTCATGAGGTTTCCACCTCATGTTAATAAATAATATATTATTATTATTATTTAATAACTTTACCAAGGCTAAGGTTCAATAAGCCCACTTAAGATTAAATGCTCTAACATAATTTAGTATCACCCTACCAATGCGAATTGTCATCTAGAATTTAGTAATGGGTATAAGATTCTTGGTGGCCTATTTGAAAGAGAAGGTCTCTCTTGGGAGAATCCATTTATTTACTACTTGTCATAAGATGTTTCTCTTATTCTAAATAGATACATTATGAAAATTAAAGGTAGCATATGGGATGGGCAGGTGTAAGTACATTTGGATTACTTCATCTAATATGTAAGTGATGGTGGTTTTATTGTTGATGTAGTGTAGGAACCCTTCATTTTCAATCCTCCCTTCAAAGAACAAATCTCGTAATAATTCAATGAATGGAATGACTTTAGGTTTGGTATCTACATAATGTAATTCTTGGCATTTGAAGAGAAATACGTCATCTGTAACTTATTGCTCCTCTATGGAGATGCCTTCTTTATAAATAAATGGGTTGACACTCTTTACAACTGTCATGTCCCCTTTTTTGTGGACATTGACAGACTTGATGATTAGCCTATTATGCGACCTTCGTAGGCTAATAGGAAGGATAGAGGGTCATGATGGAGATTGGCTTGGCTTCAATTTGTAGAATACCTATAGTTGGCTTTAATTCAGGCTATTTCAGACATAGTTGGCCTGAGCTCCTATTATTTAGGGATATTTGACATGCGGCAGAGCGCCTTTATTTTGGTATGGTCATGTGTGGAATCACTCCATGGTTCACCAGCTTTGAACGGTTCGAGGATTCGACATGTATTGAGGGAGATATTAATATTTGATTGATTTAATCAAATATTAATTATTTAGTCTAATTTTAATTAAAAACCCTAATTCTAATTTAAGAAACCTTAATTAGGGCAAGCATATCTTTTTGAGGGTATAAGGGTTTCTCATGGAGGCCATTATTGATTATGCATTGATTATTGATTTTAATATTGAAGAATTCTTCTGTGAAGACTGAGCCAAGGGTTCCAAGATTCCATCTGCATTGGAGAATGTCAACTCTTCAGTGTGTGCGATTCAGAGGCTGTGAAATATCAGCTGATCTATTGCCAAATTGAGAGATAACTTCATACAAAAGTTATCACAGAGGTTTACAAATTTGAGAGATAACTTCAAACAAAATTTATCACAGTATTTCAGGTATTTCTTTATTTAGTTTTTGATTCAATAAATTTTACAAATAGAGATCTTCTATATTAGAGCCATATATTTCAGATCAGGGGTTGAAAATAGATAGGTTGTGCTTAATTGGCAGCTATACGAAGTCTGTATAAGTCCATACAGATCTGTGAAAAATCTGTAAGCATCAATAGATTCACTTAGACACTGACCTCGGCAGACAGAGATCCCCAGTGACTGACATTGGCTGACTGAAGACTGACGTCGACAGAGAAGGACCGACAAAAACCGACGTCAGCAGTATATCGACCGACGCCGGTGACTGTGTGTTCGACATAGCAGGCCGAGACAGAATTACCAGATTCAAGCTCAATTTCTAGATTTGTAAAAGCCCAAGGTTTTCAAGACTATATTTTCATATTCTTTATATGCATAAGAGAGGACTGTAATTGTAATTGTCTAGAAGAACAAGTGATAAGATCTGTGATTTTCTATTGAGAGACTATATTATTGTTTATCTTCTAAATTTATTCTGCAAAATTGTATCTTTGTTTAGAGCTTTGGTGTTTCTATATTCCCTGTTTGAAGGGGATATTACAGTGGTATCAGAGCTTTTGCTTAGGAAAAGGAGCCCCTAAGTAAGGGACATCATAGTGGTATCAGAGCTTTTGCTTAGAAAAAGGAGCCCCTAAGTAAGGGACATCACAATGGTATCAGATCTTTTGCTTAGAAAAAAGAGCCCCTAAGTAAGGGACATCACAGTGGTATCAGAGCCAAATTCCTGCCATCCTGTTGGGTAGATCAGAGCCAAATTCCTGCCATCTTGTTGGGTAGACTAGAGCCAATGTCTTGCCATCTTGTTGGGTAGTTTGGGTAGGTTGAATCAACGAAGTATCCATGATGTCTTCAAGTACTCAGAAATAGTGGGACAAGGATATGAAGAAGCTGAAACAAAGTTTGAACCAGTTGGTTGAAACCCAGAGGAGGATGAATGAAATTCTTTCAAACCTACATTCGAAGACAAATTAGTATGGTATATGGCATCCATTCGTAAAAGGTCCACATCACAAAATAGAAAGAAGGAGAAACAAGAGGTCTCTATAGGGGTTGAGGGTGGCCCTAAACCAGTTGCTAGACATGTTGATTTGACTCAAGAGGATATGAGGGCAGCCATGGGGAATGAGTTGTCTATATCATCTTTGCAAGAAGTTTCACTTGAGACTTCTACATTGGAGACTAGCATAGAGCATGCTAATGATATGGATAATAAGAGTATGGATTCTTTGCATGATCATATTGCTCCTTCATCTTCACATCAAGAACATCAAACTTGGATGGATATGGAAAGGACCCAAAATTTATGTGATATGTGGTCACAAAAGGCCAAGGAGGCTAGATTAGTGGCTGCCAATGCGAGACAACATCTTCAAAACATAAGGAGATAGAAAGGAGTTACAGCAGGTTCTTCTTGTGATGACTTATAGTAGATCAAGGAGGGCATGGAGGCAATGAAGGTGGCTCACTCAGATTCTAAGAGACATGTGGATGAGCTTAGTCATGGGGATTTAGACTCTCAGTTAGTTGCAAAGGATGTGGGAGCTAGAGATTGTGATGATGAGATAGTTTCAGTAGCCACTTCTTCAAAGTTAGATGAGGATGAGTCCGATGCTAGCATACTAGTAGAGTTGAGTTTTTAGATTGATTCTTCTCACACAGATGACAATGTGGTACAGTTGATTGTGCCACCTTTACAGAGAGATCAGTTGTGGTGTGTGGGGCAGTATGTTGATGCTTCCTCATATAATTTTTACTGCACTGAATCATTCATGGAGTATTTTCTAGATAGTGTAGGTGTTCATCTAGACTCGCATAAGGTGATGGAAGGGGTTCTCATCTGAGGTACTAGTGTTATTAGTAGATTGGGTGGGGAGATTTTAGTGACCCTTTCTACTATACTACCTTACAAGGATGTTGAGGTGGGGTTTATTGAGCGGATTTCATAGGGTCCTATCCAACCTACAGCCACTTAGAGTCAGAGATTGGAGCTATTTGTTGATTCCTAGTTCAGTGCTAGTGAGCCAGTAGTAGAGTTTGGGGGTTCCTACCGGCATTATATGGTGAGGTATGCTCATTATTCTTCTTTTGATCTAGAGTTAGATGATTTGATTTCATGTAGGTGTGGATCAGATTTAGTTTCTTACCATCCATTATGGGATGGATTGGCACCATCTTCTGTAGATGGAATTGGTAGTAGCAAGTTACACAGACTGCGGTATCGACACATCCAGGGTAGTTGTGATTTTAGCGATTGGTTGTGTTACATTCACCAGTTTGATTGTGGATTCCTCTTGGTTATATTTAAGAGGATATTGCAGGAACTTGCATTGATTAACGGATGTGCAGAGCATAATTACATTTGGGATCTAGGTGGATCGAGTGGTTCATTATTTCAAGATTGCTTGGGGACAAGCAATTTTTGGAGGGGCAGATTGTCATGTCCCCTTTTTCATGGACATTGATAGACTTGATGATTAGCCTATTATGCGACCTTCGTAGGCTAATAGGAGGGATAAAGGGTCATGATGGAGATTGGCTTGGCTTTGATTTGCATAATACCTATAGTTGGCTTTCATTCAGGCTATTTCAAACATAGTTGGCCTGAGCTCCTATTATTTAGGGATATTTGACATGCAGTGGAGCGCCTTTATTTTGGTATGGTCATGTGTGAAATCACTCCCTGGTTTACCAGCTTTGAATGGTTCGAGGATCTGACATATATTGAGGGAGATATTAATATTTGATTGATTTAATCAAATATTAATTATTTAATCTAATTTTAACTAGAAACCCTAATTCTAATTTAAGAAACCCTAATTAGGGAAAGCATATCTTTTTGAGGGTATAAGGGTTTCTCATGGAGGCCATTATTGATTATGCATTGATTATTGATTTTGATATTGAAGAATTCTTCTGTGAAGACTAAGCCAAGGGTTCCAGGATTCCATCTACATTGGAGAACGTCAACTCTTCAGTGTGTGTGATTCAGAGGCTGTGAAATATCAGCTGATCTATTGCCAAATTGAGAGATAGCTTCATACAGAAGTTATCATAGAGGTTTATAGATTTGAGAGATAACTTCACACAGAAGTTATCACAATATTTTAGGTATTTCTTTATTTAGTTTTTGATTCAATAAATTATACAGATAGAGATCTTTTGTATTAGAGCCATATATTTCAGATCAGGGGTTGAAAACAGACAGGTTGTGCTTAATTGGTGACCGTATGAAGTCTGTATAGGTTCGTACAGATCTATGAAAAATACATAAGCATCAGCAAGTTCACTCAGACACTGACCTCAACAGACAGAGATCCCCAGTAATTGACATCAGTCGATTGAAGACTGACGTCGGTAGAGAAGGACCAACAGAAATCGACGTCAGCAGTATATCGATTGATGCCAGCGACTGTGTGTTTGACACATCAGGCTGAGATAGAATTACCAGATTCAAGCTCAATTTCTAGATTTGTAAAATCCTAGGGTTTTCAAGACTATATTTTCATATTCTTTATATGCATAAGAGAGGACTGTAATTGTAATCATCTAGAAGAACAAGTGATAAGATCTGTGATTTGCTATTGAGAGACTATATTATTGTTTATCTTCTAAATTTATTCTACAAAATTGTATCTTTGTTTAGAGCTTTGGTGTTTCTATATTCCCTGTTTAAAGGGGATATTACAGTGGTATCAGAGCTTTTACTTAGGAAAAGGAGCCCCTAAGTAAGGGACATCACAGTGGTATCAGAGCTTTTGCTTAGGAAAAGGAGCCCCTAAGTAAGGGACATCACAGTGGTATCAGAGCTTTTGCTTAGAAAAAAGAGCCCCTAAGTAAGGGACATCACAACAACCTCCCACAAAGTCAAGCAATTAGCATAGATACCATCGAATATTGTTGTATCAAAACCTATATCCATGTATTCTATTGAATCCTTGATGAATAATATGGATGATGATTTCACTCCTATGTATGATCAATATGAAGATTCCATTCTTGGTTCCAAGTGCTGGTAGAGTTTGAGCTCTTAGTAATGGTGTCTTGGTAGTTTGTTACACAAATTACAACTTGTTTGAATATATATGGCTTTGAATACATAGAGGGAAATATATACTTGAGCTCAATAACAATCAATGGATGTGGATTCAGTTATTAGCTCATTGTTATAGCCTTTTAGCATTCATGTTCTATTTATGTACCATTAATCACCAATGTATACAAGCTTGTCACCTTTATTTAATTCAAACTTGACTACCTTAGCCTAATGGGCATGCCACATAGGATGATTACTCATTCGAGGGGTGTCATAGTTCTATTCTTTTTAAAACTTGTAAATATGTGGTTTATTCAGGGATTGGTATTTGTATTTAACATGAATGATTTGATTTGATGAGCTAAGATTTTTGAATGAAAGACTCCAAAGACATAAATATTATTCAAGGAGATTGTCATTCAAGAATATTTGTTAGAAAAAGTTGTCGAAATGAAATTTTTTGATTGAAAATTTTCAAACACCTAAATGTTCTTTGGGGAGATTATCATTTAGGAAGATTCATTGAAGAAAGTTATCGAAGAGAAAGTTCCTAACTGAAAGTCTCCAAATGAAAGTACGAAGAGAAATTTCCCAAAGAAAAAAATGTTAGGAAAATAAAGCTACCAAAGATAAAGTTCCAAATCAAAAAGATCCAAAGAATATTTTATCGACACAAAGTTACCAACCAAAAATTTCTTAAATTCCAAAACATTTATAATGCTGAAGAATTGAGCTTGAATAAATAAATTTGAATATCTATCATACATAGTAAGCTTCTACAATTTTCATTAATATATTAGTTTTAAAAATTCATTTCAATGAAAATGGGATGCTAGAGGAAAACAAATTTAACAAAGTGTTGACCATTTTTTGTCCAACAGGCCAAAAAATTGGTCCCCCTTCTTTTTCATGTTGTTTAGAGCCAGTACTTTTGATTTTGCATGAGTCTTACAAATTTCTAGGGACTCTACAGGTTTTCTATGGACTCAGCAGTGAAGTTTCTATCGACTCAACAGTGAAGTTTCCATGGACTCCATTTCTATGGACTCTGCAGGTCCATTTCTATGGACTCTGCAGGTCCATTTCTATGGACTCTGCAAGTTTTCTACGGACTTCTACGAACTCTGTAGGTGTAGTCTTTCGATAGTCGAAGAACTAGTTCAGAGAGTGTAAGGTTTTACAAAGCTTCTTTAGACTCTGGTCTAAATAAATTCATAAGGAAAGAGAGCTAAAATGGTTCAAAGACATTTTTTCTTAAGGTTGGAAGAGTGGTTTAATGACATAATCTTTCCAAGAGTTAGCATCTTTGAATCATTGAACCATTGAACTGGTTCAATGCTTTGGTTCATCACGTTGGTTCAATCAAATGGTTCAACGACTCAGGTTCAATTCTTTGGTTCATCACCATAGTTCAATCAAAGTTCATAAGGCTTGGCTTAAGTCAATGGATTTTGGTTCAATCAAAGGGTTCATCACTCAGTTTAAAGCTTGGTTCAACGCTTGGTTCAAAGCCTTGGTTTAACATCCATTTAAACCATTGAACCGATTCAATCAATTGGTTCAAAGGCTGGTTCAAAGGAGCGGTTCAATGTGAAAAGTCAAAAGAGACTCCTGAAGGAAAAGTGCCCTTGCAGAGGGCACTTGGTCAGCAAAAGCACCCTTTGGAAGAGTCAGTTTTAATAAACCTGAAGGGCACTTTGAAGGCAACCGCAGGAATTCAAAATCCTAAAAAAAGGACTAAGGAAAGAAATGAATTCTTTCAAACTTTTTGTTCGAAGGAATTCCTTTGGAAAATATGTTTGAAGAAATTCAGAGGAAGGTCGTGGGAGAAAAAGTCGAGAAAATTCTAAAGGCAAAGCGGCCAAATAATTCTTGTGGACTTTTTGTCCGCAGGAAAATTGTCTGGGAGAAAAAGCCCACAAGGAAGAAATTTGAAGGAAAAGTTAGAACAAAAAAGCCCACAAAGAAGCAAAAGTCCAAAGAAATTCAAAGGAAGGCCATAGGAGAAAAGGCCAATAAAATTCTGAAGGCAAAGTGGCCAAACAATTCTTGCGGACTTTTTGTCTACGAGAAAATTGTCTATGAGAAAAAGCCTGTGAGGAAGAAATATGAAGGAAAAGTTTGCAAAAAAATCCCATGAAGAAGAAAGCTGAAAGAAAGTAGGGAGCCAAAGGAAATTCCAAGGCGTGACGGGCCCAGGGACATCAAAATCAAGCATGGCAAACTAGCCATTGGGTATTTAAACACAGTGATGGGTGTGAGGACGTCAAAATCAAGCATGGCAAACTAGTCGTTGGGTATTCAAATGTAGTGATGGGTGTGAGGATGTCAAATTAAAGGTGGTGAAATAGCCATTTATTTTTAAAATGCTTGAGTGATAACCAAGAAAGAGCCAAGGAACATAGTGACCTATGAGGAGATAGCCCCTAAGGGGCAAAGAAGCCATAAAGAGACAAAACCTAGAAGAGACAAAGTGCAAAAGTAGGCAAATTGGCCAAGTGGCAAAGGGGAGGTGAGTTATTGCTAGATGGTCACCAAATGGTGCAAATAGTAAATGATGTGGCATGTTTCCTCTATTTGCATTTTATAAGGGGATAAACCGCATGAATATCTAGAAAGAGCAGTCTGTTTGTAGAAAAGAGGCCCAGCCCATGCTTTCACATTAATGCTTGAATGCCAAAGTCAAGTTTGGTGATTATACAACATGGTTCTAGCAGGCCTCTTCTAGAAGAATGACATCAGCAATAGTGACTTCTTCTCGATGTATTTAGCACACATGGGCTAGCTTGTCAAAGAGAACCAAAGTCTTTTCAAAATAAGCACCAAGTTCTCTTCCCCTCTTTCTATATATTGTAAAAATTCTCATTTGAGAAGGATCCATCTCTCAACCTTAAAGTAAAACTCTACCCAAAAATCTCTCAAGCTTGTAAGGTAGAACTCTGCCATATTTTACCTTGAGTCAGGACTTAGCATTTTTACCTCTATTTGAGCTTGCACTTTTAGATGTGTCTATGCCTTTATTCTGTGTTAAGTCATTTTCCTTATGCTTTCATAAGGTGATTTCAACATGTCTAGTGCATCATGAGTTTCTCTTTTGTAGGTTTGCCAGAAGTGTCCCTAGAGGAGTGTAGGTGCCTATGAATAGGTTGCCATAAGTGTGTCTGATGATGCCTCTAGTAGTTTCTTCCTCCTTGTATTTCCATGAACCCCTAGCTCACTGATGCAGAAGGGTTTGCCACATCAGATGAAGTGTATGGGTGCTTCTTATTGGTGAAAAGTGTATGCTCGGGCCTGAGTGGATGAAACTTTTTTGGTGTATCACCCTTTTTATTTTTAGGTTTAGGTTCTATTTCAGCATCTCTCTCTCCCTTTTCAACCCCCCTCCCTTTTTACATTTATTTCTTAGTAGTAGGAGAGACTAGGGCCTAAAGGATACAACAGAGGGAGCTAGCCCTTATCGAGAGACTCTCCCCTCCAGCTTCACTGGTCCCACAGGTGAGAGGGGAGTTTCCATTGTTGTGTGTGGAAGGTAGGAGCTAGGCATCCTACCAAGGGTGCAATCCACAACATCAATAGTTTTTGACACACCTGATGGGACCAAATAGGACAAGTTGTGTCCAAAGAGTTGAATTTTTGGTGTGTACTTCAATCGACCAGCGTTTGGAGGATTTTATACCAACACCAATGGAAACTCTGAGTTGAAGCATCTGGTCAAGTAGTCCTAATGCCATTAAGAAATAACTTTTTATATGGTTTTGATCAGGCTCAGGCTGTCATGAAACCACCTCAAACTCCAGTGTTACTTCCCTCATTATTAAAAGGTAACCAGGAGAGCTGCTTGAAGTGATTTCATGAAAATCCTAAGCTTGATCAAAACATATGAAGAAATATAAGGTACATGGTTCTAAGCAATGGATTATACATGCCAAAATGTGCTTTCATTTGAAGCACCTCTTCTTGTGCATCAGCATGCCCTTCCTAGTCTTCCTCGACTCCCTCAGGTCACTGATCTTAATGGCATGCTCCTGACTTGGGGGGAAATAGTGGAATCATGGCGTAGGAAAGAAGAGGAGAAAGGTTTTGCTCAAAACCTTGAAAAAGATGAGGTTGCTCCTACTCAGGATGATTCCTATGATCTCCAAGAAAGGCTCTTCCAAGAGGATATATCCAAAAGAATTGTAGATTTAGAATCTAGAGAGAGATTCCTCAGCCAATGTGTGATGGATAGTTCAAACCCAATGACACATTCCATGTCTGAACACACCCCATCTACACACCCCCAAGAGAGCTATCAGGCCACACCTGATATAGATGAAGTGCTAGCCAAGTGGAAGGAGGATAATAATTTGATTCTAGCTCAAGGACTACCTCCTCTTCCACAAAGTTTTTCCACTTCACCCCTTCTCAAGAAGGAACCTATTTTACAGGAGGAGAGTGAGGAAGAAAAGATCCAATTTGCAACTCTTCAGGAGGCTATCATGAGTGACAACAAAGAAGAAATCATCATCGATGCTCCTTGTGAAGACATCATCAGCAATGGAGAAGACTTAGGTCATGCATACATGTAGATGTTCTAGCAATATGAAGAGGAACTTAAGCATGGTGAGCTCTCTCCCCCTTTGTTTGATGGACTTCCTTGTTGTTTCAATGAGGAGGATGACTATGTCAAGGAGCCTGAATTAGAGGAGGATTAGATGAATGTCTTTGAATAAATAGAGACTCTAATCTTTGAGGAGGAAAAGCAGAGGTCTGTCTACCTTGAGGAAAGCCTTGAAGAAGAAAGCTTTGAACAAAGAGGTGATGTTTTGTGGGATGAACAATTAATTTGTGATTCCATTTCAGACATCAAAACAGTCACCCTTCTTCAAGAAGGCCATGAGGGAACAGAGGATGAGTTTGACAGGATCTTCAATGAAGCAAAAGGAAACAAGTCAAAAAATGATGCATTGTAAAAGGACTATGCACAACAAAAGGCTTATGGTGATGAACTAGCAGCCATTGATTTCTTGGTGAAATGCACCAGCATGAAGGACCAGCATTCAACAAGCTTCTAGGAACAAGAAGAATATGTATATCTTGGAAGCATGTTTGAATCTGATCCACTCAGATGCAGGCCAATCAAGGTGATAGGAAAGAAGAGTAGGTCATCAAATCTATGCCCAATGGACTTCAAGGCAACTGGTTTCTAAGCATAGCAGGCATGCTTCCCCTGGGAGTCACCAAATTTGTTGACCATTTTTGTCTAACAGGCCAAAAAATTAGTCCCCCTTCTTTTTCATGCTGTTTTGAGCCAGTACTTTTGATTTTGCATGAGTCTTGAAAATTTCTACAGACTCTGTAAGTTTTATATGGACTCAGTAGTGAAGTTTTTATGGACTATGCAGGTCCATTTCTATGGACTCTGTAGGTTTTCTACAGACTTCATAGGGACTTCTACAAACTCTATAGGTGTAGTCTTTCGGCAGTCGAAGAACTAATTCAGAGAGTGCAAGGTTTTACAAAGCTTCTTCAAACTCTTGTTTGAAGAAATTCATAAGGAAAGAGAGCTAAAATGGTTCAAAGACACTTTTTCTTAAGGTTGGAAGAGTGGTTTAATGACATAATCTTTCCAAGAGTTAGCATCATTGAATCATTGAACCATTGAATCGGTTCAACATTTTGGTTCATCGCATTGGTTCAATCAAATGGTTCAATGGTTGAGGTTTAATGCTTTGGTTCATCATGTTGGTTCAATCAAAGTTCATAAGTCTTGACTCAATTCAACGGCTTTTGGTTCAATCAAAGGGTTCATCACTCGGTTCAAAGCTTGGTTCAATGCTCGGTTCAAAGCCTTGGTTTAACATCCATTTGAACCATTGAACTGATTTAATCAATTGGTTCAATGGTTGGTTCAAAGGAGTAGTTTAATGTGAAAATTCAAAAGAGACTCCCAAAGGACAAGTGCCCTTGTGGAGGGAACTTGGTCGGCAAAAGCACCCTTCGGAAGGGTCAGTTTCAATAAACCCAAAGACCACTTTGAAGGTAGTCGAAGGAATTCAAAATCTTAAAAAAAGGACTAAGGAAAGAAATGAATTCTTTCAAAAAAATTGTCTGAAGGAATTCCTTTGGACAAAAATTCTAAAGAAATTAGGAGGAAGGTCATGGGAGAAAAAGCCGAGAAAATTTTGAAGGCAAAGCGGCTAAATAATTCTTGCAGACTTTTTGTCTGCAAGAAAATTATCTGTAAGAAAAATCCCATGAGGAATAAATCTAAAGGAAAAGTCTACATAAAAATCCTACAAAGAAGAAAAAGTCAGAAGAAATTCAAAGGAAGGCCATGGGAGAAAAACCTGAGAAAATTCTGAAGGCAAAGTGGCCAAACAATTCTTGCAGGCTTTTTGTCTGCGGGAAAATTTTCTACGAGAAAAAGCCCACAAGGAAGAAATCCCAAGGAAAAGTCCATAGAAAAATCCCATGAATAAGAAAGCTGAAAGAAAGTAGGAAGCCAAAGGAAAGTCCAAGGGGTGACGGGCCTAAGGATGTCAAAATCAAGCATGGCAAACTAGCCATTGGGTATTCAAATGTAGTGATGGGTGTGAGGACGTCAAAATCAAGCATGATAAACTAGTCATTAAGTATTCAAACGTAGTGACAGGTGTGAGGACATAAAATTCAAGGTGGTGAAATAGCCATTTGTTTTTAAAACATTTGAACACCAACTAGGAAAGAGCCAAGGAATGCAGTGACCCACGAGGAGATAGCCCCTGAGGGCCAGAAGAGCCAGAAAGAGATAACACCAGGAAGAGATAAAGTGTAAAAGTGGACAAATTGTCCAAGTGGTAAAGGGGAGGTGAGTTATTTCCATATGGTCATCAAATGGTGAAAATAGTAAATGGTGTGGCCTATTTTCTCTATTTGCATTTTATAAGGGGATAAACAGTGTGAATATTTAGAAAGAGTAGTCTGTTTGCAAAAAAGATGCACGGCCCATGCTTTCACATTAATGATTGAATTCCAAAGTCAAGTTTAGTGATTATACAACATGGTTCTAGCAGGCCTCTTCTAGAAGAATGACATCATCAATAGTGACTTCCTCTTCCTGATGTTTTCAGTGCACATGGGCCAGCTTGTCAAAGAGCGCCAAAGTCTTTTCAAAAGAAGCACCAAGTTCTCTTACCCTCTTTCTATATATTTTAAAAATTCTCATTTGAGAAGGATCCATCTCTTAGCCTTAAGTCAAAACTCTATGCAAAAATCTCTCAGGCTTGTAAGGTAGAACTCTGCTAGATTTTACCTTGAATCAGGACTTAGCATTTTTACCTCTATTTGAGCTTGCACTTTTGGATGTGTCTATTCCTTTATTCTATGTTAAGTCATTTTACTTATGCTTTAATAGGGTGATTTTATCATGTCTAGTGCATCATGAGTTTCTCTTTTACAGGTTTGCCAGAAGTGTCCCTGGAGGAGTGTAGGTGCATGTGAATAGGTTGTCATAACTGTGTCTAAGGACACCTCTAGTAGTTTCTTCCTCCCTGTATTTCCATGGACCCCTAGCTCACTAATGTAGAAGGGTTTCCAACATCAAATGAAGTTTATGGGCACTTCTTCTTGGTGAAAAGTGTATGTTCAGACCTGAGTAGATCAAACTTTTTTGGTGTATCACCCTTTTTATTTTTAGGTTTAGGTTCTATTTCAGCATCTCTCTCTCCCTTTTCAACCCCTCCTTTTTACATTTATTTGTTAGAATTAAGAGAAACTAGGGCTTAAAGGATACATCAGAGGGAGCTAGCCCTTATCTAGAGACTCTCCCCTCCAGCGTCGCCGGTCCCACAAGCGAGAGGGGAGTTTTCATTGTTGTGTGTGGAAGGCAGGAGCTAGGCGTCCTGCCAAGGGTACAAACCACGATGTCAACACAAAGGTAATTTAATGTTAAAATTTTCCAATTTTTCATAGATAATGAAATAGGCTAACATGCATGTACATCCATAATAAAAATAATAATTCTAAAAATAAAGGTGTCCCCACTTGTCCATGGAAACTCCAAGTTGGGGTGATTATAAAAAATGATTACTCACAGGGGTGAATACTCTTGAGTTTTAGAGAACCAAAAATCCATGGTTTTACAATCCCAATATCAATCATAAACCATGTTAGAAAAGAAATGATTAGATGATAAATATGAAAAAGACTCCTGATAACTTCATACAACATACTTTAACTATACCTTGGATTAATGTGTGTGAAAGTGATATATTTTACTCCTTGTCAAAGGATTTTAGCAAAGACATGGAATGAGCTATAAGTTTCATTCTAATTGGATGTTAAGTTAATAAAAAATTAGGGAGCTCAAGCATTGCTCTGCTACTATCTAGCCATCCATAAATCTGATAGAGATACATTTGATCACCCTTCCTCCCTTCCATCATATATTATTTTAATCCATTTTTATTTCCTTTTAAAATTTGGATTATACTACTTTTCTTTTCTTTTGTTTTTAATGGAAGAAAGAAAAAGATGGCCACCTTAAGCTGGTGTTTGTATAATTGGGTTCATTACAATGTCCCTATAATCTTTACACATATCAATGGTTATTGAATCAAACAAGTGTTAACATTTAATGTGAATTAAATCCAAGGAGATAAGAAAAGATTTATAAATTTGCATAGAGTTTTGGAAGAAACTTTTATATACCTAGTGAAACCATTCAATTAATAACATTAACATGGTTAATTCTCTCATCGATTACTTGGATTAATAATTATGATGTAAAATATGCAACACCCACCAATTTAAGTTAAATTCAAAACACACAAGATTTTACTTGATTATACCAAGAGTGATCATTCAAATTACCACAAAATCAAAAGGAAAACTATTCTAGAAAGTAGGAAACTACTTAAAACAAGCAACTATTCTAATGAAAAAAGTATTGAAAGCAATAAATTAAATTTAACCTATCCATACCTCTATCATAATATCATTTGTTACTCAAAAAAATCTCCATTTGGAGGAGACATAAAGTAATGCTTCAAAAATTATCCATTGATTAGATATGTCAATTCATTACCTTGGAGGTCCTTTAAATGGAAAGCATTATTACCCAAGATATCATAGATATGATAAGGTCCTATCTATAGTAGGGTGAACTAGTCACGTTGTCCTTTATTTTTATGGTCTTTGTCTCATAGAAGCATCAAGTCAGAAATCCTGAATGCTTTAGATTTTTCTCTCTTATTGAACCATCTTTTGACTATGTTTTGATGCTTTCTAAAGTTCTATAGGTCTTCAATATTAGAGTCTTCCATTTTTATGATATCCAACAATATGAACTATATCATCTCATTGGGTTCAATGTACTCCTATATGAACTGATATGTTGGGAACTTAAGCATGATTAGGAATACTAATTATTTCCCATAGACTAACAAATATGGTGAGGCTTTAAGGGAATTCTTTTATTGATTTCAATCTTCCTAGAGTGCATATATCATAAAGAGATTCCACTCTCTAGACTTATCCATAATACATTTCTTGATAGTGTCAATGAGGTTATTATTGGTTGATTCATCCAATGTGTTCCCTTGTGGGTGGTGATTAGAGGATGATCTAATTGTGATTTTATTATCATGTGCTCATTTTATATATTTATCTAATTGAAATGTTGTCCCATTATCACAAACCAAGAAAATAGGAGTATGAAACCTGGTTGTGATATGTTCTTCAAGGAAATTCATCATCTATTGTGAACTTTAATTTTTGGTGGTGATTGCTCAAGTCCATATAGTGCAATAATTTTTAGTGGTGACCACAAATTTGTTTCTAAATGAATATTTTGGGTTGATAACACCAATTAACTCTAAGCCCCATTAAATAAATAATTTACCCTTAATAACAAACTATAGGGCCATTGATGTGTGTACCTCTCTTTTCTCCAAAACCTAGAATTCATCACACATCCTTATGTTGGAGAGAGCATCCTTGAATACTATTAGACTATGATATCCCGTTATAATTATTTTATGGGCTATGTTATTGGTAAATGGATGGTTTCTACCAATCTTTTGATGCAAATTTTTCATAATCTCCTAGGATTATTTGCATGATACACATCTTAAATATATGCCTTCATAGTTCTTCATGTAGAGAATTCCCTTTCTTATTATAAAATGAGTAGTTTTAAGCCTCAAGTTTATCTTTTACTCTCTCTTGAGTTCTTAGGGACATGTTCCAATGATTAATAACTGAATAATACTTGAATACCATTCCTCTTGGAAAACCTATATTTGGCAAACTTCTTCAATGGTGATGCATGGGTTTTGTTTAATCATCAACTGATCAATACCTTTTCCTCTAATAGTTTTGGTAGGTTTAATTTCAATGTTAAACTCTTACAATTTTTCCATCCATTTCCCCTATTTTCTCTAAACTCTTTCTATCCTAACATAAGCTTGATAGAAAGATCTGGTATAATAGCAATGCTTTTGTTCCTAAGAATATAATGTTAGAACTTCTTCACCACTTTGACAAGGGTTAATATCTATTTATCGTTCATGGAATATGTGATTTGTGTATCCTTTAATTTCATGCTTACAAAAATAATATGATGTTTTCTTTCCTCCTTTTTCATGAGTATAGTAAAGATTCTATGTTTCAAATCAAATGAGTACAGGAAAAATTCCTTAGTGAAATATGAGCTTACCAATACTAGAGCTTGTGATATAGCCTCTTTAATGTATTGGAAATACTTCTTGGCTTCAGGTGTCTATTTGACTTTAGAATCCTACTTAAGCATTGAATTTAAAGGTCTGACAATCTCTATAGATTTTGATATAAATTTTTTTACAAAATTAATCTTCCCAAAGAAGGATTTGAGACCTTTTTTGTTGTTTGGGAACATTATTTTATATAACTTCTAAATTTTTTCTAGGTCAATGGTGATCCCATATTTGGTGATAATGTGGACCAAAAAATTACCTTCATTAATGCCAAATTTTCTCTTTTTGGGGTTCAATGAGATACCAAACTTCATACATAATTCAAATATAGACTATAGATGGTTTATGTGATCAGGTCTATTTTTTGAGAAAACATTAAGGTCATCCCTATATATGATTATGAATTTACCTATTATCCCTTACAATTTATGATCCATGGATCTTTGAAAAGTAGTTCCTATGTTGATCAGGCCAAACAACATTCGCTTGTACACATAAGTTCCTCATTTTGGGGTAAATGTGGTTTTCATTATATCCTTTAATTCTACCAATACTTGATTATATCCTAAAAATATATAAGAAAGACATCATTTTAGAACCACTCACAGTATGTATCACCTCATCTAATAAGGGTAGAGGATAGTTGTCTTTCTCAAAAGCCTTGTTAAGGTTCCTAAATTCAACACATACCCTAATTTTACCACTCTTTTTCTTGATTGGAACTAGATTAACCACCCAAGTTGAATGATGAATGGGAAATACTATCTAGGAACTTATAAAATTATCTACTTCCTTTTGGATCAATGGTTATAGAATATGATTAATTGGTCTCTGCCTTTGCCTAAATGGCTTATGATCTAACTTGAGTCAAATAGTATGGTTGATGACTCTAGGATTGAATATATTCAAGTCATCATACATCCATGAAATTACATCCTTATATCTAATGATCAAGTCCTTTACCTTTTCTCTCTCCTATGGAGTGAAACTTAACTCAATATTAACAAGGTGTAAGTTTCTTACATCACCCAAATTCTCTGAGCTAAACTCATACTCATTAACCTTCAGTTATCTTTCTTGATGTTCTTGAGGATCCATTTCAAAGGATATTTCCAAGGTGACCATCCCCAAAGGGATATGATTTTACTTCAGTTGGAATACATCCTCTTCATATAATTTCTCATGGCACTTATGGCTTCTTTCCACATCATAAATTATCTAGGACTTGAATTGTCCTAAATTGGTCATAAACTAGATGATCTACTAATCATCATCAAACACTTGAAAATTTTAAATATTGTTTGGAAATTATAGATAAGGTACCAAATCTATGAATAACTTGTATACATTTGACTCCTTTAAGGGTGCCAAATTTTCTATTAAATCAAATAGTGAGGCATTAGCTTGGTTTTATACTCTTAGAATGGCCACTATATTGAAAGCCTTAAATGACTCAATTAAATCCCAGGCTTTGTGTTTGTATTTATTTAAGTATGAAAATTTACATTGATAGTTATTTATGACCTAGTTGATTACTAGTTATGAATCTCCATATACTAATAGTTATTTGATGTTGTTCTTGAGGGAAAACTATAATCCCAAAATTAGGGCTTCATTCTCTACTCTATTATTGGTGCATGGAAATTGGAGAATATACACTACTAAGTGTTTATTAACTTATGGATCAACCAAATTGATACCAACACCTAATCCATACTTGGATATTTATCTATCAAAATTGAGGATTCATAATTAGGAAGGGCCTTGTAACTCTTCATGCACTTCATGTTTTATAGTAAATGTATAAATTCTAAGACTAAGAGATTTGTAACTTATTCATTATTGGTGTTGTACTCTATAATAGGGTGCTTCATCCTTAGATCCTAATAAATCACAATTTTGTTGGAAATGCCTCTCCATAGTAGCCAACTATGAGAGAAGTCTATGGAAAGACATCCATTAAGCATCTTTGACCAATCCTAGCTCAATAGTAGCCCATACCCCTTAGAAATATCTACCACTAGTATGTCAATCATCATCTATACTCAAGGTTATGATGTAACTTGGATGTGTACATCATTAATTTCTCCTATAAAAAGTACTACTAGTTTATCCAACTATGAAACAATCCTCTTGGATGGACTTGGGGTCAAACTAAGCTTATAGAAAATGGAGGTTGGCATCATAGTAGTTGAATCTCTAAAAATCCACCAAATAATTGTGTATATTCTTTCTAAACACCTAAATGGTTAGCAATAAATAAGGGACATTAGGATTAATTTTGTATATGACATTTGTGTTGGTTGTTTTAGCCTTTTTTGTAGTAGATTTCATTGTGATAGACTTCCATAAGAGCTCTTTCTGCTCTATGATTTATGCCAGTTCATGAAGAGTGATATTAGACTCGATATTTTTCATATCCTCAATAATATTATATCCTCCCTTGATCTTTTCTTCTCTATGATGATACTAATCATCCCCTTTTGGGGAGGAGGATTATTATCAATTTTAGAATTTCATAGAATAATTTTATTATTGGGAGGAGTAGAAGTGGTAAGAGGATGTATGTTCCTTAGATTGTAAATATTCATATTGAACTATTGAAATTCTTGTACTTCATCATAATTATCCTCATAAACATTTTCATCTTCAATGGAAAGGGAAAATCATAAGTTTCAAAGACCATAGCTGAAATTGATGGGCCTAATTCATGAGGGAGATATGAAGGATTTGTCATTTGATCCTATTTGAGCATTTACCTTTGAAAAATATCAAAGGCTGTATATAACTCTACACCATCTAATTCCCCATGTTGTGATGTGTTATGAACTCTACACTAAATAGACAAAGTTATCTCCATGATATTGATTTTTGGTAGCTTAGTGGACTATTGTTATTAAGCAGTATTGGTGGGTCTACTGAAAGGATTATTATATACTAGAAATCTAAAATTATAGTTATAGTTATGATTGGTGGTATTACCCATTCTATTTTACATATTCAAGAAGTTATTTCTCAACTTTTGGACAATTCCTATATAATCCAATTCAACTTTGGTAGAGTTATCATCTTGAGTGACTACTATGTTAGAGTGAGCTAGATGTGGATTTTATTGGTTTTATTGATGGCCATTCCTTTGTGATTGATTATTCAATAACTCATAATTATGATTTGTTGTTTGATGTGTCATGGGAGATAGAGTGTATAACTAAATTTGATTAAGTGCAAGGACATTTTAAATAGCAAGTGGAATTAGATTCATAGATAGAAAGCCATTATTTATTGTTTGGTCCCCTAAATTCTAAGGATTGAGCTATAGATTGAGTTACTTGTCAATATTGATATCTTATTCATATTCTAAGGCTAAATTATTAGTAATGGTAGCACTCTTTTGAAATACTATAGTAATGGGATCACAATCATTATTATACATATTGAGTGCTAGATCTACCTATAGTTTATATTCCATGTTCACATAAGTATACATCTTCTATAACCTTGCATTAAATTCTATAATTGATTCATTAATATCCATTTTCATACTGGTGAAATGATGGTACACCAAACTTGGATTAGTAACTTTCCCAAACTATGCAAGAAAAGTATTTTGATATGCATTCCATGAGGTGATGGAATTTTAATACAAATTTATATACAAATCATAATTAGAATATTGTTTATTGAATGAAAAACATATGTATGTAACGTCTTCATCTATAACATTCATTAATCTTAGAATATCCTTGAAAGATTTCACATGTTATTTCACCATTCTCCCACTTGAGGAAGAAAACATAGGCAAATATTTATCTCAATTCATTGATAAATTGTGTTGATCTTAAAGAATAACAATATCAGATCTGACTAACCAAAGTTGAGCCATAAGATGGTTAATGAGTGGGACATTTATCACTAGGGAAGGTGTTCTAGATCAGTGTACCTCAATGGTGATCAGTATTAGTCTAAGCCTCCTATGATTTGATAAAGGTGAAATAAAAAGACTATCTTGGGCTTTAGACCTTGTTACCCTCTTAGGTGTCTCTAGTGAAACTCTACATAGTGAGTAACCTCTACTATTTATAAAACATATAAGTGTGCCCTACTTCTAACAATAGCTTTTCTTCTATTGATGTGGGTTTTATGTAGACCAAAAAAAATTAATGAGGTAGCCTCTAATATTTTAGGATTTCTATGGAAATGAATTTACACTTTAGGGCATGAGTTACAAGTATGTGGTTAAATCAACCAACTTATGGAATAACAAGGTTGAACTTGTGGGTTGTTTAACTAGGTTGATGGATGGATTGTGACATCTAAAATAAATCAAACACTTAGTGAGTTGGTCAAGTGGAGAATTATTTTATGGTTGGTATATCTCAAAGAAACTCAAAATTAAAGAGGAAGTTAAGGAAAAAATAAGGCTTTATATTCCTGAAAGGTCACTCTCAAAGCTATTTATTTGGTGGATGAGTATCTCTAATACCAGTGTATATAATTTATAACTATTTGCACACTTACAAACAAACATAGTTAGGTAGTCTAGGAAAAAGGTATAAGAAATTTAGTGACCTTAGCTAAAGGTTTCTCTCTTTAGATTTGTTGTTGCACACCCTTAGTGGATATATTATATCTTAGACCAAGAAGTTATCTATAATAGCTACAAGACACACTTAAAATACTATACTAAAAATAAATACTCCTGCACACCTCAAAATAGCAACTCAATTTAAGCTAATTGCTTAATTTAATTAAATTTACTATTCTTCAATAGGTGTTGCACATCTAATATCAAAATAGATCAATTATAAAAACTAGATTCATCCATAGCATTTGCACACTTAAAAATTACTAAGGTGATACAGATGAATAAGATAAATTTTCAATAACATAGAGAACGAAGAAGAGAGAACAAACATAGTTGCATGATAATCAATGACTTGATTTATTCCTATATATTGATCAAAAATCCACCCCTTTGAAAGAGGGTTTTACAATTATTCAAAGACTTGGGGAAGGGGTCACTTCATCCTATAACTATAGTAAAAATTTAGTTTACATCAAAATGAAGAGAACCTAAGTTCTAGTTGAATACAAAATTGTATGTTATAACTCATAGATTAGAACATTCATGTAACATGTGCATGAAAAAAAAAGTAATTATAACATGATTGTAAACCAACTATAGTTAGTTTAACTAAATACATAAAAAATTTGTATATTAAATTACCCTATATTTATTTCTTATTTTCCATCTACATGGCACTGCTCATTGTCATAGTTAGAACTGAAGTGGTAGTTGGTGTTTTACTGGAGGTTTTAGTTGGAGTTAAAGTGGTAGTTGAAGTTGATGCACTTGATGAACTGCTAATAATTGAAGTGGTAGTCAGTGTTTGAACTGGCACATAAGGTGGATTATGGATTGATGAACTAGTATATGGTGTCAAGGTAGACTTCTTCTTGGCCTATAGTTCCTAATAATATTTGTATCAACTAGCATTTTGTAGCTATATTATGCTCATGTCTAGAAGAGACTATTTGTTCACCCTATTCACTTGTGACATCAATCTTGCATGTTCATATTTAGTAGATTAGAAGCCTACTTGAAATACTTTTAATTTAGTGGCCTTCTTCCTCATCTAACTTAAATTTACCTCAATATCTTATAAATTTTGGCCCCCTAAATTCTAAGAATTGAGCTATAGATTGAGTTACTTATCAATGTTGATATCTTCTTCATATGATAAGGCTAAAGTATTGGTAGCGATAGCTCTCCTTAAAAATACTATAATAATAGGATCCAAAGCATTCTTATACATCTTGAGTGCTAGATCTACCTACAGTTTGTATGTCACATTCAGCCAAGTGTACATCTTCTAAAACCTTACATTAAAATCTATAATTGATTCATTGGTATCCGTTTTCATGATGGTGAAATGATGGTACACCAAACTTATATTAGTAACTTGCCTAAAGTGTGCAATAAAATTATTTTGATATGCATTCCATGAGGTGATGGAATTTTCCTATAAATTTAAATACAAATAATAATTAGAATATTGTATAGTGAATAGAAAATGTCTGTGTAACATCTTCATTTGTAACATTCATTAATCTTAGAGTAGCCTTGAAAGATTTAAAATGATCTTCCACCATTATCCAACTTGAGGAGGAAAACATAGGAAAATATTTCTCTAGGTTCCTTAGTAAATAGTTTTTATCTCCAATAATAACAATAGTAGATATGACTAACCAAGGTTGATCCATAATATGGTTGATGAGAAGGACATTTATCACTAGGGAAGGTGTTCTAGATCAATGTACCTTAAGGATTATCTATATTGGTCTAGGCCTCCTATTATTGGAAAAAGGTGAGATAAAAAGTCTATCTCGGGCTCTAGACCTCATTACCCTCTTAGGTGTCTCTAGTGCAACTCTACATAGTGAGTAACCTCTACTATTTATAAAACATACAAGTGTCCCCTCCTTCTAGAAACAACTTTTCTTATGTTTATGTGGGTTTTATGTAGAGCATAGAATTTGATGAGGTATCCTCTAATGTTTTATTATCTCTATGGAAATTAATTTCTACTCCACAACATGATTTACATGTATGTGGTTAAAATAAGTAGTTGGTGGAATAACAGGTTGAGCTTGCAGGTTGTTTAACTAGGTTTATGGATGGATGTGTAAAATCTCAAAAAAATAAAATACTAAGTGACTTATTTGGGAGGAAAATTACTCTATGGTGGGTATATCTCAAATAAAATTAAAATTGGAGAGGAAAGTAAGGCAAAAAATAAGGCTTTGTGCTCCTAAAAGGTCACTGCCAAGGCTATTTATTTGGTGGATGAGTATCTCCAATACCAATGTCTGTCATTTATGATTATTGCAAACTTAAAAATAAAAATAGTTAGGTAATCTAGGAAAAATTTATAGGAAACTTAGTGACCTTGGTTGAAGGTTACTTTCTTTAGATTTTTTGTTGCATACTCTTAGTGGAAGATTACAACTTAGACCAAGAATTTATCTAGAATAGATACAACACATTTTTATAATACTATACCAAAAGGAAATAAATGACTATTTCATATAATTTAGACTCAACCCCACTGAAATGGATTAGAGAAAATTTTCTCCAAATTTTTTTTCTTATGTTCCAAATAAAATGTACTGCTTCAAACCATTTGGGCCATAGGTCATTTTGAATGAATTGGACTATTTTGAATAATATGGACTTATGTTCATAAAATGGAGTGGAGAAAATTTTCTCTAAAAAATAAATTTCATATATTCTAAATAAATTGGAGTGTTTAAAACCATTTGGAAATAGATCATTTTAAATAAATCAGTCTATTTTAAATAAAATGGACTTATACCCACTAAAGTGGAGTGAAGAGAATTTTCTTCAAAAATAAATTTGTTATATTTGAAATAAATTGGACTATTTCAAATCATTTGGGCATAGATCATTTTTAGTAAATAGGGATATTTTGAATAATTTAGACCTATACCTATAAAATGGTTAATGATTCAGAAGAAGATTTTCTCCAAAAATAAATTTTGATTTTTCCAAATAAATTAGACTTATTCAAACCATTTGAGCATAGATCATTTTGATTAAATTGGGTCATAGATAATAAATAATTTTAAATTATACCCACTAAAGTGGAGTATATAATATTTTCTCCATAAATATGTAACTTTTCTATATTCTAAATAAATTGAATTATTTCAAACCATTTGGGAGTAGATAGTTTTGAATAGATTGGACTATTTCAAACTCATGTCACCCTTCTGGGCCTTCATATTGATCATTGATCCTTTGAAGTATCTTCCATAGCTAGGACATGTGGCACCATTTGATTGACCAAATTATGGATGAAAATATATTAAGCAATCTAGTTCATCTACATAATAAAATATCTCAATGACAATAATTTATTTTCTGTTCATTGGGAAAATCTTCTAAATGAGCAAGTGTTAAAATACTAACTCAATAATTTAATGGAATCTTCAACCATAAATCAAATTCCACTAATAACCAGAGCAAAGTAATTATAAATTAGAATCGATTATTTTGAAATTAATTCAGAACTATTTTTGAAATAATTTAGAATTGATTTTTATGAAATTGATGATAATGTTTATTACTAGAATTATAGTTTACTATTAGAAAAAAAATTGGACTATATCAAGATTTAGTTGGACATATTAAAAATAAATCACAATATATCTAATGTATTTTTAATAAGTTTAAATTATTTTAAAAAATCACAAACAATTAGTAGTCTAATTTTTGAAAACTATGAGAAATAAATTGGTGTTCATCAAGACTTAATTAGACTTTTCAAGAATTAGTTGAACTTATTACCAATAAATCACATTTATTCAAGTGTGAAAAATAGCCATATCACGCCATTAGAAGGCCTTTGGTATTTCTATCTTCAATCAAATTTTTGTGACCATTTAAATTGGTTTATAGACTATGCATTTACATTTAAATGGCCTAGATAGTTTATTTCACAAGTAAAATAATCCATACATCAATTGGGTGCTCAGGTGATATGTGATTAGGTCACTTGGGATGATTGGGATGCCACTTATCAATATTTTATTGGATTATGAACTATTTATTTAATCTTCAGGTGACATCCCTATGACCATTAAAGTTTATTTCATATTATTCACAATCCACATGTCAATCACTTGGAAACTAGTTTACCCATGTTGACTTTGGTCTTCATGAGAGATTCCCTGAGATTATGATAAGTGGCACAATCATGGGTGCTCAGGTTACAGGGCACCTCACAAATGTTTATATAGTCTCTCACACAACTAAGTTACTGAGATTATGATTTGTGTCACAATATCAGATGCTCATGCTCTTTGGGAAATATTTTTTGACTATTCATCCTTCTACATAGTAGAGTTGCCAAGATTGTGCCATTTGGAATGATCTAAAGTGCTCTTGCATTTGCACTTTGAGTTTATAGTAGACAAAATTTGTGAGTGTTGAGTTGTTGAAGACCATTTTTTGAGACTTGAACTATGAAGTGTAATTTGAAAAACTAAAATTATGAAGATCATTTATTGATACATAAATTTTAAACAATAATTCTTGATGTATAAATGTTGAATTCCCAATTTTGATTTCAAATGCATAGAATGCTAATGAAAAAATCCAAATACCTTCCACAAAACCTTAACATTGAAGTGGAAAAAACCTAGGACACAAATGCCAAAGTGGGACATTTTGAGGAGTAAACCCTAAATACCATTTTATAAACACAAAAATGTCAAAGTGTATTTTACAATTCATAAATTCCTAATAATATATTTTGATGTGTAAATTTCAAAGAACATTTTCCAAAAACCATTTTGAAGGGTGTAAAATTCAAAGTGCAATTCATAAAATTGAAAATCTAAAAACCTTTTTATGATTCATGAAATGCAAACTTACTATTTGGAATACACAAAAACTTAAGACCATTTTAAAATACTCAAAATGCGAAGTGGATGTTTCAACAGTCAAATGTTGAAGACCTTTTGTAGATGCACAGTTATTGAATACTAAATTACCATAGTAGAAAATATTAAAAAAAAATGTTGAAGTGTATTTTCCAAGACCCAAAATGTGAAGTGATACTATAAAAACTCTCAAAAATTAAATAAAATAATAAAAAAATAAGGCATCTCCTAAGTTAATCCAGTAAAACATTTTACATTCTAAAAAATGCACTAAATTTAAAAAAAACCATTCATATTTCTCATTCTAAAATCAAGGAAACACCATTTCAAATTTGCCAATGTCACGAAAGAAAATAATAGCTACCAATCCTTTATCACTACTTTTAAAAGTGTCTAATGTGGTGATGCATTCAAGTTATGTGTTACAATGCCTTTCATAAAATTAGTGAGAACAAGTGTATGACTTCTCCAATTTCTTGTGTTAGTTATAAACCAAAAATCTCATGTGCATTCAACTTCAAAAGGGAACATGTCTTCTTCCATTGTGTCATGGATGTTTTAGAAGTAATATTCTAGATCCTTCCACTTACAATTTCCATTCAAACTGAATTCACTGAATTGTTATACATACTTAGTCATGTTATATTTAATTTCTTTCTCACTCTTTTTTCTAGTTTAATTTGAGACCTTTACAACAATAGAATCTTATGAGTTATATCCATTTTTCAAGTCTTGGAAAAATATTTTCATCGGATTACCTTCTAGAACATTTGGCTCACCATTTTATTTTGTTCCCCATAATGTAATCGAGGGAGCGGGGTGAGGGGTGGGGACGAATTTCTATCTCTTATAGAATTTTTGTAGTGCATAATGGGATGACTTCATTCCATAATTAGAAGAAAATATTGACCTTTTATCAAGCCTACTATTTCATTTATTCCTTTCAACTGGTAACTATGAATATAGTCTTTGAAATTTACTACTGCTTCAATTAAATATGGTTTGAAGTTTCTTGTATTTTCATATATCTTTTAACTATCCATCATCTCTACCACATTCCATACATCTTTTCTCTTTATACATTCAGATAGGTTTCCAAATGTGTCATCGATGTCGTCATGGGTATGTCCTATAGGGATAAATGTAACCTTAACATCAAGCAAAATGCCTTTGTAGTTAAAAAAAGATATTATGCTAGACATCCAACTTAAGATATCATATTAGAATCTAACTTATGTTAGACATATAATGCATTTGTAGGTTGAATGATATTATGTTAGACATCCAACTTAAGATATCAAATGCTAGAGGTTTCCTTACCATCATATAAGAATAAGATGTGAAAAATATGATGATAATTCAGATTCCACTATGTATTTTTCTTACCATGGTGCAAAACCTACTTGATAATTATAAAATGCTTAAGCATGATCTCTCATAGGTTGAACTAAATATTTCAAAAATAATATAAAAACCTAAGTTAATTCCATTGTAGGAGCTCCAAGAAATTTTGTAGAAGAGAAAGATAAATACAAAGGCATAGTCTGAGAAGCCAAAACCTACACATCCACTTGGCCAAACTTTGGCACCACCTTTGTAGTAGGTAAATGTACAGTTCAATTATTCTAGTTTAATAAAATTTTATAGTTTTTTAAGATATCCATAAGCATTAGAAACTGGGCCAAGATGGTTTAAAACCTATAAAGTGTGGCCTCATAGTTAAGCTAGTCTATTGTAAACCCAAAAGGGTAGTAGGCTAGTATGCTACTTATTTGAAAACCCAAGAGGGTAGTTAACTAGTGTGAAAAGGGTATCATAACATGCCACATGTAGTCATTTTTATTGGACTTCTTAGGTATATCAAACCAAATAATTTTGAATTAATCCTTTGATAATTATCACATAAATTATAGTGACAATGAAACTATATACTTTGTAACCATTGGTATCTCCCAAGTGATACTTTGGTATTATCCCATGTATATTAAAAAATAAAATATGTTCTTAAAATAACACCTTTATTTCTTATTTATACTTATCTCTCAAATGATACACTACTTTTAATGAAAATGATTATGGTACTACTAAACGATTTTTGATAATATACAAAGAATAAATTATTATTTTTTCTTAAGAGACACCTAGAAAAATAAATGAAGTTTATGTGTTATGGATACATGTTTTATTATGATATTCAAGGCATAATACATATGTATGGCTTGAGAAAAACTTTGCTAGAGTAGTAGACCAGATTTAGTATAATTATAGTTTATTCAATAATTTAGAAGGGGTAATATAAATGTATCACTTGAGACACACATAAGAATACAAAGGGGAGTGGTTTTACTAATTTCTAAAAAATAATCATAATCAATAAATGAATTATTATAGGAATGAAAGATTTAATAATGAAACATTATATATGTATTTTTTTTAAACATAATTTTCAAATAAAAAATGTGAAGTACCTCTTCCTATTGTCCCTATAATAGTTGTGTATCTGAAGGTATAACCTAAAAGGAAATTTTTTGAAGGCACCAATTGAGTGTGCTTCATCTATGTATTTCTTACATTTAGGGTAGTATTTATTAGACAAAAATGCATCATACAATGGATATTTTGAAGATCCAAGTTTATATAGTAAAGATCCATAAGTATTTAGAATTATTGTTAACATATCCTTCAAGCACTTATTCAATGAGGTGATAGTAAAGTTACACCCCCCAAGAACATAAGGTAAAAATATTGCCCATATCCACCTGCATCATGACCATATGTAATAATCCATGCCATTGACAACACTATTATTTTATCAGTAACTATTTTTCATTTTGTCATTGTCCTTGGCACCAATGTTTTTTTAGCATTCTACCTTGTCATGAATGACATTGATATATTATTTAGGTTACTTATCAAACATTCATTTTAATGTGTGTAATAAATTTATCTTGAAGAAAGTATTTGATTTGAGTGCATCACAAATTCTTGATTGATGTGATTTACCTGATATCTAGATAGGGACCCAAAGCATTTTTGTTGAGACAACAAGATACATGTTTTTAAGCTATCAAAGCCATCAAACTTTTCAATGGTCTCATCATGAAAATTAGTTCTCCATATTTTATTGAATTTTGGATATGATATTGGTTGCATATTACATATCTACTAGTTGTGCATTGATATGGCACCTAATATATTATTGAGTGAAAGAGGTTGATCATTTATTCATGCACAATTTATATATACCTAAAATTTAAGTTTTGGAGGAACATATGAAATATCATCCACTAATTGGTCAAACACATCTTTATGTGTCATTGACTTCTTTTGTAGGTTTTGTCAAAACTACCCTGCATGGAATACAAATTGTTCATCATTTTTGTGTCAATTTTGAATGTCAAAAAAGTTAATTCTCTTTGGTCCATATATTTTAAGAAAAGATTACAATTAGATCTTGGTACCTTTAAAATAAATGGTAGATTTTTTATTTTGATTAAACGAACTAGTAGAAAGGGCATCCAAGACATGTTTCCTCCTATCCATTGTGGTAGAATCAAATAACTTTATCTTTCTTGATTTTAGAATATCCAATGAAAATCCTAATTAGAGACATATATTATCACATATTTCTCAACATACACCTTTATAATCTCACTATCTATGCTTGTATCAAATTCTACTTGGTTGATTGAGGTGTTTAGCTCCAATCATTTTTTGCTAGAATGGTTATATGCATGAATTAATTTTTTTTGGATGCATCTGCTTTAAGAATTTTATGCAAGGAATAAATTCAATATCCAATACTTCCCAAACATTTCTAATTTATTTATCCTTTGGTGTCATGTATGGTAAATTGATTGATCTACCTTCAATGTCCACTATCTTGTTGTAAGTCCATCTAATGATAGATGATATAGTTACTTCTACACTACAAGTCTCATAATGTTGTAGAATGTACCTTATGTAAATTACCAATTAATTTTCCTCCATTAGGAATGGAATGCAACCAAAATGTTTTCCTAGATGTGCAAATTCAATATAACCATATGCAATTCTCTTTTCATTTTCAAAAGTTATACATTTGTGTAAAAAATGTACCCTTTTCCCACTAAACTCATTTCTCAGGCTATGTAATGTGGTTGGATTATCGATATAAGAAACATGTCAATCCAATCAAGGGTTTTCTTGTTGCTTTAGTGTTATATACATAAC